>CM018576.1:11031334-11615809 GCA_009078335.1 Salix brachista
TGAAACAAATCAAAACTTATATCATAGAAATTAGAACCATACAAAACAATAAAAAGATCAAGGATTGAAATGAAAACACCATAAACTAGGGGACTTCCATGTACTTCAGCCTGTAGGGGAGAGAATAGGAGAAAAAAAGATCAACCGACCACCGTCACATCGTCGGCCGCCGTGGTACGACACGTGCACCACCATGAGGAAGATGACATGGCGGCGCATCCAGTGAGACAACGGATGGACATTTTTCACAAACAGAAGACATTTCATGCGTTGCCAGAAGCGAGCATGAGGCAGAAAAACGTTGACACGTCTGTGAGACAAGACAACAATACTCTGCAGAAAAAAATACTAAAAATATTATAGTGCTATGCATATTAAAAAAATGTATCTGAGAGTATTTTTAACATGATAATGGATGTGATAGGGAAGACAAATGACAATATGAAGGCTAAATTGTATATATATTTGTTTTGTTCATCCTTATAATATGGAATTGATTGATGATGAGCTACATATTGTGAAGCCAAAGCCAGTTTCACCTTAGACAAGAATGCATGATTACTTTTCTATTAATGATTTAAGCGTCTATGTTTTCCTAATGATTATGCTTTAAATATATCTAGATTATTAAATCTGAATGATGACATATTATATAGAATGAAGAGTCATGATTGTCATATGTTTATACAAGCACTCATTTCACTTTCTTATAGGTATTTATTATTAGACGAGATATAGAATACATTCACATAGATTAGTCACTTTTAGAGATATATGCACTTAAATTTTACATACTCGAGACATAAAGAAACCTGAAACGAATATCATCCAAACAATTTGTAAACTTGAGATGACTTATTATATCATTCTTTAAATCAATGAAACATCTACTTATGCATTTACAATTTGAGGCAAATGTTGGAGGTCTTATCTAATATAGATGGATGTACTCATTGAAGAGGCTAAGGATTAAATATAGATTTTGAAACTCATCTCATATAGAAATGTAGCCAACCAATAATATTATTTTTCTTTAACCATTTTACTGTTATTTCATCTCTTATCTCTCAAATTAAAAGATTAAAAAACAAAAAAATTAAAGGTTTGAATAAAAACTAAAATTCTAAAAATAAAAAGATTGAAATAAGAGTCATAGAAAAATATGAGGACCAGGACCACAAATAAGAGCCACATTTTCATTTAATATGCTATATCTGAATTAAATCTAAACTATATCTCATTGAATTTGGTTTTGAATAAAGTTTTAAATATAATAAAAATATAAATATATATAATACTCGAAGATAGGAAATATCTAAAAAACACAATTGAAAAAACGAAAACTAATATAATGGAAAGTGAGAGCGTGAACAACATCCACATGAGATATTTGTAAGACCATGAGTTTTGTTAATTAATTAATTGTAAGGTAGCTGTAATATCGCTAATGGGGAAAGAGGCGAAAAGTCAAAGTGTTGAGCATAGCTAAAATGTCACGTCACATCAAAATGATTTGCAGAAAAAGATGATCTGCATATTTGTAGAGTGAAGATTCAGCTACAGGGACAAACAATGATAGGGCTGCACCGTGTAGTGAAATGTGTCTGCCTTTTTCAAAAGGTATATTGTGGCGGCACAGTATCAAAACCTGGTTTATATCATCATGGCCGTCCATCAAACATTATGGGATAATCATGATCGGCAAAATACTATAAAATGTATTTGTCATTTCAATCTCACTATTCACTCACTATCTACCAGAAACACAAAACAGCCCTCTTTTTGTAGCTCACGACTATATGCTCTCGACATTGTTTTTTATTCTATAAAATTTATTTAATATCCAACATATCAAAATGATTTAAAAAATGAAATTTTGCACTCCGCTCGTTGCTACTTCCCCTTCTTTTCCATTTAACAAATTAATTCACTATACTTACGTGACATGCATTTTCTTTTCACGGCACAAGTATTCTCGATTCAATTTAAAACTGAAAACAATCTATTTTATTAAAATTAAAAGGAAAATTATGGAATTTCTTTTGTTAAAACGTTGTTTGATATTGACATAGTTATTGTTTTTAAAAGTATTTATTTTTTAAAAATATATTAAAATGATATTTATTTTATTTTACAAAATTTACTTCTATTATAAGTATATCAAAATAATCTAAGAAATTGTAATAAAATAATTTTTTTTAAAAAAACTTTTCTAAAAATAATTGCAAAATTAAAAACAAATAATTTATCGTAAAAAACTGGGATGCAAAGGCATGGTGCCACGTATCAATAGATTGATGATAAGATAGAGATGTTTTGAATGAACGGATGGGATTTGAAGGGGAGTGGGAGAAGAAAAAAAAGGTGATGATTGCAAATGGGGTCATGATGGCAACGCCTCCTAAATGATTAAAATCCGATAGTTAGTGAGAGAGAACTGCGCAGCCATAGCCGCCATTTCATCTTCCATATATTTTTTCTGATGTGAACTGTGAAGATAAATATTCATTGGAAAGACGAATAGCGAGGCGAGGTGACTTTAGAGCGAGAGTGAGGGAACCCCCCCTCCAAAATCCGGTATTTATAAGTGCCATGGGAGAGAGCCATCACTGCAATGATAGTTCTACTCACTGTCTAGCGAGCTCTTTGATTTCCTCCCTCCTCTTCTCTGCTTTGTTATACGTTTGATCTTTCTGATATCTAACCTCATATTCTCTCATTTCCAAGCCCTTTACCCTTTGCTTGCTTACTTCACACGTTATTCAAACTCCTAACTACCTGGCCCGCGCCATCGCTTCCACACACCCACGCACAACCCTCGCTTCACTTTCGTCAATACTATAACTAAGTTCTTGGAGTCTCTGTTGGCCTTTGAGCTGCTTCGCCTGGCTCGTTTTTCTCTTTCTGCAGCTGGATTTTGGTTACAAGTTGAGAATACTGGAGCCTTTCTACATGGGAGAGGAGAGATTGGATAGGATAGTGGTGAGAGGGTTTGATCCAAGCAAAGATGGAGCTGGTGTCGAAGAAGTAGAGAGAAGATGTGAAGTTGGTCCCAGCGGCAAGCTCTCTCTCTTCACCGACCTCCTAGGTGACCCAATTTGCAGGGTCCGCAATTCTCCTGCTTTCCTCATGCTGGTACATACAATATTGATGATCACCCTCCTCCCCTTAAACATAACCATTAATTTTTTGTTTAATTCAACCATTTACTGTCAAATCAAGTAATTATACTTGCCTGTTGAGTGATTAAAGAAAGAGAAGAGCCTGTGACTCGATCGATTACCAATTTTTTACACGATGTCATTCAGTAGTATAAGCTGTTGTGCTGTTGATTATGGACAGGTGGCTGAGATGGGTGAAGAGATAGTGGGGATGATAAGAGGCTGCATCAAAACCGTTACATGTGGCAAAAGGATTTCAAGAAATGTCAAAAGCAACTACTCCATCTCCTACAATGTCATCGATAATAATGACCTCTCCAAACCAGTCCCTGTCTACACCAAAGTAGCATACATTCTAGGCCTTCGTATCTCTCCTTCCCACCGGTAAGTGGTGCGCCATCATTCTCACCACTGCTAGCTGCTATTTCTATTTTTTATCCCCATTTTCCCTTCACACCCAAACAAATCAGCCATGTATGCATGCTAGTGCTCTGTTTTATTGCTCCTAGTTTTCAGTTTTTTTTCTTTATTTAATCGGACACGAAGAACTGTTCATACTTTTGGAAGGATTTTTGTTTCCATGGAGTCCAGGGATTCTTGTAATTAAATGATATTTGACCCCCCTAATTATTGGTTCCATTACAAACCCTTGTTAAATAACGTTTTTCTTTTTCTGGTTTTCTCTCTCTTGTTTTTAGTTACTACTAATAATAGAGTAAAGTTAAAAAGATTTTAATATATATATTCTTTTGTTCGCTCATGAATCTTTTCCGTTTTCCTTTTTGCACAGGAGGATGGGTCTAGGACTAAAATTGGTATGTCAAATGGAAGATTGGTTTCGTCAAAACGGCGCTGAATATTCCTACATAGCTACTGAAAGCGACAACCACGCTTCCGTTAAGCTCTTCACCGACAAATGCGGCTACTCTAAGTTCCGTACTCCTTCGATCCTGGTTAACCCGGTTTTCGCTCACCGCGTCACCATGTCAAGCCGAGTTACAATTATCAAACTCACTCCACCCGACGCCGAGTTGCTGTACCGACGTCGCTTCGACACCACCGAGTTTTTCCCGCATGACATCGACTCCGTCCTCAAGAACAGGCTTAATGTAGGAACTTTTCTGGCTGTGCCACGTGACAGTTTAAAATTTGGGTTGTGGGCCGGGTCGGACCGCTTTTTATCCGACCCGCCCGAGTCATGGAGTGTGCTTAGCGTGTGGAATTGTAAGGATGTTTTTAGACTTGAAGTGCGCGGCGCGTCACGCGCGAAGCGAACATTTGCTAGAACGACAAGAATCGTCGACAAGGCCTTTCCGTTTTTGAGGCTGCCTTCCGTGCCAGCGGTGTTCAGGCCCTTCGGGTTGTATTTCATGTATGGTCTGGGAGGTGAAGGGCCGCGCGCGGCAAAAATGATGAAAGCGTTGTGCGGTCACGTGCATAACCTGGCTAGAGAGGGTGGGTGTGGAGTGGTGGCAACAGAGGTGGCGAGTCGCGAACCGCTTAAATCAGGGATACCACACTGGAAAATGCTATCGTGCGCAGAGGATTTGTGGTGCATGAAAAGGCTTGGGGAGGACTACAGTGACGGGTCTGTTGGCGACTGGACTAAATCATCACCTGGCTTGTCAATTTTTGTTGACCCTAGAGAGTTCTAGAACACTTTGCAGTGGAAACAAACACGATCAAAGAATGAAACGGACGCGGCTCTTTAAATGGTGCTGTAGCCCCAGGTTTGTGCTTTCCGAAGCACTTCGATTATATACCTTATCTTGATGATCCTTTCCCTTAGTTAATTTGGGTTCTTAGTATCTTTCTAATTAGGGTCAGAGGACAGCGAATGACGAAGTATGGCTCCAGCATCTCCTCATGTCTTTTTAGTTATGGGATATATTACTTTCGTACGGCACTACATTTATTCACAGTGGGCAGCTTCTGTGGGTGATTGGCTGATTTTTATTTGGCTTTTAGATGCTGTGGGTTTGCTTTGGAAGAGAAATGGTGGTTTTGTGGCAGGGAGTAGAGGGTATTTTCATTCCGCTAGGGCCCTCTTTCTTCTTTTCAGTGGCTTTAGTTTCCAACTTTAGAGTACGGACCACAGTACACAGGTGGTTCTGAGATTGTGTGTTGTGACGTTTTTGAACCCGCCCCCACAAAATAACATTTGTAAAATAATGTGTATTCACCATCTTCGTTTTCAATATTTAGAGCATTTTCTTTATATTTCAAAATCATTTATGCAAAAGTTTAAATCTTTTTTTAACTGTTTAGAATTTCAAAAATAAAAACATCATTACTATATTTTTTTTAAAGTAAAAAATGCACCGCTACTATAATTTTAAACAAGCTCTTAGTATAACATAAGAAAACTCTACCAAAAGCAAAGATAAGCATAATTTTATTATTACCCGGGTTTTTAGTCAATTGATTGGATCTTTTAAAAAATAATTAAGGTTGGTTTGTTTCATATGCTTTCCAAACTTTATGGGTTTAATTCCTATTAAAAAAGAAACATCTTGTTTGTTATTTATTGATTATATCAAACTTTATGGGTTTATTTCCTATTTACTATTTTTTAATTTTATCCCTGAAAAAGAAACATCTTTATTGTTATTTGTTTTTCTTTTATTAATTAATTTTTTATTTAATTTTATCATCTTTCATTATTTTTTTATCTATTATGTTTGGTCTTCATTCTAGTAATAAACTTGAAAAAAATTGAAGGAATTAATAAGCTCATTTATCATCGCATAGCCAAAACATTGGAAAGTGATTTTCAATTTATTTTGTGTAACATTACCACACACATATAATTACTTTTAGGAATTTACATTTTATAAAAACCATTTTCCAAAAGAAAACTCTTTAATTTTCAAGATATTTTTTTTCAAAAAAATATTTGTTTGTATATGATCCACATATGACAATGTTTGCATATCTGCTGACAATTGATATTAAATAACGGGAATACTGATTTCACAAAATTCTCCCTTAAAAATTAAACTTGTGATGGATTAAGCAGTAAAAGAATTGAAGGTTGAACATGCAGTAAACTCATTGTTAGATCTGGATTGTGTTTTCAAAATATTTTTGAAAAATATTGATTTTATTTTTATTTTAATTTAATTGTGTTTTAGTTTTTTTATATTATTTTCATGTGATAATATTAAAGATAATTTTTTAAAATAAAAAAAATATTATTTTAATATATTTCTAAATAAATTTTTTTATAAAACAAGCTTAACAACCCTCCAAAATAGTCCTGAATCACGACCGACCAACTTCAAGGAATTTTGCGCTAAAAATATGAGATGAATCATGAGAGAAGGGAAGTAGTGTAGCTGGCTGAGTAAGAGTGTGTTTGGTATTGCTTTTGCTTTTGTGGTTGAGGTTGAAAAAAAAATAATTTCAAAAAAAGCGCTTTTACTGCGGTTCAAAATAAGCAGTGAAGTGTTTGGTTAAAACTGTGGTTGAGTTTTGTGTGTTTGGTTATCATGCTTTTTATATTGTTGTCAACGTGTGAAATTACTTTAAAGGACACACACACATATATAAATTGTTTTTTAAATTTTATAGATTAATAATCATAACAATAAAATATAATTAATAATTTAAGAAAATAAATATTTGATGTTATTCTCTCATCAAACTACTTGCAATTTCTTTACGAACTAAATCGATACGTGAATGCCTCTGTGATCCATTGCTATTTGATCGAGGAACAACATATGGTAACAATATCATTACTAACAACATCTGCGATCCAGTTGTAAAGATATAATTTCAATGTCAAATCCAGATGCAAGTTTTTAACTCATAAGCAATCAAAAAATAACAGAGTTGTGGAGTGCAACGAAGTCACACGTCATTGTTTTTCATCAGAACAAATCTTTATCTACACATTTATTTATTTTTTTAAATATTTTTTTTTAAAATTGGACTGGGCCTGTCCCAAACTAAATGGGCCGGCCAAGCCAAGTCGGGCCAAAAGGGCCCAAGTCCAGCAGTTCAAATACAAGCAGAAAACATAAAAGCGGTGCGTTGCACCTTTCATTTAAATTGTGAATTATTCTGTCATGTTACTGTTCACGTGAACAGTAACATGGCTGAATGTGACGAGATGGTGAACGGCCGATACCGACGGGTAGAGGAGGCTGAGGTGATTCTTCCTGTGGTGGTGGTGTCTGAAGTAGTGGCCGGAGGCAGTGTTGGAAGGTTTCGGTACTGTTCATCGACCACGACGAGAGCTTCAACGGCCGATGCCGATGGGTAGAGGAGGCTGAGGTGGTTCTACTTGTGGTGGTTTAGTCGTAAATGGTGGCCTGTGGTGGCCGGAGTCAGCGTTGGAAGGTGCCGGCATTCATGGCTATTTTGGAGAGAGAGAGAGCTTCTGTTTTCCTGTCTTCTTCTTTCCTCGTGGCCGTCGTCGTCGTCGTCTCCTGCGACGAGAGCTTCAGCTTGGCAGATCGTTGATAACACAGGGTTTCGAGAGCTGCATGCATGATCGTTGATAACACAGGGTTGCATGACGAGTTTCTCATGTTGGCCAAAACACAAGCAATCGCGTCAAAAAAAATTGTTTGCAATCGCAGGAAAAAGCATGTATTTGCTGCTTATCGTCGACCATGGTTTGCATCGTTTTTTTGGTGGGTCCCATGTGATTTAATTCTGCGTTTTGTACATTACAAAACACCACAAACCAGCTTATTATTCGAAATGCCGGTGGGATCGCAATGTCAAACGGGCACTAAAGCGGCTATATGTCACTGTTCCTGTTGCCAGTACACTTAAAAAGACGCGTTTGGCGATTTCCAGCTGCTTAGATGAAAAACATAGGTGTAGGAAGAAAATAAAATCAAATGTAATAGGGGACGGATGATGATCCTGCTCTGAGCTCTATACCGACCAGGTTGGATCATGGTACGTTGCTGACCGCTTGATTTCATTCATTACTAACTCATCATGAACTGTGATCTTTAACGGTCTTGTGATCTTTCCTATGGTTGGGTTCCATATTCCATGCTACATTTATTGTTTGTTGTTATTATTATTAAACATGAGCTAAGAGAGATTAAGAAATTAAAGTGAATAAATTCATAATTAATTCTAAATTCGTTATAATATTTTTCTCTCTCTCTCCAATGAAAACGAAAACTATTTAATTTGATTTATAGGGCAAAATCATCCTTTTTATGGGATTTGTCAAGGTGTTTTTTCATTATTATCATGTAGGACACTTAGATCTTTAGATAAATTAAGTAAAAAACATATAGAAAAGTTATTAGCATGTGTTGTGCTTCACAAAAAGAAATGACCAACCATCATGTCTTATGATGGATTATATAGAGGTGCATCTAGTGAAATGATATATAAGGTGTTTCATGATGAGTAAGTGGTTGGATTTCCCTATACTCATATCTTTTAATAAATTAAATAAAAAATAAAGAAAAGTTGTGTGGCAATTGTGGTGCCTTTCAACAAAAAAAAAAGGATTGATCATTATTGCTTCTTATAACAGATCATGTGGAGGTACATCCAATGTGAAAGTGCATCTAAGGTGTTGCACGGTGATTAGATGATTTACCTTCTCATTTTCTCTCTTTAACCCTTGAGAAATATGCCAACTTAGATAGAATTAAAGGTTTTTCATTTTTATTTCAAATTAGGACCCTTATTATGTTAATAGTTCTTTGTTTGCCTTTTCATTTTATCCCTTATAATTTTATCTTATTTGGTGTTTATATAGAATTTGATCATTATTTTCTTTATTATAATTTTCTTAATATGTTTTTTCTAATTTCATCGCTTATCATTTGATTTGATTTTTATATTAGATTTAGCAATTATTTTCTTAATTTATTTTGTCCTTGGTTTTTTTGAATTGGTTTTTTTCCTCCAATTTCATCCTTTAATATTTATATTTTTAGAATTGAGCTTTATTTTACAGTGTGCTGATCCTAGTCTCATAACTTAGATCACAAATATAAAATTTTACTTGAATTGATATCAATCTTTTTTTATTGATTTCATTTTTCAATTTTATCATTTCATATTGAGTTTATTTGAAGGTTAAGTTTTCTTTTTCTTTTTATGAAAATAACCCGAGTCGGGGTTCAGATCACACATTTTTCATGCTAGCTTAGATTAGCTTGGAGTTTTACATTATTTTATTTTTATATGAAATTTGTTTCTTATTGTTTTAATTCTTTTATTTTTTAATTTGATATTCTTTTTTTAGCCTTCCTCACTATATTGTATGAGATGCTAGCCTAAATTGATATTAATCCTATTTTTAAATCTTGTCTGTTTTCTTTCTGGATTTCATCTTTTGATGTTGACTTTATTAAATATTGACTTTTTTTTTCTTTTTTATATTTTCTTTGTATAAAAATGTCCTAGCCTTGTGATTTGAATTACAAGTTTTTCATGCTAACTTGAATTAGGTTGATGCTTTTTGGTTTTTCAATTTATTTTCATCTTTTCCCTTTAGCATTAAGGTCTAAACTTCAATTACATAATTTTTTTCTTAGGAAAACATTGACAATTCTTTAACATAATTTTTCTACCTTATATAAAAACTTGATTAGGCCTGCGACAAAGCACATGACACCTATCTAATTAAATAACTATAACCCTACCAATTATTTATGCATCATTTTCTCAAATAATTACGATGGTGCATAGAAATTTGTGTAATATCTATTTCATATTGTTGTAATTATTGTAATATTGGGTTGTATTGTAATATAAAAATAATTATAAAAGACTAAGATTTGAGTCGTTTTCACTGTTAATTATGATTTTCCTTTTAAATCACCATGGATTGAAATGGTCAATATTCTATAATTTGTTCTCTTAGTGGTTCTTAAACTATTGTTTCTGTATAATTGAACCATTTTTAGCCCAAATTAGCATCTAATTGCTATTTTTTTCAAGAAAAAAGAGTTGGAAGACTAGAAACATACAGATAAAGTTCCAGAGAATATGTGGCGACTTCAAATTTCATTTGGAAGTTTATTTTAGTCCCCTATTTTTTAGTTAACAAATGATCAATCCTTTAAATTGTGAGAGGAGAAAGAGACTCGCCCTATTCCATTGTAAAGAGATAAATTTACTATTGATGAATTTAGCTATAAAAATGGTCGATATTGGTGTCAATAAGTTCCACTTATGAGAGAATTTTCACCAATGTTTCTTTTTTTTCTTCTTGTCTAAGGAGATGGATTTGTCTTATGTTTACAGGTTTATGTTGATTTTGGGTTCTTAAGTTTTTTTTAGTTGTCTGAGGTTATATATAAGTTTATCAAGGTGTTTAAAGTGTATTTTAGGTGTTTCAGATAAAAAAAATGGATTAAAAAATAAATGTTTTAGCAAAAAAGCTCTATGCCTCATTATTCTGTTGACCTTTGGTCACTGAATTTTGTTAAAAGTAGATGATGCATCATCTATGAAGTTCTTCGTAAAGGCTTTTGTTTGTGGTCTACAATGAGACTAGCCCATGAGCCTCTCTACATGTTCATGAATCAACCCTATAAAGGAAATTAGTGGAAGTCTACTTTGCATTGCTATAAGGCCATGATTAAATTGTAAAGATCAAGATTTGTTGTTTGGCAATGCCTATATCTCTTATGATGATGGCCTAAACAATTGACCTACTTGCTTTTTTCTTTTTTGAAAAAATAAAGGGTAAGTTGACAGGTTGTTTATCCTTTTAAGAAATAATAAAAGGCCTAACCCTAGTCATATGGGTTGAGCTAGATGACGCACACACTTTAGCTATTTCTTTAAATGCCTAGGCATGTTAGGTTACCAAGCCTACATAATTGAACTTCTTCTTTGTTGTCTTATTTTATTTTATTTTATATTTGTCTCAAAAACTAAATTGAAAAAAAAATCATTTAACCCAATTGAGTCTATGAGCTGGGTCACAGTTGACGATTTAATCTGTAGCATACAAGCTATAATTTGATTTTGTTTAATGATTTTTTGTCACTCAATTGTTTTTAAAAGAGTCTTAACCTTTATAATAAATTATCCATGTTTATTTAACTCAACTAAAAAAAATAAGTTTACTCTTTGTTATCAATGATTTACATTTTCTAACTCGGTCCCACATGCCATTTTTTCTTTTTTTTTTCTTTTAAAAAAATGTTATAAGAAGAAACTATCATGCACTTTATTGTTGTATAATTAAATGAAAAATAATATTTGGGATAAAAATGATGTGCATGAATTGTGGTGAAAGTGTAATTGGTTGACTCGAGTTAACTTTAATTTTTCTTTTTACCAATTTTATTCTTCGACAATGAGTAAATTGGAGATTGAGTTTTTTAATTTTCTCTCTCAAGATTATACTCACGAGTTTTGTAGGTTAGTTCGACAACATCGCATAAACAATTAATATTCTTTATGTTTCTATCTCAATATTTGATAAAAATATCATTCAATTCATGGTTAAAATATATTTTTTTAGGAGACATTAAAAATACCTAGATTTATTTTTTGCATTTACAAAAAGTTTTGCTTTGATTCGCGACAGGCTATTATTAATAAAAATAATGTTTGATAGCCTCCTAATATATTGTTCTTTTAAATAATTGTAATTTGTTTTCTTAAAAAGAACCAATAACAAATGGCCTTTCTTTTTAAAGTAATGTTTTAAAAATGAAACAACTTTCTTTTAAATTATTATATATTTTAATTTTAAATCAAATGGATAATACGTTTACACTGCTAGCTAACAAATCTTATTCCAAAGATAAAACTGATCAGACATGAACTAATTAATCAATCAAAACTAATGCTAAGTATTGATAAAACACTATAGTGGAGATGACAAGTTAAAAACTATCGAGAATTTGACAGGATATTATAAGATCCATCCTGGCATGAAATATAGAATCTAGCATAACTACGGGGCATGTACAAGATTGGTGATTCTAATCTATACCAATAAAGACATCATAAATTGTGAATGAAGTTGATAGGTGCAAACTGCATATGTTTGGCAAAGTTTGCCTAGGTTTTGATATATATTTAGTGTTATTATTGATGGATAAAGTTTTTATTGACTAAGTTGCAAAAGTTTTGAAAGATATAGCTAAATATATTGCGAGTAATCATCAATAAATATAATAAAATATATCAAAGGAAATTACAATTGGACCCTGTATATTAGAATATCAAATCAAAAGATTTATCAAAACAAGAAATAGAACAAGAAAATGTCAAGTGTCTAGGGATTTAATGAATAAGATAATAATAAAAATGGATTATCGAGGAATCCACAACCTCCCAATTTAATTCATAAAATTGTTCAATGCGTTCTCCTGATACACCCTGGTTTAAATAAAGACCTAATTAACAACTGGTAGAGTTACAAGAACTCCCCCGTAAGTTATTCTAATCAATTAGCTGGAAATCAGCTAACCTCTTATTGACCTGATCCTTTGGCCGTGATATCAGCCAAAGACCTGTAATTAACTTATTGACTCTGATGATTAAATCAATTATTCCTGGACCCGGACATACTGACCCGGCCGACTGGTTCACCCAAGAACTGGCCACTAAACCGGTACTTGTACTGACCCACTAACTCCACTACTTCGACTAATCGAACTAACTCAACTAATACTTATAACAATGTCTCCACTTGTCTGACTGGACGTGACCTGCTTGCTGACTCCCTATCGTCCTTGATGTGACTGAGAGCTGACTGATACGACCGCACGAGACACATGGCACGATACCATGCTGAAGGCACGTGACATAAAATATACGTGTTGATTTTGATAGATAGCATGCATCATAGTTTATTGAATTACTGCTCAAACTAGGAAATGATTTAAGATAAAAACAAGTTTTGAAGGATGAGACACGTGTTTGTTTAGAATCTAGACTAATATTGATGCAGTGAGTCTTTTTAGAGATATAATAAAGACCTTGAAAATAAAATTCCTCACCAATTATATTTTTAGTGGCTACATCCTGAAACACAACATTACAAGAAGATAAAATAGCAGCACAGTTTAGCATTATGGTAATTTTCTTGATTGATAGTAGCTTAAAAGAAATATATAAAACAGGAGATGTAATTGATTGGGAAAGTAGTGTCACTTCCCCTTGGCCAACAGAGGTCACCATTGGCAACCGAAATTTGAGATGGTGAGATCAAAATTGTAAAGTAAAGTATGAGATCAAGAAGATCATTGGATATGTGACAAGTGGCACCAGAATTTATGATCCAACAATTATGCACTTTTGTTCGAAATACCTGAAACTTGTTTAGCTGAAACACTTTTATTAGTAGCAAGAAATCCTGCAAAGTTTCTAAACAATGCAGAGGAGTTGTCTGATAAGAGTAGAATTTGGGGATAGATAAGGAAGAAGAAGAATAAAAGATTGGGGAAAGATTTGTTTATTAACTTAATTGATAATCCTTCCATACAGCAAAGGTGAGCATAAATAGGCCACCAAAATAACAATAATTCGAAATAACAGGAACTCCAGTAGTGGAGCTGAAGACTAGGATTGCGATCAGCACTCCTGCTTCCACCTCATTTAATTATTTGACTAATTCAACAAAATATCAAAACAATGATAAAACTAAACAATAGCAGTCCACGAAACAGTCCACGAACTCAGCTCCTTCCACGTACTCAGCTTCAGCTCCTTGAGCCATGCCCTGAGTCCTCCACGTAATTGACGATTCTTATCAATCCATCCCCCTTCGAAGAACCTTGTCCTCAAGGTTGAAATGAGGATATGTTTTGGCAAAATGCCACAGGTTCTCCCATGAAGCATCTTCAGCTAAAGCTCCCTTCCATTGAACCAAGACCTCTGTTTTGGGACGGTATTTGCCTTTTTGGACCACCTTACTGTCCAAAATTAATTAAGGTTCTGGTAGTATTACTTCATCCGCTGAAACAGGAGGAAGAGTTATCACGGTCTCATCTACGACAGGTCCCCATTTCTTCTTGAGCAAGCTGACGTGAAACACATCATGAATGTGTGCCCCTATTGGCAGGTCCAACTTGTATGCCACAGCCCCAACACGAGCTAAAACTTTGAACGACCCAAAAAACCTTGGAGACAGCTTCAAAGAACTTCTGAAAGCTACTGATTTTTGACGGTATGGCTGCAGTTTAAGAAACACATAATCTCCAATTTCAAAGGTGATCTCACATCGATGCAAGTCAGCCCGAGACTTCATGTGAGCCTGCGCTTCCAATACATTTCTCCTGAGGTCACGCAGGATGACTTCCCTTGTGCGCAATAAGTTGTCCACCGCTTGAACCTTTGTTGTGCCTGGAATGTAAGAAGACATGTTCGGAGGAGGAACTCCATATACTGCTTCAAAGGGAGACATTTTTGTTGCTGAATGAACTGCTGTGTTGTACCCGTACTCTGCCCAAGCAAGCCATTCCACCCAGCCCTTTGGTTGATCCGAAGAGAAGCAACGTAAATATTGCTCAAGAGTTCGATTGACCACCTCCGTTTGTCCGTCGGATTATGGGTGATAACTGGAACTATAACACAGCATTGTTCCCTGTAATTTGAACAAGGACTTCCAAAAAGTGCTAAGAAAATTTTTGTCACGATCACTAACAATGGAGAGAGGCATTCCATGTAACTTCACCATGTTATTGAGAAAACATTTAGCTACTGATACAGCTGTGTAGGGATGTTTCAGTGGCACAAAATGGGCATACTTTGAGAGGCGATCGACCACCACCATGATCACATTATATCCTTGCGACAGCGGCAATCCTTCGACAAAATCCATGGATATATCTGTCTAGATTTGTTGTGGAATGGGAAGGGGTTGAAGCAAACCTGCTGGCCGGAGTGTCTCATGCTTGCAACGTTGGCACACTTCACAATCTCGGATAAAACTTTTGACTGAAGTGCAGATGCCAGGCCACACAAAACTGGCTGAGATTCTTGTGAGTGTCTTCAAGTATCCAAAGTGGCCTCCCGATGGTGAAGAGTGTCCATCGGCCAAGACAGCAGGTAACAACGCTGAAGTGGGACTCAAAAGAATTCGTCCATTTTTCATCCAGACTCCGTCTCTTTGAACACAATTTAAGGATTGATTAGTAAGCAAGGACTTATAATAAGGTTGATCGAGTACCTCTTGCTGTAGGATTGCCCACCAATCAGCAATTGGCACGGACAAGGCATGAAATTGAAAGGCTGCCACACGTGAGAGAGCATCAGCACCTTGGTTCTCCTTCCCTTGGCGATATTGAATGGTGTAATCAAAACCCATTATTTTTGGCAGCCATCGAGCTTGAGAAGGCGTTGTGAGGCGTTGCTCTAATAAATATTTGAGGCTTCTATGGTCAGTTTTAATCACAAAGGGTCTGCCCAATAGGTAAGGATGCCACTTTCGCACGGCTTATACCACTGCTAACATCTCGTTGTCGTAAGTGGACAATAGCTTGGATTTTCCCTTCAAAGCTTCACTGTAGTAGGCAATTGGTTGGTTGTTCTGAGACAAGATGGCCCCTAAACCCTCTCCGCAAGCATCACATTCAACGACGAATGGCTCTGAAAAATTAGGCAGGCGTAAAACTGGGGGGGAGACGAGAGCTTCCTTTAATTTGTTGAAAGCCAATTCACAGTCTTCAATCCAACAAAACCCATCTTTGGTGAGGAGTTTGGTTAAGGGTGCTGCGATTACACCAAATGCGTGCACGAATTTGCGATAATAACCGGCCAATCCCAGGAAGACACCTTTAGGGGACGTTGGCACCGGCCAATTCTGAACGGCTTGAATTTTATCTGGGTCCACTGCCACACCCTCCAAAGAAATGAGGTGTCCCAAATACCCCACTGAGATCACCCCAAACTGACACTTGGAGAGTTTGACAAAAAGCTGGTGGTCCGCAAGAATACCCAACACCTTTTTTAAGTGCAGCAGATGATCCTCCCATGACCTGCTGTACACCAAAATATCGTAAAAAAAAACGAGTATAAACCTTCGCAAATGTGGCCTGAAGATATCATTCATGAGACTCTGAAAGGATGCTAGAGCGTTGGTCAAACCGAATGGCATAACCAAAAACTCGTAGTGCCCTTCATGAGTGCGAAAAGCCGTCTTCTGAATATCATCCTGATATACCCTGATCTGGTGGTAGCCGGAGCGCAAGTCTAATTTGGAAAAGAACTTCGCGCCATGTAGTTCATCCAGAAGCTCATCAATGACAGGTATCGGAAATTTATCTTTGACCGTAATCTCATTAAGTGCCCGATAATCGACACAAAAGCGCCAAGACCCATCAGATTTCTTTATCAATAAGACCGGTGATGAGAAGGGACTCCGGCTTGGCCGAATAATTTCGGACTGAAGGAATTCTTTGACCAACTTTTCGATCTCATTCTTTTGATAATGGGGGTACCTGTAAGGTCTTGTGTTAACTGGCGGTTGGTTGGGTAGTAACGGGATGCGATGGTCGTGGCTGCGCGTAGGTGGAAGATTGGTGGGTTCTTCGAAAATGTGTGCAAATTGTGACATAATTTGATCCAGGTCTGGTGGCAATTGAGTGTCCTGAATGGTCTGCATCTCCGAAAAAATGTGAACAAAGAACCCCATCCCCGATAAGTGCAGCAACTCCTTCTCACTCAACGGTGCAAGCTCTGAACCTGTTATCCCATGTAAGACATGAGTTCTGCCGGCTTGTTTGAAGGACATTCGAAGCTTCTTGTAGTCAGTCTTGATCGGACCCAAAGTTTCTAGCCATTGGACTCCCAAAACTACTTGACAAGCAGCCACGGGAAGAACAAAGAAATCAGCCCGAATCGTAATTCCTTGGAGAGATAACGAGAGCCCAAAACACCTTCCCGTACATTCAATTACTTCTTTATTCCCCACTGTCACCTTGAATGTCTTCCCCCTAACCACATGCAATCCCAATTTAATGACCACCGATTGATCAATAAAATTATGGGTGCTCCCCCCATCAAATAGCACTATCAATTCTTTGTGGCCTATCCTTCCTGTTACCCGAAAAGTACGTGGGTGTGATGTACCCACTAAGGCATGGAATGATATTTCGGGTATTGCTTCTTCGGCAGACTCAATATCCATGTCCACCTCATGTTCATCCTCATTCGACTGCACATCTACCATCATAAATAATTGGGGTCTGGAGCAGCGATGCCCTGGGACATACTTTTCATCACAGTAAAAACACAAGCCCTTTTCACGCCGTTCCCTTGCCTTCTGTCCTGTGAGTCTTCAGGCAGATCCACTAGAGGCATGAGATGCATGAGATGGCCGCTGTGAAGGGGCAGGACCTAGGAGTCCCACTGTGGAGGTCTGCTGTCTCAGCTGGACTGAAGGTGTCGCAGCCCGAAATGGGTTGCTCGTCCTCCTTTGGAACTGGTTGCGTTCCTCAATTAAATGAGCCACGCTAATGCATTCCGATAGAGTTTTTGGTTGCTTCACACGAACATCCAGCCGGATTTCATCCTTTAACCCTGCAATAAAACAACCCACCAAAAACGTCTCCGGAAGCTCATCCACCTTGTGAGATAATTTCTCAAAAGCCTCTTGGTACGCATTGACAGTAGTGACCTGCTTAAGTCGTGACAATGCCTCAGATGGATCGTCATAGTCAGTTGGACCAAAACGATGGAGGAGAGCTTTGGCAAATTCGGACCAGCGTAACTGACCCTTGCCCTTGGTATACCAGCGATACCATTGGAGTGCTACACTTGATAAGTGAAATGAAGCCAATTGAACCTGTCGGGAAGCATCAACATTTTGAAATTCAAAGTACTGCTAAGCTTTAAAAATCCAACCTGTAGGGTCCTCACCTTCACCAACATAGGTTGGAAAATTCAGCTTAAGGTTGGAGTGGTTTCTGTCGAAATAAGACGTGTGTGAAGAGGAAGGCCTGTCGTGGAAATGATCCCCAGCTGCGAACGGGTTGACGTCCCTGTCAAGTGTGCGATTGGCATGGGCGATCCTCATAGCCTGCAGTTCAGTCATGACTCCTTGTAGGGCGTCACTGACCTTACCGAAATTGTGATTCAATTCTTCAAAATTGGTGTCGTGTCGGGCCAAGGCCTCATTGACATCAGCATGAAATTCTGCATGAGTTTTGCCGCGTGTATCCATGAATCGGGAAAGATCTAATACCATTGATAAGAATAGAATTTGGGGATAGATAAGGAAGAAGAAGAATAAAAGATTGGGGAAAGATTTGTTTATTAACTTAATTGATAATCCTTCCATACAACAAAGGTGAGCATAAATAAGCCACAAAAATAACAATAATTCGAAATAATAGGAACTCCAGTAGTGGAGCTGAAGACTAGGATTGCGATTAGCACTCCTGCTTCCACCTCATTTAATTATTTGACTAATTCAACAAAATATCAAAACAATGATAAAACTAAACAATAGCAGTCCACGAACTCAGCTCCTTCCACGTACTCAGCTTCAGCTCCTTGAGCCATGCCCTGAGTCCTCCACGTAATTGACGATTCTTATCATTGTCAGTTTCATTTTTTTTCCTGAAGATATGCTGCAAACTCATTGATGAGAGTTACAGGACTGGAGGTAAAAAAATTGGACAGTCCATTTGTTGCTGTGTTGATCACCATATCAACCTTACATCTAGATGATTGATATTTTTTTGGTCTGTCCTGGTATATCTTGTATACTTACGTTTTAGGTTTGGATGTAAAACCCAACAACTGTTTGCAGAATGGCGAGATTATTGTAGTAGTTG
Organism: Salix brachista; assembly: GCA_009078335.1. NCBI lineage: Eukaryota > Viridiplantae > Streptophyta > Magnoliopsida > Malpighiales > Salicaceae > Salix > Salix brachista. The sequence continues at coordinate 11,050,236 of CM018576.1, forward strand.
CATTTCAAGTTAGATCATCTGCCCTTGTTTCTTTTTGTCTTCAGAACGTCTAGAGTTTGATCGATAGACTCAGATATGTTAATTGGTTTTGGCGCGTGCATTCATGATCCTTCTTCTGGTTTCCTCTTGCTGGAAACACTTGCAAAGGGTGGAAGTTCTGAATTCATTAAGAGATCTTCACATTCAGGAGATAGATAAACCAACAATTTTCAATTCTTGTCTTCTTCAGCTCGTTTTAATAAAATCATAGGATCAGTAGTGTGAGGTCTGTACCAACTCATTCCATATGCTCGAACAGTCCTTCTTTAGCTGAAATAACATTGTTTTGATCCCCCCACATCTCCTTTACTACCTCCAGTGGCAGATTCTGAGCAGCTGAAGATTTCTGCAATATGGGATTTCAAGGTGTTGAGCAGCCATGATAGAACCATTTGATCATTCAAAAACCAAGATTTATACTGAGATGACTTGACATCAGAAGAAACATTGTAGTACATATATACAAGATTGCTTTATGTTCTTGGTCAAGCCAAAAGATATGTAATTACATACTCGTATCTCTTAATTGTAGGAAGATCCTATTAAATCCATGGATCCTGCACCTGCTAAATATGCTAAGTAATCTGCCAACATTTTCAAGTGATCTGCAATCAACCAAGCTCATCTCCAAGCGATGTGCTGCAACTGCCAAAAATGCTTCTGCCTAGATTTCCGCTACCACCAATAACATAACTAAGAAAAAATAATAGAAGCACAATTGATCCTTTAACCATGATTGGATGCCACACTTTCACCTCTCCATCCATCTTCATATCTCATTCCTGTTATTTTGACTAAACTTCGTTAGTTGATCAAACAACAACCATTAAATTAATGTAACGTGTCATTGAGCCCGCCACCTTTGTGTTTATATAGCATTGTTAAGCACAAAACAAATTAAGTAAGCTATTATAAGACATAAAACTTGTATAGAAGACTAAGAATAAAGTACTAAAAAATATAATAATATGAGAGTATTGTAAAAAATAATATAAATTATATATTGGGATTTCATTTAATAGTTTAAATTTATAGGTGAAATGATTGCTTGATATAGTATCAAAAACTCAGCGATCATGAGTTCAAATATCACCATTTTTATTTTATTTAATAAAAATTAAATACAAAATAATATAAATCTGTGTGTAAATTTCAAACTTATAAAATTTTTATTTGAAAAAATATTTTAAAAAATAATATAAACTATATCACGATAATTAATTTTACTTAAAAAATAATTAACATTGTCATGGGAAAGCGTGGAGCTTAAACAAGGTGGCGAAGATGATTAGACCCCAGATAATTGTTTATATATTTGGATTGATTTTTAGTGACATTGGGGGCAGTGGATTGAAGCATTGCATGTGGGCGAACGAAATAAAAAGATTGGATAACGAGAAAAGGTTGCGGTCACAACTTGTCCACTGGCCAGGAGAGATGTTCATCATTGTGATTGGACAAATGATGTGTCCTGACCGAGTTGTCTATCTCATTTGATTTTAATTCAAATGCTTCGAATGCGATTTAGTTATCTCCTTGACATTATGTGCTAGTTATCTACATTATGTGCTAGTTATCTCCTTAGACATTAGGTGCTTTGTTTTTTAAAATATTTTTATTTATAAAAATATTTTTATATAAAAAATTATCTAAAATTATTATTATTTTTTAATTTAAAATAAAAAAATTCATTTTTTTTAAATATTTTTGAAACATAGTGCAAAACAGTATCATCGGTAATTTAAATGGAACCACATAAATAAACTCACTATTTATTTAATTTAAATGATGTAAGGAGTTGAAAGAAATGAGAATCAAAATAATTGTAATGTGATATATTAATTTGTACATATAACTTTAGTTTAATAATTCAATAAAAATAATTGATAATCCAAGCAATTGTAATGTGATATATAAATTTATATATGTAACTTATATATCTAACATGTTTAGAATCAAATCACACGTAGAATTGAATTTAATATCATATATTATGTAAATTCAATTGATAATCTAATAATTATTTGATTTGATTTTGAATTTGCAATGTTTATTCGATCTTGGGTATAATTAGGTTCTTTTTTTCGTCCAAACTTCAACTTGTTTTTTTTCATATGCTTAAGACTTTGTTTAGTTTGCTTTTTTTTGGTAATTCACAAGTCTCCTTGTTATTATTACTATTATTTGAAAAGAAAAGGTGAATATGGGGGAGAAACCTAAAAATGAGATATGATAGTTTCCCTCTCTTTATAATGCTTATATTAAAAGGTCTCGTAAGAGACATTGATACCAGGCTTATAAATAAAAAAGAAATGAGAGATAATGGACTTATTAAATCAAGAAATGGTCAATCCGTTTAAAGTATTAGAAGTGAGGGCTCAAAAGCATGCTTGATGAGAGATAGGGCTAGAAACATACTATCTAGAAGACAAGGGCCCGAAAGTGCACTCAAGAAGAAAAGAAATAGAGTTAAAAAACGCTCTAAAAAAGAGAAGAGATAAGACTAGAACGTGCATTGTCTTAGAGATGAGGGCTCAAAGATGCACTCATAAAAAAAGATATTGAGCTAAACAAACACATTATCTAGGACATGAGGGCTCAAAGACACCTTCAAAAAGAGAAAAGATAGGGCTAGAAAGCAGACTATCTAAAAGATGAGGTCTTAAAGGCATAATAAAAAAAATGGGGCTTGAAAACTCATTATTTATAAGATAAGGGCTTAGAGGAAAACTAAAAAAGAAATGAGATAGGCAAGAAAGTATATTATCTAGGAGATGAGGGCTCAAAGTCACACTAAGAAAATAAAATAAATATGGTTATAAAGCACATTATAGGAGATGAGGGCTCAAACACGCTTTAAAAAAAGAGAAAAGCGATAGGGTTAGACAATGCACTATTTATGAAATCAAGGCTCAAAAGCACACTAAAAATGATTTACTAGTAAACTACAAGTTCATCAAAGATTCTTCCCTTAGAATCTCATCAAAGATCAAAGTGTAAATAATGACATATATGCATGTATACTCACTTGAGAAAGATGAGTCTTTTTCTTCACAAACTTCTTTTTTTAGAGTTTTGATCCTTGTAACTAGCTTTCATGGCTTTTTTGCCTTTGCTTCTAGATGCACAAGTAGTGTTCTTGATTTTGTAAAATTTGGTTTTTAGATTGTATCAGCATACCTCCTTACCTGAAAAACCTTCATGTCAAAGCTCGGTAGGTTTGCTTTACATTATCTATAAAACCAACCTTATAATTCTTAGATTGCTCTCATCTTGATCATGCCACCAAGTGTTCTAAGATTTGATTTTTCATTAAAGATAATGCTATGCAATAGAGGTTTGGTTATCTACAAGGGTTATTTTCATGGATTGGTTTTGGAATTTCTAAGTCATTACAAACACAAAAAATATTTTGATGTTGGTTTAAACACATACTTGTTCTAAAAAGAAAAACCTTGGTCCCAAGTAATGTGAGACTTGTCTTTGAAGGTTGCAAATTTCATGATATTTCTTAGTTTATTTTTTAAGTCTTGATGATCTGAAGACCTATTTTTTTGGATAAACTGACAAGTTCACCATAGGTTATCTGGTTATAAGGTATGGTTTAAGAGACAAATTTGTTTTTTTTTTTTTTTTTTTTTTACACTTTCTCCTAGAAAGATTAGTAATCTAACAAAGAATTTTTCTTTACAGAAAGGTTGGTTAGAGTCTTCTTAGAGCATGAAATGGGTAAGGAAATTATTTTTGTATGTACAAACTGTCAAGGGAATTGATATTTGAGTATGTATTAATTAGGAAATAAATTACAAATTGTAAATTGTAGTGTTTTAGTTGAACACTTGTTCTTTGAGTCTTAGCCCGAAAGTATAGGAAGGGCATGTAAATCTATTTACATTCTATTTAATGGAGAAGACACCCGAGAGGAAGGACATTCAGTTCCTAAATATTGACATGGTATCAGAGCTTCTACTGACCTGTGAGAGTTCGTGTGTATAAACAAAAAAATTTTCTGTGTCTGCTGTTGCTCTACTTTTGAGCTCCCTGGGATTTTTTTTTTGGTTGTGGTTGTCTTCGATTTTCTTTGGATTCTTGTGGTGAAGATCGGAGACTCTCGGGTGTGAATTCCTGGTGTGGCTGCTGGGTTTCCTGTTTCTATGTTGGCTGGGCTCTTTTGTGGTGGCCATCAGAGACGTGGGTGTTGGTGTGCTCTTCTTACAAGCACATCGGCGTTCTCTGTGATATCTGGAGGGTCTGTGGTGGTTGATAAGGTGGTTGGCAATCGGAGCCATCGCCGGAGTCGTTGCAGAAGATAGAGCTTCTGTTCTCTGTTGAAGAAGACGAGTTTATTCTCTTCCATTGCCACGTAAGCATTCAGCCTGCCTCTTATTTGTTGACACGTTATTTTTATCCTATCTTCCGTGTGCATCCTTTAAATTTTGCTGCCACGTTGGCACCAAACAACCTGTTATTCTTTCAATTACACATTCGCTGGAGTGGGTCTGGATTGCTGGGTTATTTGAGTTAGTTTGGGCTTCTTGCTTTTGGGCCTTCATTCTGGGTCGAGGCTGTTTGACAGATTAATTTGTGGGTTTTCTTGGCCGGGCCTGTTTGATTGATATTGCCTTCATATTTGGATTATTTGGACTGTTATTTTCTGAAAATTTGCATCATGGAAAATAATATTATTCGTTTTACTGGAAAGAATTTTTCGACATGGGAATTCCAGTTTAAAATGTTTTTGAAAGGGAAAGAATTATTTGATCATATTGATAATTCAACTAAAATTCCCACCGATGAAAATGAATTGGCTAAATGGGAGGTCCAGGATGCTAAGGTGATTTCTTGGCTATTGGGAACAATTGAGCCTCATCTTGTTACTAATCTTTGGTGTTTCTCTACGGCTAAGGATATGTGGGGATATTTACACCGTATTTATCATCAAGATAACAGTGCTCGGAAATTCCAGTTAGAGATGGAGATTAGCACTTACAGTCAAGGTAACTTAACCATTGAACAATTTTATTCTGGTTTTATTAATATCTGAAGCGAGTATTCTGCTATTGTTCATACTAAGGTTCCTACTACGGCTCTCGCGGCTCTTCAAGCGGTTCATGCTGAGAGTCAACGCGATCAATTTTTGATGAAGCTTCGTCCTGAATTTGAACATGTTAGAGCTGGTTTATTGAATCGTGATCCGGTTCCCTCCTTGGATATCTGTTTGGGGGATTTATTGCGTGAGGAGCAACGATTATCCACTAATATGGGTATGGCCTCTCAAAAGGTTTTTTCTAAGCCTGTTACTGTAGCCTATGCAGCGCAAGGAAGAGGACCGCCCAGGTTGCAGTGTTACAGGTGCAAAGAGCTTGGTCACATTGCTCGCAACTGTAAAAAGAAAGTTTGCAACTATTGTAAGAAACCAGGCCATTTCATTAAAGACTGTCGGATGCGACCTCAGCATCGACAATCTCAAGCTTTTCAAGCTTTTGTCCAGGCATCACCTTCTGCTCCTCCCACTGTAAGCTCTGATTCATCTGTTCTCACACCTGCTATGGTTCAACAGATTATTGTCTCGGCTTTTACGGCCTTAGGCCTACAAGGTAAAATTCCTACCTCCACTTCTTGGCTTGTTGATTCGGCTGCTTCTAATCATATGACTGGTAATGAGACGGATCTGCATGATATTCATGAGTATGACGGCACGCAATCTATTCAGATTGCTAATGGCAGTACACTTCTTATTACTGTTGTTGGTGATTTGGGTCCTTCTTTTAAAGATGTTTTTGTCTCTCCTGAATTATCTACTAGCTTGATTTCTGTTGGACAATTGGTGGATGATAACTGTGATGTTCATTTTTCCCATGGTGGTTGTATTGTGCAGGATCTGGTGTCGGGAATGGTGATCGCGAAGGGGCCTAAAGTGGGACGTCTTTTTCCGCTATATTTTTCTATACCTAATGTTGTTTCTTTTGCTTGTATGGCTACTGCCAATAACAATGAAGTATGGCATAAGAAATTGGGTCATCCTAATTTTGGTGTCTTAACTCATCTTTTGAAACATGGTTTTTTGGGCAATATTAATAATTCTTCCTCATCCTTTGATTGTGCTACTTGTTGTCTTGGTAAAAGTAAAACCTTACCTTTTCCTGTGCATGGTAGTCGTGCTTCCGCCTTTTTTGAAATTGTGCATACTGATGTTTGGGGGGCAAGTCCTATTACTTCTCATGGACAATATCGTTATTTTGTGACATTCATTGATGATTATAGTTGATTTACCTGGATCTATTTTCTTCGCTCTAAAGCTGACGTGTTCTCTGTTTTTCAAAGATTTGTGGCACTTGTCGAGACACAATTTAGTACTTCTATCAAAATCTTACGCTCCGACTCAGGGGGGGAATATATGTCACATGCCTTTCAAAATTATCTTCAGCAAAAAGGGATAATTTCTCAATGCTCTTGTCCTTACACCCCTCAACAAAATGGAGTCGCTGAGCGTAAGAATCGTCATCTCTTAGATGTTGTTCGTACTTTGCTAATTGAGTCATCTGTACCTACCAAATTCTGGGTAGAAGCATTATCTACAGCTGTTTATTTGATCAATCGTTTGCCTACGGTCACTCTAAATTATGATTGTCCATATCTTTGTTTATTTGGTATACCTCTTGAGTATAAATCACTTCATACTTTTGGGTGTGTTTGTTTTGTCCATCTGCCACCTACTGAACGTCACAAGCTTGTTGCCCAGTCTGTCACATGTGCTTTCATGGGATATAGCCCTACTCAGAAAGGATTTATATGTTATGATGCTCATGCAAATAAATTTCGAATCTCCCGGAATGTAGTCTTCTTTGAAAATCAATATTTCTTTCAATCTCATGTTATTTCTGATTCCCCTACTGCCCCTACTGCCCCTACTGCTCCTCTTCCTCCTTTTGATGATGTCCCTCTTTCTGCTAAGCGATTTAAACCAGATATAGTGTATCAAAGACGTCCTCCTCCAGTGCCCCTTCCAGACACCACTTCGTCACTTGATTCTACACTACCGGCACCGCGACGGTCCACTCGGGTTATACATCCGCCAGATAGGTATGGCTTTTCTCATACCTCGTTTACTGCCACTCTCGATACTATTTCTGTTCCTCACTCTTATACTCAGGCAGCAACTCAGGCTTGCTGGCAGCAGGCCATGCAAGAGAAAATTCAAGCTCTTCAAGAAAATCACACTTGGGATCTTATGACTTGTCCGCCTGGAGTCAAACCTATTGGTTGTAAGTGGGTTTACTCAGTTAAGTTTAGATCTGATAGCTCCCTAGACCGGTATAAGGCCCGTCTCGTGGCTCTTGGGAGTCGACAGGAATATGGTATTGATTATGAAGAGACATTTGCACCAGTAGCTAAAATGACTACTGTACGGACTATATTGGCACTTGCTACGTCACAGGAGTGGTCTCTTAGACAAATGGATGTGAAAAATACGTTCCTACATGGGAATCTGAAGGAAGAAATTTATATGTCTCCACCTCCGGGCATGTTTAAAACACCTTCCTCCGAGGTTTGTCGGCTACGCAAATCCTTATATGGTTTGATAAATTTCGCTCTACTTTGCTTGATTTTCACTTTATTCAAAGTCAGTTTGATTCATCTCTGTTTCTTCGCAAGACATCTGCAGGAATTGTATTGCTCCTAGTCTATGTTGATGATATTGTGATTACTGGATCAGATACTGAGTTACTTAAACACTTGCAAAAACATCTCCAAGACTCTTTTCACATGAAAGATCTTGGCAATTTGCAGTATTTTCTTGTCCTTGAGGTTCAAATTACTCCGACCGGTACATTGTTACATCAGCACAAATACACAGAGGAGGTCATTTCACTAGCGGGTCTCCAAATGGGTAACTTTGTTCTTACTCCATTGGAGGTCAATGTTAAGCTTTGTCAGGAGGAAGGCGAGCTTCTGTCGGATCCATCCTTGTATCGGCAACTAGTTGGAAGTTTAAATTACTTGACAATTACTCGTCCTGATATTTCCTTTGCGGTGCAGCAGGCTAGTCAATTTATGCAGGCCCCTCGTCATCTTCACCTTGCTGCTGTTCACCGTATTATACGATATCTGAAGGGTACCTCTTCACGAGGATTGTTCTTTCCTAAGGAATCCTCCTTACAGTTGGAAAGATATAGTGATGCTGATTGGGCTGGTTATGCAGATACTCGTCGCTCTGTTACCGGATGGTGTATGTTTTTGGGCAATGCACTCATTTCTTGGAAGAGTAAGAAGCAAGATAGAATTTCCAAATCCATTACGGAATCCGAATATCGTGCTATGTCTTCCGCATGCTCTGAAATTACATGGCTTCGTGGATTATTAGGGGAACTTGGTTTTCCTCAACTTCATCCCACTCCTCTTCATGCTGATAATACTAGTGCAATTCAGATTGCTACTAATCCAGTCTTTCATGAGCGTACAAAACATATTGAGGTTGACTACCACTCTATTCGTGAATCTGTTCATCGCCATGAAATTACACTTCCTCACATTTCTACCGAACACCAAACTGCAGACATTTTCACTAAAGCTCTCTCTCGACAGCGGCATAAATTGTTTGTGGACAAATTGATGCTTCTTGATCGACCAACATCAATTTGTGGGGGGATGTCAAGGGAATTGATATTAGAGTATGTATTAATTAGGAAATAAATTACAAATTGTAAATTTTAGTGTTTCAGTTGAACACTTGTTCTTTAAGTCTTAGCCCGAAAGTATAAGAGAGGGCATGTAAATCTATTTACATTCTATTTAATGGAGAAGACACCCAAGAGGGAGGACATTCAGTTCCTAAATATTGACATAAACTCATTGAGTTTTTTTCAATCTTACGTTTAAAAGTAACTTAACATTTTTTTCTTTAAGATAAGAAGGGTCTCCTATAAAATATAAGGAAATGGTAAGGATAAGGAATGATAATGCATCTTGGATTGTATTTTTATCCGAGTTAAGGATAGGGATTTAGTCTTCAATCATTTGGATAAAGTTTAGCATATAAAGGTCTTCTGGTTCAATGAGATGGTAATCCCGCCATCCTTTTAATTGGCCAAAGAGACCAACTATGAGGAGCTTAGTTATGACTTTATCTAAGGCTCCAGTTTGATTTTTGTATGTATTGGTTGTCATGATCATTTGTTGGAGAGTGTTTTGGATGTTATATTCTGACATTTCATTTATGTTCGACTCATAGAGGAATGAGACATTTAATTTATGTTGTCTTAATATTGATGGTTTAATATGAATACATTTAAGGTTTTGGATTTCTCCAAATATGTTTATTGATTTCAGGGATTTCTTCCGGAAAGGCTTCTTCATCAAAAGTTTGCGTTTGATTTTGGATAGTATTTATGTGATTTGTGGAAGTATAAGGGTTTATGCTCATTTATAAGGTGTCGAAGCAATCAAGATGGATGTTGATGCTTTAAGGTGGGTAAGGTGATCCTTGATAGCTTTGAGGAAGTCACTTCTACCATTTTGGAATTGGGTTTAACTAGCTTTGGTGATTTGATACGGTTTAAAAAGTGGGTTGTTAGGTTTTAGGTCTATGGGGTTTTTGGTTTCAATAAGAGAGATAATAGAGTTTTGTATGTGTTTTTCAATTCTAGTCAATTGTTTCCCTATAGTGTTGAAATCAATGTTGATAAAATAGTTTTGTTGGATGATGTGTTTGGTATTTATAGTGGTGTCTTCACTAGAAATTTTATAAGGAGCGACTTCAATTGTCTAGTCTGTATAATGGATTTTGAGGTTCTTTAAGGGTGGATGATCAAACTCAAAAGAACCACTAAAAAGTTCCATAACATGAGTCTTATTCTTAGATGTAATGAGACATGCATGATTTGCAAATGAATATGTAATATGATGTGCATATGCATAAAATGACTCAAATCAATCAAAAAATAATAGTTGAACCTTTTGTATGACGTATCTTTCTTTATTAATTTTTTTGAAGAACTAAAATCTCTTTTTAGAGTTATGGTCACTGTTAAAATCATCAATAAAATTATTTTCTTAAAAACAAAATCGAATTCAAGAACATTCAACTCATTTTGGATATTTTCGATTATAAAAGAAAATGTTGGTAAAGAAGGGTGGTCTTCATTTTTAAATAATGGTTTGTGTATATTTATAGTATAGTCTGCATTTTGGAAGTGGTACTAGAAATATCAAATGTTGATTTCCTAGATGGATTAGCATAGTAAGACATGTTATTAATAGAGGGGATCTTTAAGATTCTTCCTAGATTTATAGTGTTGGATAAGGAAGATTCATATGAGAATCTGGAAGTAGTAGAGTGTTAATGGAAAAACCATTTGACTTTGCCATCGAAGAACTAGGTAATTTGCTTGAGTAGTGTTGATGGAAAAACATTTGACTTTGCTATTGAAGTACTAGGTAATTTGCTTGAGTTGTATATTTGGTTGTGGTGGTTGTTGGAGCTGAGGTTGAATTGCATTTTCAAGGATCCAATCTTTTGGAAGGGTTATATCTTTCCATTAGATGGCTCGAGGAACAACTGTGTTTGATTTAGAAAGATTTGCTTGAAGTAGAATTTCACCTTTTTGGGTTTGGAGTTTATAGCTTGTGTTTGACTTTGTAGTTGATCTTGTAAATTAAGGCTACCAAATTGATCCTTCAAGCATTTGTAGTTGTTGGATGATAATCAAAGGAAACAAGACCACTGCATAAGCTGTATTCAATGGACTTTAAAAAAGAATCTTGGATATTTTGAAATTTAACATCTTGAAGAACAACTAGGATAAAAATGTTTAGTCCTTTGTAAGAGGTTTGATTTCCACTTGGACGAGACCAATATGAATATATTTATACTTTTGTTCTTGGTGTTTTTATAGAGATTTGTTTTGGAAAGAAGTTGGATGGTTTTGAAAGGCTTTATACTTTGGATATCTCTTTTCTCATATTTAATTTTAAAAGCTATTTTTAAAGATCAAAGAAAGAGTTTAGCTAAATCTATTTTTTTATACTTTTAGAATCTTCCAATCAACAATGTTCTTTGTAAAATATTTAATTGAAATTTCTTCACAATGTATTATTCTCTTGCTTTCACGAGAATCAGAGGTAGAAAAAGCCGAAATAAACGTGGTTCTATAAAAAATAGAAGTCATATCTTAAAATGAAAAATTCAAAATAAACTGCAAATTATGAGTTTACTACCCGATCATTAATCAAACAAAACTTACACCATTTAGTACCATTACCTATACTCTAATGTTTTCTCTTCTCACCAAGGTTTTTGTAACTTGTATAACTATTATACCTAGATCCCAATAGGCTCTAATTTCAATGAAATAAAAGTAAATATCAATGTAATAAAAGTAAACACAATTTTTGATGTAAATGAAAAAGATAAGACCTAGAATGTTAGGATACTAAATCAAAGCCTACTTAAATAGAATATACCTATTTGCAAACATTTGATGCCTGGGAAGCACTTGAGAAATACTTTTTAGAAAAAAAAATGAATTTGTTTTGTTTTAAGATAAATTCTTTTCAGTGTTTTTGATAATTTTAATATGCTGATATTAAAATTAATTTTTAAAAATATAAAATATATTATTTTAATACATTTATAAAAAAAATCAATTTAAAAAGCCATCACATCACACTCTCAAATACCGCTTTAGTACATGTATGGCTGTAAATAATATAAATTTAAATAAAACTGAACTAAATTTGAAAAATATCAACTTTTTTATCTTTGAAAGTGTTGCTTTTTTTTTTTGTAATGGATATATAAATATATTTTATATATGTGGCTGATGACAAGACCACAAGGTAGATCAAATTTAATATAAAAGGTTATGAATGCAGGGGTACCAACTGGTTTCAGGGTTTGCCTGACCCGTAAGGATAAGGCCTGCATGAGATGATGATATGTTTTTAGTTCAAGATGTTGTCTTTGTCAATCACCCCAGGTATAACTCCTAGTTCCAGTGATGCATTAGGTAGGGTACACAAAAAACCCGAACCTGAAAGGATGTGGAGCTAATTTAAGCCTTTGAATTTCTAGATGAGCTTCAAGACTCGTCATGACTGTAGGCTTGAATTCCTTGCAAGTTTTACCTCAAGCTTCGGGACAAGAGCCATATAATGATATCAATATCCCATCTGACTTGAAGTTGTTATATTTATTTTTATAGGAGTAGTGAGATGATACATGAGAGGAATGATGGTGGGGCCGGTGGTGCTGATTCAGAGCGAAAAAGAGAGAGAGAGGGAACATTCTGGGACTTGGCTCTTTATGTGAGTGTGCAGGCAAGGCACGGAGGGGCGGCTGTCAAACACGAGGAACAACTCATCTTTTTTATGGGAGGTTTTGTTGGGTGCATTTTGTGGTATGTTGTGGGGTTTCTTCCTTTTCTTTTCTTTTCTCGAGATTTTGTCCTGCAGTTCTTAGTGTTTTACGGTCTCTCTCGTGCACTGAACGTTGTGTGTTTAAGTTGTTGTTTTTAACTTTCGGTGTTTGAGCACCAGCTAATAAGAAACACGGAAGGTGCATATGCTTGTGACAGTCTTTTATTGGGAGATTGGTTTCTAGAGAGGAATTTCCCAACACTTTAAAGTGGCAAAAATATGACGTACTCTCCTGCTTTGATTCTGCTTTCTTGTGTTGATGATCCTTTCTCTTTGTTATTTTTTATATTAAGCTCTTACAAATTTCTTGGTTTGCCTCTTCCTTTTACAACTTCCAATCTTGTTTATCCTTTTACGAGCATTAATTGAAGCTGGTTTCCTTTAAAAATCTACTTTGATTGAAACAGTTTTTGTATATTATGAGATACCATTCCTTTTGTTGGGAAGCTTTCAGAATCTTGAAGCTGAATTTATGACTTGTTGAGGTAATTCATGGGGTTTGATTAGTATTTATTTATTTCGGTGTTAAACTATGAACACAGATTCTGTCACTTTCTTGACATGATGCTAAAGCTCTTGCATGAATACCTCCACTTTGAAACAACTTTGTTGGTAGTGATGCTCTCTTGTGTAATCCAATTCCCCTCGAAATTGATGCTTTTTGTCTACTGTTTTGGTGGCTCCCTGAACTAATACCAAGGTATGCTGTCTTCTCGTTGCAGGTCTGGTGTAGCTTAAATTGAAAGGTGACGGAAGGAGATTCAGGTTTGTAGAAGAATGTGGATTTTTGGGTCTGGGTCCAGAGATTGAAAGGTGTCTCTTTTTCTAGTGTTTGTGTGGGTGATCTATTGATTATATACTGTGGATATAAGAAATTAAGAAGAAAGAAGGAAGCAAGCAGAGAGAGAGAGATAGAGAGAGAGATGATAAATTAATGAAATAAGACTCGGGACGGTGGAGTCAATTTTGAGCAAGTGGGAGCGTCTTTTTCTTTTATTTATCATGTTTGAGAGAGTTTATAGGCCATGTCTCCTTAATTAACCTTCTCTGTCCGGTGTCCTTGGACTCTCTGTTGCCATTTTCGTAAGCAACCATTTCTCTTGGCTACAAAACCACACTCTTTCCCTCATCGACCTCGTTGTGTGGGCAACATCCGGTCATACTACGAAACTCATCAAAACAATTTTCTTTTTCTTAGTCTTCCAGGAGATTTTAGTTTGCGAAGTTTTGGATTTGGTGGAATTTGGGAATTGGAGTTTTTGAAGGAGAAGCTGAGGAACTGATCTCTATTTGGAGAATATGAAATTTATGAAACTTGGATCGAAGCCTGATTCGTTTCAGGCCGACGGGGACAACATCAGGTAAGTTTTTAGATCCTTGTTTAATTTACATTAGCTGTAATCAATTTACCTCTGCTGAAGACCATTAAAAACACCATGTTGTTCTTTGAGCAATTAACTTCTATGTTAATTTTTCCAAGTTCAATTGCTGTTTCCCAGTTCAGTTTCATTTTCATATTTGAAAGGTATTGATTCTATTGAAGAGTATTTGTTTCACTGTTTTTTAAATTCTCTTAGTGAATGCGTAATTATCATCTATTTCGAGTACATTTTTAAATGCCCAGTGCAATTTTAAAGCAGTATTTGTCAATATCAACTGTTGTGGAACAAACTCTCGATCATTTCCATCTCGGTTTCTCCCTGTACTACAAGAAAATACAGTGCCTGCGATTCCTTCAAAAGTTGAAGGGGCATGACGTTCTTATTAAAGCCTCTTCAAAATAGTGCTCACGGTCTTAAATATCTTTTTTACTGGAGGTTTCTCTGCCATTCCATTTAAACTCAACCTGATAATCCAGAATTAATTTATCCCCTTTCTTCAAAAGCTTGTGCTTGCCTTTTCATATTTAAAACTCAGAAGACGTTTATATCCATGTTCTTCTGTTTTATCATAGTCTCTAGCATTGTTCTATATGAGTTATACAAATTTGTTTGCAACATGATCTGAAAAACTTCTTTTTTCCAGGTATGTTGCAACTGAGTTGGCGACGGACGTAGTGGTTAATGTCGGGGATGTGAAATTCTATCTGCACAAGGTATGAATGAAACATGAATTATTGGACTATTTGAAGGATTACTTGTACATAAAACTACGAAAAAACGAGTTAACGATAATGATTCAATCTCAAAATCATAGATCTTGCAACGTAGATTGTTCTGGTACTGACTGCCAGGGTTTATGGATTTCCTTTCATGTTTCTCTAGTTTCCACTGCTATCCAAGAGTGAGCATCTGCAGAAGCTGGTTGCAAGCACAAATGATGAGAATGGTGATGATATTCTCATCCAGGAGATTCCTGGCGGACCTGCTGCTTTTGAGATCTGTGCAAAGTTCTGTTATGGTATGGCAGTCACTCTCAATGCATACAATGTGGTTGCAGCTCGGTGTGCAGCAGAGTACCTTGAAATGTATGAAAGTGTTGAGAAAGGAAACCTTGTCTACAAGATTGATATTTTCCTGAATTCCAGCATCTTCCGCAGCTGGAAAGATTCTATTATCATCCTCCAGACCACAAAATATCTCCTTCCATGGGCCGAAGAATTAAAGTTGGTTAGCCATTGCCTTGATTCCATAGCTTCAAAGGCTTGCATGGACACTAACATGGTGGAGTGGTCATACACCTATAGCAGGAAAAAGCTCCCATCTGAGAACGGGAAAGATCCTCTGTGGAATGGTGTAAGAAAACCCCAAGTAGTTCCTAGAGATTGGTGGGTAGAAGATCTTTGTGAACTTCAAATCGATTTATACAAAAGGGCAATCACAGCAATAATAAAAAAAGGAAGAGTCTCCAGTGATGTAATCGGAGAAGCCCTGCTTGCATATACCTTGAGAAGACTGCCAGGTTTTAGCAAAGGAATTGTGCTTGGCAGCGATGTTACAAAACACAGGTCATTGGCTGAGACCATTGTCAGGCTGCTGCCCGCAGAGAAAGGCAGTGTTCCCTGTGGTTTCATGCTTAGGTTATTAAGAGCAGCAATACTGTTAGAATGTGAAGAAACGGGAAGGAATGAATTGATGAGAAGAATAGGCCAGCAGCTCGACGAGGCTACCGTGGCTGATCTTTTGATTCAATCTCCAACAACAAAGTATAATGTTGATATTGTGCAAGGCCTGGTAGAGAAGTTTGTGGCCTATGAACAGAATGCGAGGAGTGCTCTTCTTGTAGACAGTGACTTCCAGGAAAATAGAAGCCCAAAGTCTGCACCAGATGCTTCCAAGGCGGTTGTAGCAAAGCTGGTCGAGGGTTATCTTGCTGAAATCGCACGTGATCCCAATTTACCTCTCTCAAAGTTCGTCCATCTTGCTGAGACGGTATCAGGCTTTGGAAGACCATCGCATGATGGGCTGTACCGCGCCATCGATATGTATCTCAAGGTAAAGCTCCTAAAATTTCAATTTTTACAGAAGCATCACTCACCGATTGTTTTTGCTGGCGAGCAGGAGCACCCGGGGATGAGCAAGAGTGAGAGAAAGAGAATATGTAAGCTGATGGATTGCAGGAGGTTGTCTGCAGACGCGTGCGTGCATGCCGTGCAGAATGAGCGGTTGCCCTTGCGAGTCGTTGTTCAGGTTCTCTTCTCCGAGCAAGTTAGGCAAGCAGCATCAGGTGTGGACACTCCAGAACTACCTGGGAGCTCAAGATCGAGGACCAATACAGAAGAGGACTGGGACGCCGTGCCAACAGCTGAAGATATCAAGGCTTTGAAAGGAGAACTTGCTACTCTACGGCTAGGGCGCAGTGGCAGCGATAGAAATTTGAATGAAAAAGTTGCAGCTAGTAAAATGAAAGGTCTAGTCGTGTCAAAGATCTTTTCGAAGCTGTGGTCAAACAAAGAGCGAAATGGTGAGATTAGCAGTTCTGATACATCGGGTTCTGCCACTGCATAATAGGACACCAAATCTGTTGGAAATAAAATTCAGTGAAGAACAATTACTGTTCAAATCACTGTCAAAATTTTGTTTCTGACGCAAAGAAACAAGCACTGTTCAAATCAATGCTTATAATCCAAGAACTTGCTCAGAATTTTCCAGAAATTGTAAAGTATAAAGAACTAATAATTGATGCAAGAAAACACAGAACAAGGGGCAGAATTTCTTGTTAGGATACTGCCATCCCTAAGCTTTTATTTATAGAAGAAAAACTGAATACAAAGATAGAAATTCCAGTCCATTACAATCACTTCTACTGAACTGGAAAATAGACAAAACAGGAAATAAATCTGCGAAAATAAAGCAACAAGATATGATCAAATATAATTTGATCTTACTTAACTAAAATATAAACTCTTAAATTAAAACATGATAAAAACAATAAAGGAAAATACTTGATGATCTTCGCAGCTCCAGTTCTTTATTTCAGCAGACTTGGAATCAGTTGACTTTGGTTGACTTTGATCCTGAATTTTTCAACACTCCCCCTTGATTCCATTCTGCTCATGCCGCACATTCCAATCATCCTTAGGTTGCAGATTATAGTATGGACTCCCAAACATTCTCAAGTATACTATGTTAGGTTTGTATCCATGCCATATTTTATAAGGTGTCTTCTCTCCCAAACCCTTAGTAACCATTTGATTTAGGAAGAAAATTTTCTCTGCCCAAATTTTCAGAGGTACTTTCTTCTCATACAAATGGCATCTAGTCATCTCCACTAGAGTTTTATTTCTCCTTTCACTAACACTATTGTGTTGAGGTGTGTATGGTACTATAAGCTGATGCTTAATCCCCTCTCTTTCTAAATGTCCCTCAAGTTTATGAGTAGTGACCTCACTCCCATCATCAGAATTCAAACCTTTCATCTTGGTTCCAGCTTCCCTCTCGGCTGCAACTTTGACTTTGTCAAAGGTATCAACCATTCCCCCTTTTGTCTTAAGGTAACACACCCAATAATATCTACTGAAGCTGTCAACAAATGGCAGAAAATACTTAGCACTATTTAGGGATTTGTTTCTCATAGATCCACATACATCAGTATATAATACTTGTAGCTTGCAAGTGGTTCTAAATGTATTATCAGTAAAGGCAATCCTAGTTTGTTTGCCTAACTGACATGCTTCACATAATTTCTTTTGCTCTTGGATTTCAGGTAGACCAACCACCATTTCTAGGTCTGCCATTCTCTTCAAGGTGGTATCATTAGAATGCCCCAATACCTTGTGCCCCAATACTGGATTTGTACTGTCAGTGATGTTCATGTTCTGATATTCATACTTTAAGCTAAGATTAAAGCTTCGATTGGTCATTTTAGCAGAAAACAACATGACCCCTTTAACATCTCTAATTGTGCACATGCCATCAATAAAGGATAAAGAGTAACCATTTTCAAGCAATTGTCCAACACTCACTAAGTTTTGTTTAATTTCAGGCACATACATCACTTTATCAAAAGTTCTCATACCTGTCATAGTTTCAATGTCAACATCTCCTCTGCCTTCCACATTAACATACTGACCATTAGCCAATTTTACTCTAGATTCATAACTTGAATCTAAGGTATTAAACCTCCTCTCATCTGCAGTCATATGATTAGTGCATCCACTATCAACAAGCCAATCTGAATTTTTTACCTCTGTGTTGCTGCAAATTTGTTCTGTCACAGACATGAACAATTGTTCATCTTCCACATCTGAGTTCTCTGCAATGTATGTTTGCTTTCCAGTTTCAGCTTCAGTGTTTGATTTGCAGAACTTTTGAATGTGTCCATACTGCTTGCACCTTCTGCATTGAGCATTCTTGAGCCAACACCTTGACTCAAGATGATTAGTTTTGAGGCAGTATTTGCACGCAGGAAATTGATCCATTCTCTCCTCTCTTGCATTGAATTCGTTGGGATAATTCTGGCTTTGTTGCCAGTTTTTGTTTTGCGAATTCCTTCCAATTTCTCTTTTGTCACCATGAAATTCTGCTTTAAGCTTATCCCAAGCCTCTTTAGCAGTTTCACAAGCCATTATTCTTGTGAATATCTCTTCACTCACTGCATTATGGATGCAGGAGAGAGCCTTGAATCTCTTTGCCTTCTCTTCATTGTGAAACTTGATTTGATTCAAGGTGGGATTGTTGTTCAAGGGATTTGGCTCCCTGTTGTGCTCAACGACTTCCCACAAGTCAAAAGCTCTGAGGTAAGTTCCCATCTTCACTGCCCATACGCCATAGTTGGTGCCTGTGAAGAGAGGTGCTTTTGAAAAATTTCCAGAATCCATGAAGAAGAAGAAAATCCTGACGATCCGACTGTTACTCTTTTGATTCTACAGAAACTGATAACAGTTGCTGTTTTGAGTAGGTTTGATCGTAATAAAGAACTGGAGGGGTAATTGGCTGTATGTAGTCAATTACGTATCAAGCAAACACAAAATCAAGATGATTTTCTTGATTTGAAATTCCTCACTCGTGTTTCACTCCCCTTCCCTTCAAAGTTAATAACTTTGAAAAAATCTCACAATTCTCTCGTGTTTCTCACAACCCTTCTAAGATCAATTCTGCTCTGATACCATTTGTTGGAAATAAAATTCAGTGAAGAACAGTTACTGCTCAAATCACTGTCAGAATTTTGTTTCTGACGCAAAGAAACAAGCACTGTTCAAATCAATGCTTATAAACCAAGAACTTGCCCAGAATTTTCCAGAAATTGTAAAGTATAAAGAACTAATAATTGATGCAAGAAAACACAGAACAAGGGGCAGAATTTCTTGTTAGGATACTGCCATCCCTAAGCTTTTATTTATAGAAGAAAAACTGAATACAAAGATAGAAATTCCAGTCCATTACAATCACTTCTACTGAACTGGAAAATAGACAAAACAGGAAATAAATCTGCGAAAATAAAGCAACAAGATATGATCAAATATAATTTGATCTTACTTAACTAACATATAAACTCTTAAATTAAAACATGATAAAAACAATAAAGGAAAATACTTGATGATCTTCGCAGCTCCAGTTCTTCATTTCAGCAGACTTGGAATCAGTTGACTTTGGTTGACTTTGATCTTGAATTTTTCAACAAAATCTACACGTACCTTCATCAAGCAGAAGGCATTCAGTATCTTCATCAGAACACCTTGAGCAAAACAGTAGAGCATGGTCAGCGAGTTGACCGCTAGGGAATTCATAGAATTCACTAACGATTACCAGCGGATTCTCCACTGGGATTTTCCATGTCAAAGATTGCTATTTTTGGTTTTTAGCATATTTAATAAAATACAACTGGCAAAATAATATAGTTTACTTTTTTTTTTATTTTTATGAAATAACGCAGTTTCGTTTACGTTCATATATGTTGTAATTGAGAAACACATTATTACAGTGTATTATTCATAATAGTGATATCCTTACAAAAAAAACGAGGAGGAATAGAAAACAATTCTAGAAACACATTAAAGGTTTTATATCAAGAAGTTAGATTCATCTTGTTAAGATTTTTATATTGATATCAATACTGCCATAATTAGAATTTTAATGTGTTTTCATGATTTTTCTTCTTCTTTTCTCTATCCTATCCTAATTATTTAATATTTGTTAAATGATATAGTTATTCTAAATAGCAACATATTATAAACAACATGTTTTTCAATAACTAACATGTACAAGTTATATTGTTTCCATATATTTTTTATTGTACTACTTCACCAATATTTTTAATTAATTGTGCTAATTTGGAAAAAAAATGTAAAATAGACTATTCAAATGCATAGGGATGTGTTCTTTGAGAGTTTTCACTATCTAGGAAAAAAACAAGGGAATTTGATGCCAACCATAGAGGAATTTAATGAAATTCGAGACCCTAAGATCAATCTAATTAAAGTTTCTTGAGATTTGAATGAGCTTATCACAATGGAAAACTTACTCCAAGGAAACAAGACTATAAACCAACTCGATCACAATGCCGCTTACACCTGATAATCAAGTATTCTAAATCTAGTATTCTTCTCCCAATCCTTATGTAATGGTCTTCATTCCACCAACAAGCCCCTCTTGAACATGAATCAGATTAATCAAGTCTTGCTTTATATTATTATAAATCCTCTTGAAGTCCATTGAAGGCTTTTCTAAACTTCTTAACCCTGAGCCTAGTAACTAGATCAGCTGGAACCTCCAATAGATCCTTTGATAGTTGGATTGCATCATCCTCTCCCTCCTTAAAATGATTCGACCTCAAATCATTACCTACATCAAACAAATAAAGATTAGAAACATTGAATGTAACACTAAACTCACCTAATAGA
Organism: Salix brachista; assembly: GCA_009078335.1. Taxonomy (NCBI): domain Eukaryota; kingdom Viridiplantae; phylum Streptophyta; class Magnoliopsida; order Malpighiales; family Salicaceae; genus Salix; species Salix brachista. The sequence continues at coordinate 11,070,973 of CM018576.1, forward strand.
TCCACTTTGTAGGCATTATCATTAATCCTTTCTAAGATCTAATAAGAACCATATCCTTGAGGCATCATCTTTGTTCTTATTTGTTAAGGATTCCTTTCTCATATACACCCAAACCCAGTCACATGGTTCAAATCTCACCATTTTTTATCCCTTATTAGCTTTGTTTTACATATTGTTCATTCTCTTTTCTATTTGTTATTGAATCTTTGCATGAAGATCTTTCACCACCTATGCTTTTTGGATTACCATTAAGGCTGACCCTTTCATCAACAAGCAAAAGAATTAAATTTAATGGTGTAATAGGGTTAAACCCATAAACAATTTGAAATGATGAATACTTAGTAGTAAAATGTGCACTATGATTATATGCAAATTCAATGAATGGCAAACAATCTTTCCAATTTTTAAGATTCTTTTGAAAATGATAACCCTTAACAATTGAATCAAAGTCCGATTAACAACTTTAGTTTGGCCATTTATTTATGGATGATAAGTAGTAGAATATAAAAGTTTAGTTCCTAACTTACCCCACAAAACCTTTCAAAAGTAACTCAAAAACTTAATATCTTGATCGGACAATTAGACATATATAATTTATTTTCCTTGAACAAAAATTCATCATGCCTAAAATATTTATCCTTGGCCGAAACCATGCATGTGTCATATATAGTACCAAAATCATGATCATCAAGTTACAACTCCTTAATATAGTCAAATCCTAGCAATTTAGTATAATGAGTATTAAGAACATACATTCACGGCATACATTTAGTATTAAGAACATACATTCACATTTTCCTGACCTTGCTTGTATTTAGTTACATACGGAAAAATTTCAACAAACTCAACCCATTTAGCATGTCTCCTACTTAACTTACCTTAACTGTTCAAATGTTTCAATTATTAGTGATTAGTATGTATGACAAACTCTTGGGACCACAGATAATGTTGTCAAGTCTCCAAAGCCCTCAATACTGCATACAACTCTTTATCAGAAGTGGGATATTTAAGAATTGCATCGTTGAGTTTCTCACTAAAATAAGCATTGAGTTGTTTTTCTTGCATTAGAATAACTCCAATACCTATTTCCTAAAACATCATATTCAATCTCGAAAGCTTTATTAAAATTAGGTAAAAAGAGTAAAGGTGATGAAATCAACTTTGATTTAAACAAGCTAAAAGTATTTTTTTTTTCTTCTCCCCACTTGAAACCCATGGTTTTCTTAACAATTTTAGTCAATTGAGAGGCTATCGTACTAAAGTTTTTAACAAATCTCCTATAAAAACTAGCCAAACCACAAAAATTCCTAATGTATGTTATGGATTTTGGTGTAGGCCATTGTTGAATAGCCTCAACCTTAGCCTCATCCATTTTTATACCTTTTGCATTAACAACATTTCCAAGAAAAACAATCATATTCATGCAAAAGTCACACCTTTTCAAATTAGCATATAAGGACTCTTATCTACGCACATCAAGTACTTATCTCAAATGACTTACATGCTTATCAATCTCTTTACTATAATCAAGATATCATCAAAGAAATGACTACAAACTTACCAATAAAAGCACGCAACACATGATACATCAATCTTATAAAAGTACTAGGTATTAGCAAGTACAAAAGGCATAACAAACCACTCATACAACCCTTTTTTAGTTTTAAAAACAATTTTCCATTCATCCCCTTCTGTCATCCTAATTTGATGATAACCATTTTTCAAGTTAATTTTTGAAAAAAATTAATACTATGTAATTCATCCAATATATCACCTAATCTAATAATGGTATGCCGGTGCTTTACAATGATGTTATTGATAGATTGACAATCCACACATATTCACCACATTTTGTCTTTTTTGGAACAAAAAACATGGATATTGCACAAGAACTCATTCTCTCTCGAATGTATCCTTTCGACATATCGCCCACTTGCCTTTGAAGCTCCTTAGTCTCTCCAGGATGGTTCTTCTAACCCGGCCTATTTGGTATAGTTGCTCTTGGAACAAAGTCAATTTGATACTCAACACCTCTAATTGGTGGCAAACCACTAGGAATATCATCCCGAAAGACATCCTTAAATTCCTGCAAAAGAATTTTAACAGCACTAGAGACACTAGAAGCTAAATCATTTGAGTTAAAGAATGCCTCCTTATACACAAGTAAAATCATAGGTAAGTCAAAAAGATAGACATGTTTAAGATCATTATATTTTGCCACAAAAAGATGTTTCACCACTTTTTCTATACACTTTTCTTTCCTCACATTTTCTTTCTTCTATTTACTCATTTTCTCTCCACTCTCGACCTTCTTTTGATTTTTTTATTCTTGGACGTGACCCTCCCCTAATGTTCTAAGAGTCAAAACTTTGTTCCCTTTTGTTTTCAACTCATGACTCACTTTCTCTTCTCTATTCCATACATCCTTACCATGTTCAACTTGTTTTTCCATTTTGGCCGAATCTTTGTGTTCCTTGACTTTGGTCGAAACATGTTGCTCTTCTTCATAGCTCTTATTCAATTGAATTTGATCTTCATACACTTGCTTTAGTGAGAGTGGGGCAAATATATAAATCCTTCCATCATTCTCTAATGAATACCTATTCTTAAACCCATTGTGTTTGGCTTTTCTATCAAATTATCAAGTCCTCCTAGTAACAGATGAGTAACATGCATAGGCGTAACATCATATAACATTTTATCCTTATATTTACCTACTGTAAAAAAAATCATCACCTATTTATTCACCTAACAACACCATATTCATTCAAACATTGAAGCTGATAAGCCCTCTTATGTTTTATGGTATTCAATCTTAACTTTCTAACCAAAGTAACATTGGTAACATTAGTATAACTACCACTATCAATGATCATACTACATACATTATCGTTGATTAGGCATTTAGTATGGAAGATGTTATCCCTTTATTTCTCCATAACATTTTGCTCCACATCATCCTTCTTAGTCTGAACACTGAGCAACCTCCTAATCACCAAAACTTTATCACCAATAGCATACTCGAAATCACTAGTATCTTCAAGTGGTGGCATGTCATTACAATTAGACTCCTCACTGGTAGACACAATCTCTCCATCATCCTTTAGAATCATAGCTTGATGATCTGTACACTATGATGCATATTGTACAATCGTTGACACTTAAAACATTTTATATCAAGATTACGCTTCGGTTAGACTTCTCTATTAAGTTTTGATCATTGGCCAAAACCTGCTTCTTCATAGAGGTAGGTTTGACATTTTTAGAAGTCACCAATGACTTCATTGGTGTACTACCCTCTTTCCTATAACTCATTGTACAACCCAAAGAAGACCCTATATAAGCTCTAATCATGTATTACCCCTTATTTTCAATTGTCCTTCAACCTTAATGGCTAAATGTACTAACTCCTCCGAACAAACATATTATTGCAATTCCACAACATTAGTTATATTTCTATTCAAGCCATTCAAAAACCTAGACATAGTAACTTCCTCCTCATTAAAATTAGCTCTAATCATAGCCATTTCTAATTCTTTTAGATACTCTTCCTCAATCTTACTAACTTGTGTAATCATTTCTAAACTATTAAACAACTCCCTATAATAGTGTTTAAGAATATATCTTTTCTTCATTATTGTCTTCAACTCCTCCCACATGCTAACTGGTCTTTCTATATTCATTCTTCTTTCTACCACCAATCTCTCCCACTAAACCATGTCATAATTGGTAAACCCAGACAACTAACTTAATCTTCTTTTCTTCAGAGTATCTATGTATGTCAAAAATCATCTTCACCTTTTTTTTCTCAATCCAAGTAAGCTTCCGGATCAGTTTTTCCCTTAAAGGCTAGGATTTTTAACTTAATACTACCTAAATTTCGGTCTACATCTCCCAAATCATCAAAATCTCCTCTATGCTCACAATCCCCAGGTGGCCGAATATGTCCCCTCCTTGGCCATTTCCAATTTTTCAATCCTAGTCATCAACTCACCAAACATAAATTGCACCTGCTGTTGTATTCTTGAAGTGCATCTTGTGGGATCTTACCCTTCTTATGTGGCACACTGTTAGAAGATATATTTTTTTCTCTTATATAAACCTACACAAAAATTGCTAGCAAATAAAAAAATAACACCTCACACACTCATGTTTCACGTAGATTTATAGGCTTTTCAATCTAATATGCCCCCTACATCTTTTTCCATTCAAATTGCCCTTCTTTAGTTCTTGAAATCACTTAGCAAAAATTTAGAAAAAAATGAACCAGCTACATAGTGAATTTATAAATTTGATATAGACTTGAAAAACAAGAAATTTACAGAACTAACAAAACAAAACTACGATGACAAGTTCACGAGTAGCAATGCAAATTTGTTCATGTTTCACATAGATTTATAGGCTTTTCAATCTAATATGCCCCCTACATCTTTTTCCATTCAACATGCCCTTCTTTAGTTCTTGAAATCACTTAGCAAAAATTTAGAAAAAAATGAACCAGCTACGTAGTGAATTTATAAATTTGATATAGACTTGAAAAGCAAGAAATTTACGAAACTAACAAAACAAAACAAAACTACGATGACAAGTTCACGAGTAACAATGTAAATTTGTACAAATCATATGATGATTTAAAGACACAAAACAAAAAAAACAAAAAATAGCTAAACAATTACGAATTATCAAGAACTAAAGATTTAATTAAAGAAAATTCCAAGAACTTAAGAAATCGACAAAACTACCCAAATTTCAAGAAACACAATCAAGACTAATCAATTGCCCAATGATCAAGGTTTCTTCAAGCATGTATTCGAACAAAACTCAAAAAAGTGATTTTCCTTTTTTTTATGTGACAACAATCAAGATTGCAAGAATCAAACAAGAGATAGTAAGGACTCAAATTGAAGGATATAACTTGTGATTAGATATGCTCTAATACCAGCTAATGCAAATCCTAGAAAAAATTAATGGAATTCGTGACCCCAAGATCAATCTATTTCAAGTTTGTTGAGATTTGAATGAGCTTATCACAATGGAAGGCTTATTCCAAGACAACAAGACTATAACCCAACTCGATCACAACGCCTAAATCTTGGAGATCAACAAAGAAAATATAAATTCACAACAAAGAATGATTAATTCTTTGAAGAGTTGAAAATTCAATCAAGAACTAAGATTGACATCCAATAAATTGGCTACAATGCTGAAATTATCATAAAATGAAATTATTCCTAAAGAGTATTTAAACTCCAAGTCAAAATCCTAGTTTCCCTAATGGATTTCACATAAACCTAATTTAAATAATAATCAACCCAAGCTAAAATTAGCCTAATCTAATTAAAATAAACAAAATAAACAGGGTTAAAACCGAAACAATTAAAGCAAAGAAAAAAAATTTCAAAAACATTTTTGAAATGCAAAAATAAATAGGTTTTAAACTAGCTCATAGACTCGATTCAAGTCAAATCAATTTTTTTAACTATAAAAAAACAAAAAGATATCAAAAGCATCAAATCTTATGTATATTAAATCATCAATAAAAAAAATATTAAGATGATAGTATATTAGATTATTTAGGGGTGAATCCTTTTAATATGCAAAATTTATAATTCAAGTTATGAGACAATGAGAATTCTATATAAATGAAATTGAAATAAACTAGAAAGTTCATTTCCAATAAATAAAATATCAAAGGAAAAAAAAGGAATTTTGTTTTTGGAGTAAACCTAAATAGATAAATCAAACTCACGAACTATGAAAATGGTGATGATTCCTAACTAATCCATTGCTTAAGAATGATTTTTTAAAATTTTTCTTTTTAAAAAAAAGTAAAAAAACGAAGAGGAAGAAAGAATTCACCTGTTAACTTATCAATTTTTTGTTAATAAACAAACTACTATTTACCATACAAATAATCCTTTCATCGTTTGTCTCGTACAGCATAATTATGCTTTCCTAATAAAATTAGCAGTTAATTTCGGATTACTTTATTATGTCTTGTTTTTCCATTTCATAGACACTACACCTGCAGCTGGAAACTGTACCGGGACAAGAGGGTAAAACTGATTATTAGATTCCATTAATCCTTGTGTTCTCCATCTACCAGAGCCTCCAAAGTAGGAGGAGGAAGAAGAAGAAGAAGATTGCTGCAGGCGCTAATTGATAAAATAAAATTTGAAGGAGAGTGGTGGTGCTCATGGAGAATGATGGACCTCAGGTGCATAATGAGATTTCTATAGAAGAAAAGAAATGAGGGTAGGTGGCACTGAGAAAGATGAGCGTGTAACAGCAAAAGAGGTCTGTGAGATTAGTTGGCAAATGTGTCGGAAGATTAAAAAGAAAAAAGTATATATCAAAGAAACAAGCAGGCAAAGCTTGGACTTGAAGAGAGGAGGAAGGCTTGGACTTGAATTGAAGAATCTCTCCCATTCCAATTTTTTCTCATAAATCTCTTTTTTTTCTCTACAAAAAGAGAAAATATATTAATAATTCTTCTAAACAAGAAATTACAAGTAAACTAGAAAATGACTTATTCATGTTTTATTTTTTAATTTTATTAAAAAAATAGGATAAAATCTGACAAAATATTTTTTATGAAAAATAAATATAAAAAGCTAAATTTTATAAATTATTTTCAATAAAACAAATAGTAATTAAAAGAATTAAGATTAAATTTCATATGAATAGAAGTTGAAATTGACTTAAAAAAAAATTCAGAAATTATTTTAAATAAAATAAACAACAATAAAAAATTAAAAAGAATTACTGTTAAGTTTTGTGAAGTGTCTCCCGAAGAAAACAAATACTAGAAGTTCTTTTATCTCCGAGTGATTTTTTTTTAAGGTTACGATTCATTAAAAAAAAAAAAAAACCAGGTTCTGTAATAATTTAGCAACAAGAGCAGTTGGGCAGTAGTTGGTAACTTTATTCTTTTAAAATCGTACTTGTCACCTGTTAACTCGAGTAGGTAACCCAAGAGACTCCCCTGTCATTTACTTTTGTATTCACACACTCTGTTTCTCTAGCTTTGCAGGTCTCTACATTGCTGTGATCTATTAACAAGGTTGGAATTTGATGCTTCCTTTTCTGTTTGGAGAAGTGCCCATTTGGTGAGTTCTGGTTTTTTTCTCGTCTATTTGAGGAAGCATTTTATGATTTTCAAGGTACTCTCAAATCACCCATTTAGGAGGTCGTGAATGTAAATCAGGTGATTTCAGTTCTTGCATAATTCAAGCAGAAATTGTTTCTTCTCTTGATACCCATCTGAGAATATTGCAAAAGGGTGTCTGAAAACGTATCTTTTCTGGATTCTTGGGGTTGTTTGGTTTTTAATTCTCAAAATTTGGAACTTGTTATCTTTACCATTTTAGGACTTTCTCAAGATACCAATTTGCTTATTCCAAGTTCATTGCTTCAAGTTTTCTAGTGATCATCTTGAATTTAGGTCTTAATTGAAGACATTCAAGGGTGATAAGATCAATGTATTGGTGCTTAAATGTGCGGAGAAGGTGGAAAAAAAACTAGTCCAACAAAAGTGAAAAAAAGGGAATCTGCTTTCCTTTTGATGAGCTGTTTGTTGGCTAATGCCATTGTTTGTCTGTTGTCTACGTTATGCTCTGAAAGGTTCACTTTGTTGTCCTTAGGAAGCATTTTCCAGTTTTTCTCTCTTGCAAATTAGAGAAGACTTGAACGCAGGGTTCTTGCAAGTATGTAGCTGATGCTGGTTAGATTTTATGCCTGTTACATTGGATGTCTTTTTTCACTTTGTCTATGGAATGCTGCTGCGAGGTGGTTTCTTTTACTTTATAGCATCCTCACAGTTTTATAAAGCTGCCAAGGTTACTTGTTCCTTGTTGAGTCCTCCAAGATATGACCAACTAATTTTGTTCAAACTCACTTCTCACTTGAAGCTTACAGTTCCTTCTGTTATATATATAGATAGATTTAGCACCAGTCTTAGCTGACTGTTGCTTTGGGGTTTCTCCTCAATCACATATATAGGTTATTCTTTAGGCTTTGGGTGTTTAGCTTTTGAATCCCAGGATATGGATAGTAGCGGTGATAACAATGGTGATTTGGGATATCAAAATAGAGCTGAGAGTGTTATGAACTGTCCATCTTCAGGAATGAACACTAACCCCTTCTATGCTTCTGCTTGGGATCCAGTTGTTTCACTTAGCCAGCCTGGGAATTTTGTAGGTTCATCAACAGGGTCTCAAAGTGAATTTTCCAATTCTCCTTTCCCAATTGTAATGGAAAACCCAGGAATTAGTAACACCTGCCACCTTGTTCGTTACCCATCTGATTCAGGCTTTATTGAGCTGGTGCCAAAGTTTCCTGGCTTTGAAAGTGGGAATTTCTCAGAAATGGTTGGTTCTCTTGGCCTAACTGAGTGTAGCCAGATTGTTAATGCTGGGTGCCCTCCAAATTACAAGGAGGCAAACAATGAGAGCACTTCACATGGTGCACAACGTCAGGAAGATCATCAATTATCAGATGAGACAACTATAGGAGCTTTACCAAATGGAAAGAGAAGAAGACGAGTGGCTGAGTCCAATTCTCCTTTTGATCCAAACAAGGTAATTTGAAATAGGTCTACTCTTATAATTTAGCATGTTATAGACTCTGCAGCATTGTAATTGTGTGCTTCCAATTTTGTGAATTCTTGAATCTTTTGTTGTTGAATATAGAATGCTGAAGGAGAGTTTCAAAAGTATCCTTCTGGAGAGAGTTCTGATAGTGCAAAAGAACTGGATGAGAAGAAACAAAAAATTGAACAAAACCGTGGTGCTAATTCGTGTGGCAAACAGGTAGTTAAACAAACTAAAGACAATCCTCAGAGTAGGGAAGCTCCTAAAGAGAATTACATTCATGTGAGAGCCAGAAGGGGTCAAGCTACCAACAGTCACAGCCTTGCAGAGAGGGTACCTTCTCACTATTTAGAGTTAACAATGGGAAAATGACCTGGCTCATTTTCATATTGAACATAGAAGTCTCTTTGCAGGTGAGAAGAGAAAAGATTAGTGAGCGGATGAGAATGCTACAAGAACTTGTTCCAGGATGTAACAAGGTACTTAAAAGGGTCTGCCTTTTATAATGAAAATTATTTATACGAGTAAAAAAAAAAAAAAGACAGGATGCTGATTAGTTTGGTGTTGATCATTGTTTTAGATTACTGGCAAGGCGGTGATGCTTGATGAGATCATCAACTATGTGCAATCATTGCAACAGCAGGTTGAGGTATGCTGTTCTAGGATTGAGATTATCATCTATGAAATTGTCATGTGGATTTGTGCTCATCATGTTCACTAGCAACATCGTAAGCTTGCTTGTTTGAAATGAAGCTTAGCTCTAACCTCTGGAAAAACACAATAAATGCACCTTCAGAGCTGGTGGAAGCAGAATAAATGAAAAGTGTGTTTTTTAGGCTCTGCAAAAGGTCTTACTATCTCTGTAGTCTAACTGAGGATATGTAGCCCATAAAGGACAGTGATTTATAATTTGGGATTCCTGTAATCAAATAGTTGAGAATCAGCTCTAGCTTCTTTTTTACAAGAATGATATCTGCAAAGTGTAAAACCAGGAGTTCTACATGATAAATTTAAAATTACTGAAGCCATTTGTGCTTCCACATGACTACAAGTCACTGATACTTTACCTGCTATTGCAGTTTTTGTCAATGAAACTTGCCACTGTAAATCCAGAACTGTATGTTGAGAGGATTCAATCTAAAGATGTAAGCAAGGTTTAAGTGGTGAAAGAATTTCAACACAATTTTCATACATGTTTCTTTGAATAAAGTCTAATAGGTTTCCCTTCCATCCAGATCCTTCATTCATGTGGTGGCAATGAAGCTATTCTAGGACTCAGTCCTGGGACAAACTCGCACCAGTATTCACATGGTACTTTTCAACCTGGCATACCAGTCGTTCCAAATCCCAATCCACATTTTTCTCCAGCACATCATGTAAGTGAAGGGTATTTGCAAATGCTCTGCAGAATCAATTGCTCATCAAAAACTTATCCTTGGAATTGTTTCCATATGTATAGGCTATATTAGATAATGAGCTCCAGAGCTTTTTCCAAATGGGATTCGATTCCAGTTAAGCTATTGACAGTTTAGGACCAAATGGTAATCAGCAGGTTCTTGTAATCTCAACTCAACAAACTTTTGTTTCCATTTTCCTGACCTGTAGATACTAATGCTTTCAGCAGGGCATTTGAAACCGGAGTTCTGAGTGCTGAAGAGAGATAGATAACAAGGCATTGATTCCTCCTAACAAAGAAATTCAAGTGGTTCATGATGACTTTCATATTGAAAGAAAACAAAAATAGGCAAGAAAGTTCTGTTGTATAGGTTTAAGCTCCTAACTGTTCGTTCTTCAATTTTTTTGGAAGAAGATTACGTGCTAGAATCACAGATATATGTATATTTTCCGATTTTCCGACTAAGAAGTGAGACTTTTGCTATTGATTTTGTTGATTTTTCCTGTTTCATCGAGAATGAATTTGAGCATGTATGAAGGTCTCTCCTGTAGGGTTTACCAAGCTACAGAATACATGTGCCAGATATTTGTTTTGTTGCAACCCATGATTGTTCAAACAGAGCAGGTTATATCTAGCTGCAATGGTGTGATTATTATTATTATTACTTGGATCATTCAAGCATTTGATCTGTTCAGGTTTTAATTTGTGTGGGAGAGGGTAGCCTTCTCTTTTTCCAAATTGTTAAACTGGATTTAAACTGTTAAAGTGAGTGGGAATCACCAAATTGTTTACATATTGCATCCCATGAGCTTTTGCCCCTTAACAGCATGATAGGGTGGTGGTTATCTTACACGAATTGTGAGGATTGGATAATGCCAGTATGATAGGTTGGTAGGTTTGGTGGTTATCCATACTGCCTTTGAATATAATTTATATGATTTTCTTGAAAATTATAAAAAATAATAGATAAAGATGATAATTAAACTCGTCACGCTTTTGAGTAATTTTATCGTGGTTAGGGAGTAGCTAGTGTTGCTCTATTAGTTATATAAGAAATCCTAGGTTAAGATATTCTTATAATTTTCAAGGAGTCATGAATTATATATATATATATATATAGATAGATATAACATTTGATATATTTGGGCTGATCTCTTTCTTCAAAAAGATTGAAAAAGTCTAGAACAATGCTAGTTTAGTAATATGTCAACTCTAAAATACGGGTCAAATCCAAAGTCAATTAAGTCTAATGATGCCTCTCGTAAGAGAGCTAACACCAATCGATCACTCCGACCAAATGAGCTACAGATATTACACAAGAAACCAATCTCACTATCGAAAAATCCACGCTCTGAGCTAAAACGAAAGCCTTCCCCAGCGGAAAGGTATGGGTGACAAACACCCCTTTGTCCAATTGCCAGCCACCTCTCTCGCTCCCAGTTTCAATCAACGAAGAAACTCTGAATTACATGTGAATTAAATTCAGCACTCTGCCCTTTTCGACGCTGCCGATTCATACGGAAAATTCACCTTTTTATTAAAAAGGAAAAGAGAGAGGCGGTGCAAGAAATTAAATGAGAGTCCAAACCCTAAAGCTCGTATGCTTCTAGGGTTTGGAATTCTCAATCGATTGAAATTGCTGAGGAATTTGTTCGCTTATGAAACTCAATACAATAAAATGGGAGGCGAGAAAATGAATCAGAGAATGGACAATCCCCGGCAGTCGTCTTCAAACATGCCACCGCCACCAGCCTATCAAGAAAAATCCCAAGACACGAAGCTCTGGGGAGTTGTCATCTTCGGTCTAATTGGGGCCACTGCCACCACATACGCTGTGAGTCCTGGTTCATTTCATGTGGTAGATAAGTGAAATCATTAGATATTTATGGTGCACATTGGTGTAATTAAAAAATTCCTGGAAAATGTTTTAGTAACTGAGGAATGGATAACGCATGAAAATTAGTTCTTTAGATTCTGATAATGTAGATTGATTTGCATGGCAGGTCAGACAGCTGCGGCGGACTGCTGATGAGCTGTATGCTCAGGTAGACTACTGCAAGTGTAAATGCACGGCTTTCCCATGTCGTCAACTTAATTTCATTTCGGTCAAACTGAATGCACAAGAACAATCTAAATTTGTTTATTTTGTTGCTGTGAAAATTTAGCGGAAGGTTATTGTGTTGCAAAACTGTCTTATCGATGTAATGCTGTATAAAAAAAAATAAAAATAGTGATTGATTCTGAGTGTTTAGTACCTCTGTCACAATATTTTAAAAGCATTTTTGGAAAAAAATGAATTTTTTTGTTTTACTTTAAATTAATTTATTTTTTTGTGTTTTTAGATTATTTTCATATCATATGCTATGTCAAAAATGATTTCTTTTAAAAAAAAAATAATTTAATGTATTTTTGAACGAAAAATACTTTTAAAAACAACCGCAACAACACTCTCAAATAGTCCGCTAAAACTTAAAAGGTGTGAAGTTTTTAGAATTAAAAATCAAAATTTTTACTGCAAATTTTTTCTTGTCTATTCATGCCAATGGCTCACTGATCATGCATGTAATTGTACGTGATTAGTTAACCAGGTCTCAATCAACGTGGAAAGGAGGATCTGGAACTAGCAAGTCATTCCGGACATATTTTCAGGAGGAAGCTTGGAAAAAGTATAATCGTCGAATGCAAGAAGCATATGAAGAAGAAATGGAGAGAGTGGTCAGCTTTTGTCATGTGAATCATTCCTTCTTGATGTCATATTAGTTATATTATGGATTGTTGAACCCTGCAGCACATACAGTATCAGTTTTTGGTAATTTGGTATCTCTTGTGTGTATCTGCAGATATTACCCTGTATGTTTTAGATTGCTTTCCATGATATTGTGAAACTAAATCGTTGTTAGTTCTAAGAAAAACAGTTGGGTTTTGGGGCAGACAGTTATCTGTCAAGCTAGTTCTGGCATGTCACCGTGATGTTTATGCTGCTCTTCTTTACTACATTTTGTTCACTTTCTGTCATTTAATTGCATCCGCTAGGTCACTCTTCGTAGAAGCAAGGTTTTCAAGACTGTTCAATTGGAGTACTCCTTCTGCAGTTTGAAGTCTCAAATATATTTTTGAATTCAGATCTATAATGCTAGTCTAGATGTATAATAGCTTGAATAAGCTGATTCTTAGCTGGAAATCCAAGTACGAATTCTTAGCTAGGTGGGCTGCTTCTGGTAAACCAATTTTTATTGGGGTTATCTTATTGTTGCACAGTTCAGTGGAAATGTTCATGTCTCAATCTCAGTTAAGTTGCAACAGAGTGGTGTCTTTTTCTGCTTAGCCCTGCCCAGTTGACCTACGTGACTTGCAAAACTATTTTTTTATGCCTCAAGATTGGGCTCACATGATAGAAACTGAAAGGTGGTCTTTGTATAGTCGAGCATGGTTCTCTTTAGCAAGAGAACTTCTAGAATCATCTACACCTAAGAAATTTTGTCGTCCGATTACTCTCTCTTTCTGTATGGTTCATTTCAGTTTTGTTTATAAAATCATGTAGGTTGAATTTCTTTATATGCACCGCATATCACAGTGATAGCCTAGGTCTTTCTCTGAAACTGTCAAATATCAACTTTCTTGCTCTGATTTTGATGTGTCTAGCAGGCTGTTTCATTGATTGTATTTGCATGCAATTATGATGTACCAATGCTGTTTTTTTGTTTGCAGGAGCGTATAAGGCGTATGCGAAGTGCGTTTAACCGTGAAAGAAACAAGTTCAAGAGAGACTATGAGAGGTGGAGGGAAAATGGTCCAGGTGCATATCATCAACATTTTCAGCGTGATGATTGGTATTGGAAGACTGATTCATCTTTCAGAGACCAGAGGACTAACTTCAGGAGACCTCCAAGAGACAGTGGAAGCTATCCATTATCACATCATTACTCAGTTTTGGGACTTGACAGGTAATTATCAGAATCTAATGTGGGCGGTTCAGTCAAGTTGTATAGCTTTCTTGATTTATGGAGATTGAAATATAGCTTTAGGATGAATTTAAGAGGCATTTGGAATAGGGTACAATGTTATAGAGTGTTTTATTTTATTTTTATCATGACATTTTGTCGGTTATCTAGACTTTACCATTAGCAGTGGGATTGACAGATTATCCCTCATCTTTTTGTACAGGTCTAGAACAGAACCATGTACTGAAGCTGAGATTAAGGTATTACTTGTGATTAGTATCTTCTCTTTGGAATCCATTTCGGTGACGATTGATAGTTTTATAATTTGTCTCCCCTTCCACAAAAAAAGCTATTAAGTCATTCATATCTTATCTTCTTTTTTTTTATTATCGTATCATCCCTGTCTTCATGTTTTCAAATCTGTAAGCTGACTTGAGCTCCTGAGAATGTCAGGGGCTGGTTAAAGTGGATCGTATCTGGAATACTCAATTCCATCTGTTTACTTTGGCCTGTCCCATGTTTTCTTGTTTCAACTCAAGAGTTTCATCTTATAACTGGGTTTATTGTTTTCTTCTGGGATTCCGGTAATTCTAAATGTTTTTCTTTTATACATGCAGACAGCATTCAGAACCAAGGCAAAGAAGATGCAATAGTTGAGAACCCCTTAATAAATCTTCCATAATATTCTACAATGCCCAATCAATTATGAATTTCCATCACAATTATAGGTCTTTTCCATTTCAAAATAGTCTCTACCTTTTCTTGGATAAAAACATATTACTTTTGCAAATAAAACATGTCCCAAAAATATCATTTTATAAGCCAAAACTCATATTTATCCAGTTTTGCATATAATTTATTTTCTCTCAATATTTGTAGTATCTTCCTCAATTTTGTTCATATTCCAAGTAAGAATTTGAATACACTAATATATCATCAATGAACACCACCACATATTTATCCAAGTATGGACAAAACACATGATTCATCAAAATCATAAATATAGTTAGGGCATTTGTCAACCTGAAAGGCATGATTGAAAAGTTATAATGCCCATATTAAATACTAATTTATATCTTTTTTATGTATCTCCCATTTTATAATCCTTAACTCGTGGTACTTGTACCTTAAATCTATCTTGGAAAATACCTTGGTATGCTTCAATTGATCAAACATGTCCTCTATCTTAAGAAACAATACTACTATAACCACAAAATAATTTGGCTTATAAACATAAGATAAATATTTTAGTTATGTCTTAAACCAGACCAAATTTTTCCTAAAATAAAAAAAGGATGTTCAAGTGACATAAGCATTTTTAAATAAGTAGGAAAAATCTAAGGCTCGAGTAGTTCAATAAGCTTGTTCCATTAATAATATGACTAAGAAAATGACAACAATAAACAAAGCAAATAAAAGAAAATGGCAATAATTAACAATAACAATGAGTTGTCAATATTATACAGAAATATAAGAAGAAAAAGATTGTTGGACACTCATGTCGTTTCATTGTGGACATCATCCCACAACCAGCAAGTCCTAACAGAGATGACTTTAATGCCATTACAAAAGGCTATATAAATACATCAAAAGAGTTTGCATATGCCGTTAGACCAGCAATCCTAAAAGAAAACTGTAATAATATCATGAAACAAGAGCATATTTTGTTTATATTTAATCAATCAATTTAATTTAATTTTAAAAATTCCTTTCAAGAAGATAAATTTAATGAAGAAAAAAACAAGATTAACCCATGTCATTTTTAAATTTATTGGAAAATCTAATAGAAAGCAAAGAAAATGAAGTTCAATATACAATTAAATAAATGTTGGAGAATGAAACTAGAAAACAAAAACTAAAAAAAAAAAAAAAGCAAACCTCATAAACATGGGTTAATCTACCAACCTTGTAATCCATTAAATCCTACACTCAATCTTAATCAAGAAGCTCAACACCCAACAAATCCAATATTGAAGGATGAAACTAGAGAAAAGAACATCAATTAAAAAACTCAAGGTAAGAAAAATAGCAATAAATAAGGATCAAATTTGATTGAAAAAACAAACTAAACTAGGATGAAATTGTAAAAAAAAAAAAAATCAAGTTTAAAAACTATCTCAAATAAAATAAAGCAGCCATAAAAAAATGATAATTAAGTCTAACAAATAAAAAAAATTGAAGGGGTGCAATTGAAAAACAATCATAATTTCATAAATTATCCCAAATAAAACATACAGTAATAAGAACACAGGGACCATATTTGAATGAAAAACAAATTGAAGGGTTGCTTTCAAAATTTAGAGGACCAATATGAAAACTAATGGGAGAGAAAAAGAAAAGAAAAGAAAAGGTCATTGACACCAAACTAGACATTGATCGACCACACATACAATGTAAACTCTCAGAATTCAATAATAATAACAATAAAAAAGAATAGTTTTGAAAGTTAAAAAAAAAAAAAAAAGGATTTGGATTAAGTTAGTTCAAATAATGGCATTAAATAATGAAAGAAGTTCAAGAGAAAAGCCAAAATTACAATTTATAAGAATTATAGGGTAAAATTATAATTAAACAAAAACATCATTTTCCCTCAAATTGCTAAGGGACCGGTGAGAGAACAATGAAATAGAGAGGAGGAAAGTTTGATATTTTTTCAATCTAATTGCTTAAGAAAGAGAGTGACTTTTAGAGAAGGATTAAACACAAAAACACTAACATTAAGAAAGATTGGAAGAGAGAGAGAAAAAAAAGGGAGAAAAATGATTTTTTGGGAAAATTTAAGTTGATGAGCATTTAAAACTAAATTTTAAGAGCTTGTTTATGTTAATTTGAATGAAATTTTGCTTGATTTTCATTAAAATTCTAGCAAATTGATTTAGGATTCTTGATGTAAATTTAGGGGGAAAGCTATCTTATTTGAAATTGAGTATTTAGGAGCGTTATGGCTATGGAATGAAGAAATTATGATAAGAAAATAACAGGCTATAGAGGCTTTAGGTGGCCGAGGGAAGATGAATAGTGAGAAGTTCATGAAAATTTTCATAAACTTATGTTATAACTATGTTATAAATTATGTAAATAAAGATTTATGGATAATTGATGTTATTTTTTTCATAATGGTGATGAGTGTTTAATGATTTAAGAATTTAGTCCAATTTGAGAAATTATTCATCTAAAAAGGTAGGAATTGATTTTTATTATGTAAATGGCATTCTTGTGTGAAAATGTATTTTTAAAAATTATTGATGAAAGATTTTGATGATTTAATGTGTGAATGACACATTTAAATTGATATAGAAAATTATCATGAAATATTTTGACGAGTAATGTTGATGAATGGAAAGATTGATTTGCAAGGGATACCTTGACATATAGGTCACTCACTAATGATGTCAAAAGGACCTTTGACATTAGCATTAAGGAAGAATGAATTAAAACTTGATTAGCTATTTTGGATCTTGATAACTAATAATATCAATAAGATACATAGAATTTGATTAGTTAATCTGGCTTGAAATAGGTAATGATGTTATTGGGTTACACTAGTGTGAAATTTAATTATTTATTACTAATTGGAAGTTGATAGTGTGAAAAAGGTTTCTTGACATTGACAGTTTCAGATGACATACTTAGATGCTCTTATAGGGATTGACTAATTATTTTGGATCAGAATAACTAATGATATCAACATTATTTATTGACTCTAATTTGTCGATCTTGAATAAGAGAGACTAATGATGCTAATAGGTTATTTAGAATCGATATATTCTTAAGAATTGAACTCCATCACGTTTTCTTTTTCTTTTCTTTTTTTTTAAAAAAATATGTCGTGGTGTACAAATTCACCTTAGAATTCCCCCATATTGTTTGTGGAAAAAAAATGTTACACTTAGATTATGTATTAATTATCATCTTTTGAATAAGATAAATGTGAAAAAAATTGAAAATGTGGTTAAAAATAAATATAAATATAGCAAAAAATGAATTGTTCCTTGAAGATTATTTTAAAAAATATTATATTTCATGGTACATGTTTTTTGTAAAATATGAAACAGTTATTTGTTGAAAAATATTTTAATATCTTATTGCTTGGAGTGCTTGGGAGTTGTTACTTTTGAAAGTTAAAAAGGTTCAAACACGACAATTAACGTAAAATGTTGGATTATTTTTAAGGAAAACATTGGCATTTCAGATAACCTTGAGGAGCCATATTGTCATCTTGTCAATAGCAGCACCCAAATACAGATGCTAAATCAAGATTAGTTAGTTTCATTTCGTTTTGGTTGATGTTTTATTTTTTTAATTGGAACAAAATATTTCGATTTTGAAATGTTTCGGTGCGCTGTTTTGAAATTATATTGTTCATATATAATTAATTAATTATACATATGAAAAAAATTAAAATATTAATTTAACAAACATAATTTAAATTCAAGATAAATTAACTTTAAATTATATAATACAAATACAAAATCAAACAAACATACTCTTTAGAAAGATATGTAAAATTCTAAAATACTATTATGAAAGTAAAATATAATTTAATACTGTAGCAGTATATATTTACTGTTATCTTTTGACCTTGTTTTTTCTTCTTCTTCTCCTCAAACTGTGAATTAAAACCGCAACTCTCACATACTTTGACCACTTGCCTCTCGCATCACCACCTCCCTCCATCTCTCTCTCTCTCTCTCTCTCATGGCTACCCCTCCCTGATCTTTTGAGAGAAACTGCGAGCAGAAGTGGCTCTGTTTTGGAGAAGAAAAGGCTAGAGTCAAATACCGTATTAGGCTTCAAAACAAAAGGGAGAACAGAACACCCAAAGAGAGTTAACTTAATTCCATTTATCTCTCTCTCTTTCTTCTCTGATGGAACTATCAATTTCATGATCCGTGGGCTGTTTATTCCATTCTGCACAACAATAATATACTCTTTTTTTTTCAAAGACAGGGTAAAAGCAAGTTGAACGCTGTCTGCTGTCTTCTTTGCGGATCGTAGCTTTAAAGACAACTTGGGTACTTTTCTGCTATAGCTCTCCTTGATTTTATCTCCCAAAAGATCTTTCTAAATCTGGGTGCGATGAGGGTGCAGGGTGGTGCCACCGTCGGAAGAACAACTTTGGGATTTGAGATTTGAGATTTTGAGTTGGGGTGCCGGGGGGGTTTAATTCTTTGATTTGATTTTTTTTTCATGGCCAAAACGGCATAGGCGTTATAATACGGCATGTTTCAGCAAGTATTTGGGCAAAAAATCAAAATTTAAATTGAGATAAAATAGATGCTATTTTATTTTATTTTTTAAAATGTTACGAAACGTTTCAAACAGCTAAAAACTGACCATTTGTGCTAAAGTCAGAAGCCACCTCTTCATTGAGAAACAGGGAAACAACTATAACCAGCAATAATAAGTAAATAAATAAAAAGGGCAGGGACATGGAGTGGTTTGTAGAATATTAAAATCCAATTCATATATATATCTATATATATATATATATATATATATTGGTCAGAATTGAAGTTTTATAAACATCCTAGTAACAAATATCTATAATAATGCACAGTTATTTTTCGAGGCATTCACCCTCACCAGTCGATTTTCAACAACGAGTTGTAGCAGAAGTGGCCTAAGTTTGACCGGCATCAATTTTTTTTTGCTATCTCTTACACATTTTGCCAAATCAATCTCACTTGACAGGAGGAGCTCTATAATATGCTGGAACAGTTGCAGGGAAGAACATTTGTCTCACTCCTTCTGCCCTAATGATGGGGAAGATGATTCCTGACGCACCCTGCAAAAAAAGGACTTAAATCTTTCAGTGTTCAGGAAAAAACAAATTGCATGAAATTGGGATATTAATCTTTGTAAATAGACTGAAATGGCAATTGAAATCCCATAAAGAGGGGTAGATACGCACTGAAATCAATCTAGCTCCAATCCAGATGCGTTTAGGTGAAGGAAATGGCAGTGACAAACGCCCAACCCCATATATAGCAACCGCAAAGAAGTGGGCAACCAAGCTCAGTGGACGGGGGTTTAAACCTGAGAGCAAGGACACAGGCCCTGCTGAAAATACGCCTCCAAGACTTAAATAATCAAAGCACGCCTGACGCATTTCCTTCCTTGCTTGATCAGGTGAAGCACAAAAAACCTTGTAGAGGGCACCTGCCAGTGTATTGATTGTGGATGCTACAGGCTACAAAAACAAGGGATAAAGCTGAGTTTAACTGCAGTACTATGAAGGCATCTTCATCATGAAGAATGCTCTACTAAAAGTTGGCTCTAAATCCTAGTATCATTCAAAAGGTATTCCAACTTCTACAAAACCAGCAAGTGAACAGAAAAATACAGACAAGCATAACACCAGATATACAGATCACCTTACGCAAGGTGTAGAAAGATTCAAGATATTTGCAGAGTGTAGGTGCATCATTAAGGTTGCACAAAGGCCTGAGAAGATTCCGTAAAACAACAATGTCGGCCAGTGCAACAGTCATTCCTCCCCCAGTAAGAGGATGTCGCATGTTGAATGCATCGCCCATCAACAATGCACCAGGAGTAGGATAAGGAGCAGCTGGCATGCTTCTGTTTGGCATTGTCCTAATATTTCCTTTCTCAACAGCAGCTAGAAAGGCATCATAAACTTCTGGGGGAAGCTGCAAACAGAAATGTCAGAATGTTGTCAGCTGAAGAAATAACCAGACATTAATAGGGATTAATAAAGGCCAAGCAAGCAGCTGAGAATGCATGGAAGATTACTATATACCTGAGGTGCCACCACAGTCTTCAAATATTTTGCCATTTCACCACTTGAAATGGAAGGAACCTTCTGACCAGGAACATCAACCAGACAGCGGACTTCCGTACTGCTAATAGGATACATCAAAATTGGAGATGGATCCCCTAAGATAACATGCCCATGATTTGCACATGGAAGCTGGCAATTCTCCAGGATCAAGCCAACAAAACAAGAGGGCACATCCACCTGCACAAGATATTTAACATGCATTTTAATTTTCTAGGAAGAACTTCATTTTGTAACAAGGCGAGTGGTGAGACAATTTCTATGGGATTGGTCATCTTAGACTTGACTCTAGAATTGCTACACTGCTAGTATCCAGCAATACCAACGGTTCTCACCTTAGGGTTGCAAAGGGAGCGACGCAGGTTCGAGAAACAGCCATCACAAACAATTGTCAGCGGTGCAAATGCCTTCAGCTCTTGCCCATCTTTTGTTTTGTACTCTGCACGCCTCTAATTGTCCCTTTATCTTCAAGTAGAGATATGACAGTTCCTTGCTCTAATTGTACACTAGTAAAATCAAAAACAATAATAAAAATACCAGTGAACATAAAGATTCTTGATACTATGATGGCATGTTAAACTGGCATAAAATATATTCTCTAGAGCAGTGTCCAAGAATTACAACATGCTCACAGCAGACAATCAGTGACCATGGACACTCCCTGCTTACCTGAGTATGTCAACCATCTTAAAAATGTGCAGGTACAATGAAAAGAATAGTAAGCAAACACTTAGAAACAATTTTCTTGAATCATTTTAAGAAACATTTAAATTTCCAAAGGGCATTGCCACATGCAAAGATTTACAATGGAAGAAAAGACATACTTGGGGAGTGATGCAGCTTTGTCCCGCATTCTCTGTATGAAACGCCCATTGTGAAAGCTCCTTCCGGCTACATCTGAGTGGAACTTTTCCAAAGGATAAGAGAGTCGAGTATGTTTTCCATCCTTGAAAAGAGCATAACCAAACACCCTCTGAGCATCAATTTTCTCCACACAATCTGCAGCGAGAAACAAGATAGGGTTCTCTTAGCAACTAAGTTCTCCCATTATTGAGTGGCCACAAATGATATCGATTAATACAAACTTGTAGCATTACAAAATCTTGCAGGTAGTAGCAGAATTCATTGTCACGCACCTTCAAGTCCCAGTTCAATTAACTTTAGGTAACCCCCTGGCTGTAGCAATTCACCAACAATCCTATCAGGCTCAGTCAAGTCTCTTTCAATGATATGCACTTGACGTCCATCCTGCATTTTAAGATATACATTGAATTTCTATTGAAATAACTATCAGTCAAGATATATATATTCCTTCGAAAAGAAATGATCCCATGTCAATTCAATATAAAAGTACATCAAATCATGATGCAAACTAAACGGGATAAAAAAAGCAAAAGAAATGAAATCCAGTAGGTCCTCAGTTTTAATAGCTTTATAACACAATTTCTTTAATTATTAGAGAATAATACCAGTAGAAATCTACTAGAATCATGAGCAAAATAAGTCCTTAAGAATATATAGAGATTCAACTAAAATATAGAAAGATAATTTTCATTTCTAGACCCACAATTGAGGGGTGGCAACCACATGAATTTCATTTGTGCAGTCAATTTTTCATTCCACTAGCTGACAACAATAAGTAGAAGGAACAAAAATATAACAGCTTAACAACTAATTAATTGAAAGATGACCGATCCTCTTGATTATCAGAACAAGTTAATACCACACCCGCTTGGCCTCCCAAAGGCCAGTTATCACATAATTATACACTTGTTCCATAAGACAAAACATAAAAGACAGGTCATCTCTCCAAATTGGTATGGTCCCAGCTTTAATTCAACTTTTTATCAATTCTCACCCAACTCTATGAAAGAGATGTGAGTTCAATAATATATAAATATTAAATAACAACAGCTGTTGTGCTCATTAAAATCATTAAGGTTTAGCAGAGTTTTATTTTAAGAAATAATCCTTGGAAGGCTACTTATTCAACTTGGTAAAGCACACGTTTAAAGAAGATACCTTACGTTTACAAGTCTGCAGATATATCCATGTTTTATTTACTGTGTTTAATGGAAATATCAAGGGCTGGACTCCATTTAATAATAATAATAATAATAATAATAATAATAATAAATTGTAAAATCACAATAACAAAAACTACAAATTCCAAAATAAACACATAAGAATCATCAAATCCTGTACACGGCATTCTGCAAATAATTAATCAACTCTTCCTGTTGGTTAAAAGTTAGGTCTGGTCCGTGCATGAGAAATGGCCTAGTCCATATATTTGGAGAAATTACAAAAAAAAATAACATAGAGACAACCCAACGAAAAGACAAGGTTTTTAATTATTGAGAGAACTATTTCTTTCCATCTCAATTTTATACATTAATTTGACAAATCTACAAAAACGATCGTACTCCAATATTAATTTGATTGTAATAATTGAAGCGACACTGAAGTCATTAATCCAGGAATAAAAAATCAAATTCTAACAAAATCTCACAAGTTTTACTTTTCGAATTAACACTTGCCCTCGATCCTCATGAGCGCAGCAACTAAAAGTTCTTCTTTCAATTAAAAATATTTATTCATCCTTTTCTTTTATATATAATTAGCCAAATAAACAATTATAAAATCAGAATTTGGAATAATCGATTATCAAATGAAAAAAAAAAAAAAAAGTTTGTTTCTCTCCGTTTGATTACCGAGAAGATGCAGCGAAAGAAAATAAATACCTTGCCAAGAGTATGAGCGAGAGCGGCGCCAGCAACACCGGCGCCGACAATGATAACGTCGACATCGGAAACATTACTGGATCTGCATTCTCCGCTGGTGGTGGCTATGCTATTAACGGACTCCCTTCTCGCTTCCAACAAATCCTTATTAGCTCTCTGTCCCTTCTTCTTGATTACCAAATAATAGATAGCAGAGAGACCAAACAAAGCAGCTAAGATACATCCTGGTATGCACTGATCCGCCATTAAAATCGATCAATTAAAGAATGAGAACGGTGACGTTAGAGAACGAAGGATGCCTTGAGCTCTAGTTTAATCTTCACTGATTTTTTTCTTTAAAAATAAAAATTTGGAAAGGTTGAAAAATATTTGCTGGCAATGCCTGTGTATATGCGTTGTTTTTCTAGCGATGCACAAGAACCTTCACGAAGGGATGCATCCTTTTATAGGTCCTGGCGACTATCATAGCTTGAACGTGGACCTGCTGTTTTGATGCTAGCGTGCGCCGCGTGGGTGACTTGGTTATTTATACCTTTTTTCCATATGATTCAAATATACCTATATTATTTAGTTGACTGGGGCTATAATATGAGTTATTAGAACTAAAAAAAAAAAAAGAAGGTAGAGATGCTTAGATATTTTACTAAAAAAATAATATGGACCTACAATATATATATCTATCACAATATCTAAATTCAGCTTGGTCTATAAGAAAATCTCAATGTAGAAACTTTTTTAACCCGAACATAAGTTTTTGTTTTCAACTCGATCAACTTGAAATCTCATCTGGCCATCTCATTTAACCAGGACTTTGTCTTTATCTTTTCTTTAGTTCGGTCAACCTAAGATCTCATCTAATGATCCCCTTTAACCAAAACCTTGTTTTTGTCTTTCTGCAGTACAGTTAACCTGAGATCCCATATGTCGGTCCCCTTTAACCATAACTTTGTTTTTGTTTTTCTTCAGATCAGTTCAACCTGAAATCCCATCTGGCGGTCCCTTTCAACCAAAACTTGGTCTTGGATTAGTTGTCTAACCTGACATCACATCTAGCAGTCTCCTTTAACCCGAACTTTGTATTGGATGAGTTGGGTTAATCTGAGATCCCTTTTCGCGATCCATTTTAACCTGAACTTCATCTTCCTTGAGTTGGGTTAAGCTGAGATCCTATTTGGCGATCCCCTTTAACCTAAACTTTGTCTAGCCTGAGTTGGGTTAACCTAAGATCCTATATGGCGATTCCCTTTAACCAAAACTTTGTTTTGACCTGAGTTGGGTTAACCTGAGATCCCATGTGGTGATCCTCTTTAACTTGAACTTTGTGTTAGCCTGAGTTGGGTTAACCTGAGATCCCATCCGTTGACCCCTTTTAACCTGAGCTTCATCTTGGCCTGAGTTGGGTTAACCTGAGATCCCATCTGATGATTCACTTTAACCTTAACTTTATCTGACCTCATTTGGGTTAACATGAGATCCCATCTAGCGAGCTCCTCTAATTTGAACTACATCTTGGCCTGAGTTGGGTTAACTTGAGAACCCATCTGGTGATCTCTTTTAACTTGAACTTTGTCTCGCCTAATTTGGGTTAACTTGTGATCCCATTTAGCGATCCTCTTTAATTTGAACTTTGTCTTTGGTTGAATCTATAACAAATTCATTGTAAAATCAAACTAAATCCTTGATAGCAAGGATCAAATTCTTAATAGTGGACTGTTGATTTTCCTTTTCTTCTTCTTTGATGATGGGTCTCGATCAAGTTCTTTGTGAATTTCCCTGGTTGTTGCAGGGTGATATGGTTGACATTCGTTCCTCCTTATAATTGAATTTCTTCATAACAAGGTTGGAAACTCGACGCTTCTTGATAACTGGATTAACTTGGAATTTTTTATACAAGGTTGGCAACTCAACGCTTCTTGCTAGCTAGAATTTCTTGGTAAGAAAGGCTGGCCACTCGACGTTTCTCAATAATTGGCATTTCTCGATAACAAAGGTTAATCACTCAATGCTTCTTAGCAACTAGATTTCCTAGTAACAAGATTTGAACTCGTTTTGCTAGATGGAATTTCCCGATAATAAAGGTTGGTCACTAGACACTTCTCAATAACTATGATTTTCTCGGTAACAAAGGTTGGTCACTCGACATTTTTTGATAACTAGAATTTCTCATTAACAAAGGTTGATTGCTCGACACTTCTCAGTACTAGATTTCCTAGTAACAAGATTGGCAGTTGGCACTTCTTGCTAATGAAATTTTCCCGTAACAAAGGTTGGTCATTCGGTGCTTCTCGATAACTGGAATTTCCCATTTGTAGGGCTTGAACTAATGTTTCCCGATCAGAGGGTTCAAAACATGATGCTTCCTGATTTTAGATCAAGGATTTTTATCTTCTTTTTTTCTACTGTGATTCATTAAAATCCAACCTATATTAAAATCTTGTTGGATTTTAATGAGAATATTCCTAAAAAATTCAATAACATATATACAATGTTTTGGGGTTAGATGTTATGCATACATCCCTACCTAGTTTGAATAAGCACCTCTTCTATGATGCTCCATTGTCATAAGGTCTTTGATTAATCTCCAAAGCTTTGTTGGTTTATCTGATTCGATGACTCAATGAAATTTGTCATATGCAGTCATCTACTCAAATATAAGTGCATTGGTTATATTAGGCTAATTGCGATGATCATTGCTTTCATTGTTTATCAAGTCTGACTTTTCCCCCAAGTGTGATGTTGCTTGATTCATCATGAAAGAGTCTAACAAGTCATCTATTTTCTTGGATTCTCTTAGTAATTGTTCTTTGATTAGTTGAACACATCCTGCTAACAATCATAGAAAGGTTTTCTAGTGTTGGCCTCATCTTAGACTGTCAAACAGCCACAAAGTTTTCATCAATTGAATCATATTTCTTCACAATCATATGTTATCCTCAATCTTCATGGAACTGATAAGTCAATCAAAAATGCAACTAGAACTTATCATTGTATGTTTGATATTCTTCTCGATAACTTTCTCTCAACTCGTGAAAAGAGATGTAATGTTATTATTTTTCTATCACCCACATTTATGCGATGAACTGCACCTTGAATTGATGCAACTGTTAGGTCATCTAGGAATGCAATCTAAAACTTATCGTTGTAGAATCAATGTTTTTCTAAACAAATTCTTCTCAGCTTGTTCAAAGAATTGTAATGTTATCATTAACGAGATTCTTTCTATCATCTATATTCATAAAGTAAACTAAACCTTAAGTCAATGGGCTTCAAAACAAACCATCCCACAATAAGTCTTGGTGGCATGCATCATCTTTAACATTTATCATAATGCAACTCATGTGATAACATCTTTGTTTTTATAACCCACATTCATGTAGCGAAATGGAGCTTGAATCAATGGACTTCAAAACAGATTGACCCACATTCAATCTTGGCAGTATGCATACTCTTCAACATTTATCAAAATACACTCCTTCAATAACATCTATGTTTTTCTTGTCAACTACTTTCATGTAGTGAAGTGGATCTTGAGTTGGTGAGCTTAAAAACATATTATCTCACAATCAGTCTTGTTGGCATGCATACACTTTAACATTTATCAAAATATAGTCATGCGGAAACATCTATACAGAGACAACCAATTCAGAGAGTAAATCAATATTTCAGAACTTAAAGATGCTTTTGAAATGTCGTGTTACTCTCAACTACTGCTTGAGTTTGTTGAACCATTATTCTCTATTGAGTGATGTTGTCCTTGGTTAATCTGAATGTGCACATTCCTTTGTTTAACATCAAAAGATCTTTATTTTATGGATTACCTATCTTAAAGACTCAATAATCTCAATAACATTTCTTTTAACACGAGGTTTTATCGCTAGATACTAAGAAACATGATGTAGTTCAATATTTTTTGTTTTTAAACTTGTCCTTGCATTGAATTTTGGTTTTTATCTTGTCTTCCCTTAATTTAACTTGTTCTTCAATGTTGGGCTTTTGTTAGTAAATATCAATCAATATATGTTTTACTTTAAATGGTAATGCTTTAAGTTAGACAAGTTCCAGATAAGAGAACATAATTGATTCTATAACTGAATAAGATTACACCTTTATGCTTAAGAAAACAAAAGAGTTGTTTGGAATAAAAGTATATCAATGAATTAAGTTGGTTTCTACAATTGTTGATATAGTGGCCTTGTACTATGATAATAATGGAATCAAGAACCAAGATCACACAAATGATATAAATAAATATTTAAGAAATTTCATTACATTTGATAAATCAATACAATAAAAGATATAAAGATAAAGCGAGTACCCAAAAAAAAATAGAAGTTCTTCTCACTAAGTCATTATTTATGCAGAAATATTAATCCTACGCAAAGCATTATGGTATTAGATATATAAGTGATTGACTTTAGTGTGAATGAGAGATTATTAGTTTAATATGTTTTGTAGTCAATCAATTTATTACACGTGATATTATTATTTTCATATAAATATATATTTATTGTCAATAAAAGCTTGAATTATCTTTAATATTCATATCATATTAGATTAATGAATTTATTATTTTATATATGAGTCTAGAGTAAATATAAAGTTCATAGGATAAATATTTTTGCCAAGTAAAGTATAAAGTTGGTCTAATTATAGGATTTCTATTGCATCAAAGAACTGTTCCTAAAATATTCATGGTTGATACTCTCTTAAATACTAAATATTTACTAGAGTTATAGAGACTGACATATATTATATTGTTTTCTTTAGGAAACAAAGTAGTTATTCTCATAAGTTGGGATATAAAGGATACATAAAACAAATATATAGGTATTTGCTATAATACATGTACACTAAATTGGTCTGTATAAGAATTTCATATGGAGAGATCACTTATATCTATAAAAACGCTCGTGTGATAGTTGTTTAAGTGATCCTTAGACTTGATATTACTAAGTTATCTTATATATAAAATCTTATCCTTTGATAATGTTACACGTTATCTTATTTGAGGTAACAAAATGATAGATATTGAGCATAATATGAACTATGTGAAGGTACTTGAGTTATTAAAAAATGATTCATCACCTCAGGTCAACTAAGAAAAATATTTCATCTGTTCTCAAATAGTATTGACTGAGAAATATTTGTCCAAGGGGGAATGATATTTGAAAAGAGTTTCAAATGTTATTTAAACAATTAATGACTATTATATAGAGGACAAACACAAATTAACATAGAATAAATAATTCATGCTTTAATGTTAAATCAAGTCATTATTGATAAATTAATATTAATTACACTAAGAAATCGATCATTGAAAGATGAAGTCATACCACAAATGACTTTTATAATATTTAGGGGATCATAATACTTTGCAAGATTATGCATCTGATTTTCAAATATAAATTAATAAATTTTTGAAATGATAATAAATTAAAATGTTTAATTTATTTAATTCTATTTAACTAGAATTATAAGTTATATTCAGTCAACATATTAGGAACCTAAGGAGTCACACACATTAAGAACAATTAATCAAAAATTAAATTGGGATGATTTAATTAAGTGTGACTTAATTAAAATATATTTTTGAAATTAAAGACTATAATATAATTAATATAGGGATTATGTTTCTAAACTTAGAAAAATCAAGTAAGTACTAAAGCTAATTTCTAAAATTGTTCTGAATTAATATATGAATATTATCAAGGGGAAAATTGATATTTTACCAAATTATACAATTTTTTTTATATTTTTCATTAAATATCAAGTTATGCCTCTTATTTTATAGGGGGGGATTGATAATTTGCCAAATTATAGGGTTTTTTGTTTTGTTTTTGTTTCTCAAAATAATAAGTTATGCCTTTTATTTTATAGAGAGTTGTTTGTTGGACAAAAAACCCATTTTAAACTAATAAAGGTTCATGTATCCACAAAATAAACTTATAAATAAAAAAAGGAGAACAAAAGCAATTAATTTAAGTTGTGCACCATGTATTTAATTTTTTATCTTTCAATTCGGTACATGTCCTAATCAATATTTAGAAGTGATATAAATTGTTTGAATTTATGATCAAATTCAATAGTTGAAATAGTCTTCCACAAAATTTATGAAGCAAAAGTAATTATGAAAACAATCAATGAAAAATGTTAGACTATATTTTATTCCATGGTTATTTGACCAAGGGAAATTAAATGGATAGATATCATGTTGACTAGACTAAATCAAGTAATTAATTCAATGTTATACATTTTGAAGAAATGGCTTGCGATGTCCTTTGAGTATTAACACTTGAAGTTCGATTGATCCTAAGAACGAGGCTTAATGTTAGGTCATACCATCTTAAGCTGCTGATTTATAAATAATAGAAACAATTAATTAATTCAATCTGATGCCTACCTGCTAACTTGACCCTGTTTGTAATGATACTCTTGGCTTTTTATATCTCTTTCCTGCCCTGTATCTTGCAGTTGGAGTTTCAATATTTCCATCACCATGCAACTTTCACCACTGCTATTGCTTTGAACCAATCTCCAGCAATTGATGTTACAGCCACCCATTGGTACGCCAGCAATTGCTTCTGGTGCAGAGGCAGGCTATGATACTACTTCTGGTAGTTTCACCAAGTACACTGCTGGCATTAGTGTAACCAAACCTGATTCTTATGCTTCAATAATTTTGTAAGTCTCTAGCCTCATTGGCCCCAACTATTCTAGATGCAGTATTTAAAATGTGGAATTTAAATATATATACACATGGAAAAGATAGGTGAAATGTATTACACTAATTCTTATTTGCTCTCTTTCTCACAGAGGTGACAAGGGGGGTTCTATTAGAGCCTCGTATGTTCATCATCTGGATCTGCTGAAAAAGAGTGCTGCTGTTGGGGAGATCACAAGAAGGTTTTCCTCTAATGAGAATACTTTCACTGTTGGAGGGTCATTTGCTGTTGATCACCTGACAGTGGTGAAAGCCAAGCTCAACAATCATGGGAAACTTGGGGCGTTGGTGCAGCATGAGGTCATACCAAAGTCAGTGCTGACAATATCCAGTGAGGTTGACACCAAGGCCTTGGACAAGAATCCCAGGTTTGGGCTGGCAATTGCTCTCAAGCCCTAAAAGTTGTCTGCTATTTGTTGCTTTGTTTGAATCCAATTCTTTTTTTTTTTTTTTGCTGGATGGCACTTGGAAAGTAGTGTCAGTAAGTAGCTCCACATAAACATGTTTCTAGGATTATGATGACTGTGGATGAATTGATTTGATGTTTAGTTTTACCGTGGCCCTCTATTTGTAGGCATTTGATACCTGCATGAGCTACTCTTTTCCCGCTGAGAACTTTGTTTCTGATTGATGGAGTTGCATTTTTTATTCGTTTCTCACAATTCAGAGGCTGTTCCTTAAGAGTGTACTCCAGTTGTCAACTGTTTAGTTTTTATTTTTCATGCTTTTCTGCCATATTAGATTGCTTTAAGCAGTACTGCAACAAGCGATTCTTTCAATTCATCAGCTATCTCTGCGATATCATATTAATCAGATCTAGATTTATTCTTGCATAGGAGTGGGCCTTCCTTCACTCAAACAAAAATAAATATGGCAGCATCCATCATCCAGTTGGTTTTTTGTTCGATGGAAGGGATTGTTCAATCTGTTTCACTGAAGTTCTCTCTTTGTAAAATGCAGAATCCCATGTTACTGTATATGCTTATCAATCTGCTCTTGATCAATCCTCCCTGGTCTTTGTGGTTTGTGCGACAATGACCATGGATAAATATTGCCTTATTAAAGTTTATTTTCTGTAGTAGTAGAAATTAACATTCACTTCAAGGCTTTATGCTCCAGGCCAAAATATTTCATGTAATGACCCTAAATATTTCATGTAATGACCCTTATGGGTCTATCTATCTGAAAAGGGATTTTGTGACATTAAGGTTACTTTTGGATTTAGCTTTGACAATAATTTTTTGAGATTCATTTACCTTGTGGTGTACTATTTAACAATTACTTTTTTGTAATTTAGGGAGTGTTTGAGACTGTGTTTGGAAAATATTTTTGAAAAAAAATGAAATTTTTATTTTTTACTTTAAATTAAAAAAACATTAGTCTTTTTATATTATTTTGATGTGCTTATGTCAAAAATGATTTTATTTTAAAAAAAAATCACTTTGATGCATTTCTGAATGAAAATCATTTTCAAAAGCAACCGCAATCACACTTCCAAACAGGCATTTAGTGTTTTTTGTTTGTTGCCTCTCGTCAGGTATTTATACACATCGGTTAGCAAGTGGACCATCTTATTCAAATTATTGCTTGTATTGTTATTTGTTACCAAACATTATTATGCATATTAGGGAAACTTTGCCAAAAAGATCAATACTTTCAAATTGCTTGGTGAATATTGAACTCAAAAATTAACAAAAAACTAAAAGAGAAATGGTTTTTATTATATCTCTCCTCATAAAATATAATTCATTTGAATAATTTTATTTTCTTTTTAATTTCAATTTTATCATTTATTATTGGTTTTATTGGAGATTGGACTTCATAATTATTTTTAATTTATTTTTTATGAGATTATTTTAAACTCGTGACCTGACTGCAAATTTGATTGGCTAACCCATGTTCACTTGGTTTGTTTTTTTGATATGTTTTCTATGGTGTTATCATGATCATAACCAAACAAGTGGATCAATTGGTTAACTTGGGTTGACTTGAATCAATTCAATATGTTATCATCTCAATATTTATAAAAAAAATTTTTTATCTCATCTTGTGATGGGACCTTTAGCTTAAATTTTTATCATTATTGGATTTACAAAAAGAATTTTATATGATTCTAGTTTAATTGGAAAGTAACATGATAGAAAACCATGTGTTTGTAGTTGGGCTTCAATTCCAACAACAAATTATAAAAATAAAGTTAGTCTTATTTAAATTAGTGGATATTGTTTATTTGTTTTTTAGTTATTATTAGGCCTTTTAGAAATATTAAGGATTTTACTTAAATTGGATTCATTTTATTATTATTATCTATTAGGTTTATCCATATCCATAAGGGATATCTCATTAGACTTAGGATCCATTTTAATATAAACTCCTTTATGGAGATTTTTCTAGGTTAAACTATTTTTAATAAAGAAATAAGCTTTCTTGTTATCTTTTGTATGGTTCAGTGATTCTTAAATTAAGTATTTGATTGATTTTCCGAACTTTTTAAAGAATTGATCAACTTCCTTGAATTTTACACTACTCGCTCACATCTCTTTAAAAGCTTAGGGTGACATTGATCATTGCATATAACTTTGGGTTTTTATGGAAAGTTTTTATTGGATAAAGTTGCAAATCATTCAAATATTATTTTAGCGTATTTTGGGAGGTGTTTGCATAAGAGCTTGTTCTACCATTAAGTTATATCCCCTTAATTTTTAGTTTGTGTTTTCTATCACTTTCTTTCTTTCTAGTTTCAACAAAGGTCTTTTTTATTTAAAAAAAAACAAAGTCTATTTTTATTTTATTGTCTCAAGGTTTACGTCAAAACCTATATAAAAGAAATTATATTGTTTAGTTTCTAGATTTTTTCATACACATAAGAAAAAAAATATGTTATTGATATTCATCTTCTATATTTGTTGATTGTAATACTCCATATGCAATTGTTTTTTTTTTTTGTCAGTTTATTATATTCCTTAGTATCTTCTTACTTTCTTTATTGTCATCTACATTTGTTCTAGGGTATTTTATTAAAAAGAAAGACTTGATCATTTTTTTTGTTTTTTGGAAACTGAGTCAAAAGAAAATGTTAAGGGAGTATTACAATCAGGATTTCATGTATTCTGGTGAGGTATTATGTCAAAGAAAATGGATGTATCTGAAAAAGATGAGGTATCCAAAAAAGTTGTTACTTTCATACAATATTGTTGGCAAGAAAAGAGCTTTAAAGGCTTAAACAATGGCTAGTTCAAGTTTAGTTACCAAAATGACGAGTTTTGAATATGAAATTGCAATAGAGATTTAGTAAATATTGTTTAATCTTCTCAAAGTACAAGAAAAATTCCATCCCTATGATTTATTAAATAGGATAAAGAATACATGAATGATTTCTTAGATGATAATTAAATTTCAATTATCCATATTAGTGATTCAAGGATGAATTATCTTTAAATGAGAAAATGATATGATTCGGGCAATGAAAACATTGCCCAATTATCTTGTTTTAAATAGTTATGACTCGCATTCTAACTGATGAGTTGGGATAAAACTTTATCCAAAGTTTTTAGTTATATTTTTCCATATTGGACTAAAATTTCAAATCAATTGGATTTCAATAAGTCATTAGAATATAGAATAGAAATTATTGAATGAGTTTGTTATCTAGTTCCTTTTGATTTATCGTCTTCTTATTTGACATGAATTCTTTTCTAAAAGATGAAAGGGTATCCAACAACCAACATAAGATTTTCTTGAGATATATTTGATGATTAATGATAACAAACACAAGTGTTTTTCCTTGAGCTTTGGAGTGCCTAAAAGATAATAGAGTGGGCATAAAGCTCACAACCTTTTTAATTCTAGGAACTTTCAGCACCATGTTTTATTCAAACATTGAATTTTTTGTTTTTAGACTTTATATTTTTATTTGGTCTATGTACAGACCACTAGATAAATAGGTTTAAGTTATCTTTATGTAGACTATAAACACCTCTTTGAAAGGGAATGTATAAAAAAAGATGGGTAAACAAAATCTACTTGTTTTAATCTTTATTTCCTCAATGTCTTCTTACTTTCTTGGTTTAGGGTCTGTTATGTGTGTGTGTGTGTAATGGAGTGGTTGAATTTATTTTATTTTTGACCATTTTGAGAAATTAAAGTCAAAATAAATATAGAGGGAGTATTACAATCAGGGTTTCAAGTATTCTGATGAGGAATTATGACAAAGAAATAAAAGGTATCAAAAGATAGATGATAAAAAAATTATTTATGGACATAATTTGTTGAATGAATTATATATGTGTTTGAGAGGATTCTCACACTTTAGTTTTTGAAAGAAATGAGAATTAGCTTATTGAAGAATAAGCATCTTGATAAGTCATTTCTTATACTTCTGGTTCATTATTTGTTATAATCTTTAAGTGGGGGGTTTATTTCAATAGTCTCAATGTTTTGGTTCAAGTGATCATTATGTCGAACTTTTATCATCAAATATGATTTGTATTTTTTTTAGAGTCATATCATTTGCATATAGGTTACGTGATTTCATAATCATGGGGTTCGCTTTAGCCTTGTAAGCTGGTGTTTGCGTGTTGGGTGTCGCTGCATGCGCTGTTCAAAATGTGCAAGCATCACCCACATGTTGATGGTTGCAATGTTCACCTTAACGAATTTTAATAATAATTAAATTACCAAATTACCCCTTAATCAACTTGATATAACCAAATAAAATTATGAAGACATAAAAACAGTTAATGTACGCTAGTTAAATAGATTTGGCTTTTTAGGGTTTTTTTAGTAATTTTACCAAATTTTGGAAAAGTCAAAATACAAAACACCCATTCATTGTAGTTAAATAAATCTTTCTTTTAAGGGTGATTTAATCATTATATTGGGCTAGACAAAGTGGGAAAGACCTAAATGCACTTAGTCAACCTAATAATAATCAATAGGTCTTGTAAAAATATCATTATACTTTTATTAGCTAATGTAATGGTTTTATATGAGAAGAGTAAAATAGTAATTGCATTATAGTAATCCACAATAACATTTGTCTTATATGTACAATAAAACACTCAACCTCTTTTCTTTTTTTTTAATTCTATGAGGTCAAGCATAATAAACGATCCATTATTCCACTAGATCGAAGATAATCAACTCAACCCTTTAAAAGCTTCATTGACTTAGCAGGCCTATATATCTTATCTCAAAATCAAGCCTAAGGATCAATATGATCACAAGGCAACATCCTTAATAGAAGGCCAACTCTGATTCCTTAAAAGCTCAAACCTAGACAGTTCAGACAAATCTCTAATTCAATTGTACCTCGAGTGTATTACTCCTAGGTCAAATCTAGTCTACTCTCCATCAACTACAAAGACAAAATATATGTGTATTAAATGAAGGTATGCCTTATATCTAGGTGTTCTTATAAAGATTGATTTTATTCAATTGTGTTCGTTATCAATAATACATAGTCCATATAACCTCGAACTTATACAGCTTTTGTAAAGGCCAATTATTACTTTGAGAATGTGTCTTTAAGTGGTTCAAAATTTTAGATGACAAATTCATTAACCATTCTTTCCTTTTATCCATTAACATTATTAACTTAAGAACAAAAGTCTCTTCTAGACTAAATTAAAAAAAAAACCTTGTTTTATAGATGCACGTGCTATTAAATACATCATTCTAAACTCTGTAATCTTGTCATATGTCAATACGCAACCTAGTGAGATGCTTCCACGAAGGACCCAATATGTCATAATGAAGAACTTGAAATATGGTGTTAAAAGGGGTTACGTGCAAGTCAGTTGGAATCAAGCTTGCGAGTCAATGGGAGAGAATAAAGCATCTGCTATTTCCATTTTGGTGGGATTTGCTGAAAGTTGTTATGGTTTAGTTATTTATATGTATGAAGAAGAAGAATAAAAAGATAAGACATTTTTTATCCAAACAATATTGTAGTAATTTCTCATCCTAAGAGAGTTCTAACAATTCTGCAATTTTGTATCACTCTTGACTGGGACCATATCAATTGGTATTAGAGCCTGTGTAATGGAAACAAATAAAGAACGCATTGAGCTTTTGGAGATAGGACTTGGGGGAGTCCAAGATGGATTGCAACAATTGGAGGATTCCATGACCACCAAATTGCACAGCTTAGAGGAAACCATTAACAAGCTTTCAGAGGCCATGATCTCATCTAAGACGTCGTCAAGTTACCACAACAACGTCCGAGATGGCTTTTCATGCACGTATCGGGATTAAAACTGATGAGGGAAGGAAGAAAACTGATAGTGAGAATGGAAGACACATCTTCTCATCGAAAATGGCCAAGTTAGAATTTCCACGATACTCTAGAGATGATCCAACAAAATGGTTCAATCGGGTGGATCAATTCTTTGAATATCAAGACATTATTGACAATAAAAAAATCTTATTGGCCTCATTCCATTTGGAAGGACAAGCTAACCAATAGTGGTAATGGTTGCATCAAGCTTGCAAGGATGAAGGACTCACTGTAACGTGAGAAACATTTGAAAAAGAGCTTTGGGCACGGTTTGGACCTACAAAAGGTGAGGATTTTGATGAAGCATTATCAAAGGTTAGAGAAGTGAGTTCGTAAGGGACTATCAGAAGGAATTTGAGAGGTTGGGCAATCAAGTTCATGAGTGGACTCAAAAGGCACTGGTGGGCACATTCATGGGTGTACTTAAGTAGAAATTTTTGATGTTGTTTAGATGTTCAAACCACGGACTCTGAAAGAGGCCATTAGTTTAGCTAGAATGAAGTATGAATAGATAATGTGGCAGCAAGGGAAATTTACACTACGAACACTTTCAACTCACACATCATGGACTCTTCCCCCATAAAAATCCATTTCCCAGTTCCAATAAAAAGACTGCAATGGGATGAAATGCAAAGACAACGTGCATAAGGACTATGTTTTAATTGTAATGAGAAATTCACTATTGGACATAAGTGCCAAGGACCGCAACTGATATTACTAGAAAACCTTAGTAAACCTTCCAGATTCATGTGCAAAGACATTACTGACAACATTCCAGTAAGGGACATAACTAAAGAGACAACGAAGCCAGAAATTTCACTCCATACACTCACAGGTTTGTCCATACCATGGACCATGAGGATTGAAGGTCGAGTTAGGAATCATACTCTAAAAGTGCTCATCAACCGTGGGTATACCCATAATTTCATCAAT
The DNA here is from genome assembly GCA_009078335.1 of Salix brachista. NCBI lineage: Eukaryota > Viridiplantae > Streptophyta > Magnoliopsida > Malpighiales > Salicaceae > Salix > Salix brachista. Next base: position 11,108,378 of record CM018576.1, read on the forward strand.
TCTAAAATAGTTGAGGAGCTTTAGTTACTAGTTATTCCTATGGAACCCTTAACTGCAAGGGTGGTAAATGGCAATCGTATGAAGAGCCAAAAGGTTTGAGCAAGTCTAGGGTATTCTCTAAAGCATTTCATTTTCATTGACCCTGTATTCAATACCTAACATCGGCCTTGATCTTGTTCTAGGCATACAATGGCTTGAACAACTCGAACCAGTGGTGTAATTGGAAAAAAAATGACAATGGACCTTTGATGGAAAAATTAAGTTCAAACATTAAATGGTTCTGATAGCCAAAACATATAATCGCTTCATTATCAGCAATTACAAAATATGTTTGACATGGTTGTTTCACTTTACAGTGTATTGTCAATCCCTAGAAACGATGGGATGACCCAATATACAAACAAATATGAAGACAATCATCAATAACTTTGAGGATATTTTTTGTGAGCCCACACAGTTACCTCTATCTTATGAAGTTGATCACTGCATTCCCCTTAAAGAATGTACTAAGCCTATTAATATGAGGCCCAAGAAGTATGCCTATTTTGAAAAAGATGAAATTGAAAAAATGTTCAAGACAAGCTTAAATTGGGGCTTATAAAACCAAGTACGAGTCTTTTTCTTCACCTGTTTTGTTAGTTAAAAAAAACATGGAACTTGGCATTTTGTATTAATTATAGAGCTTTCAATAGCATAACCATTAAGGATTGGTTTCATATTCCCACCATTAATGATATGCTTGATGAGCTCCATGAAGCTGTTTTTTTTACAAAATTAGACTTAAGAGCAAGGTACCATCAAGTGCAAGTGAATCCAAAAGACACTCACAAAATTGTGTTTCGTACCCATAATGGTCACTAAGAATATATGGTTATGCCCTTTGGTCTTTGCAATGCTCCTTCAACTTTCCAAACCAATATAAATTTTATTTTTTATCCTTATCTTCATCAATTCATTTTAGTTTTGTCTGATGATCTTTTGATTTATAACCCCAATTGGACCATGCATCTTGAACATGTTACGAGGGCCTTTGAAATTCTAAGGCAACATGTTTTTTTTTGTAAAAGCAAATAAGTGTACATTTAGGCAATCCAAGCTCGAGTACATTGGCCACATTGTGACTGATAAAGGGGTCAAGGTGGATTCAAGCAAAATTACAATTATGATAAATTGTCCAAGGCCAAGCACTATTTCAGACTTACATGGTTTTCTAGGCCTTACAGGTTATTATCAAAAATTTGTGCGCAACTATGGTCTGCTAGCAAAACCACTAACCAATCTCTTGAAGAAATGACAATTTAGATGGAGTGAAGAGGCAGAGGTAGTTTTCCTACAACTCAAACAAGCTATGACAAACACACCCATTTTAGCCATGCCAAATTTCAATGAATCATTTACAATCAAAATTGATGCTAGAGAAGGTATTGGTGCAGTGTTGATATAGCAAGGCAGACCCATTTTTTATTTTTTTTATATATATATATACCTAACACTCATGGTACCGGAAATCAGCAAACCTGATTACCTCGCATCATCAAAATACCATCCATACAATTAACATTTCATTAAAAGTGGATCTTACATAAACATGTAATATTATGGTTGCATAATTAGAAATTCATATTAAAAATATACATACATAGACATGATTTTGCATTCCTATCCTACTAATAGCCATTACAAATATACACAAAAGGGGCTAATAAGAGTTATGTGTTCAGTACATTGATTCATACAAAATACATTATGATTTAGAATGCATCTACATGATTCCTTGCAAAAGTAGGTTCCCGTGTATCGGGTTCCCTAGACATCTCGTGGATGTGATGTCCCTACAGCAGTTCAAAACATTTAAGAGAATGTAATTACTTAATGATAATAATAATAATGACGACTAAACGGTCTGGCAGTTAAATGAGGCATCAACATTTATAATTTCTTCATGTATTTGGTACAACTAGCTTGTAATGCAATATGTATATATATGCACCAATTTTGCAGTCAACCATAATCTTAAACCCGGTTAACCTCATAAGGCATCATTTGTTGAGCTTAACCATTCATTCACTCCAGTCATCCTTTTCGGATACCATTAGCCAAAGTTAATCAATCGTTCGTCCCGACCATCCATTCAGATGCCATTAACCGAAGCTAATCATTCTTTTGTCTAATCATTCTATTGTCCCGGCCATCCATTCGGATACCATTAGCCGAAGCTAATCATTCTTTTGTCCCGGCCATCCATTCGGATGCCATTAGCCGAAGCTAATCAATCATTTGTCTCGACCATCCTTTCGGATGCCATTAGTCGAAGTTAATCATTCTTTTGTCCCGGCCATCCATTCGGATGCCATTAGCCGAAGCTAATCAATCATTTGTCAACCTTTAAGCATTCGACCAACTAATATAGATTCTAATACAATAGGATAATATTCACGTTAAAGTATTTCCTTATTCAACGAATGAAAAAAGAAGGTGCAAGTCACCTACCTGCTCCACCTGTGGGTTGTTCCTGTCTTAATGATGGTCCAATCCCGACCGCACGACCAAGAGGGATTCAAGATCCTAATAGCTTGTGAAATCAAAATATCCTCCTCTCCTCTCTTTTTTCCTACAAGTGTCGGCCAAACACTCCTTCTTTTCTTCCACTTTCTTCTTCCACTAATGCTCCAAATCCTTGGGTTTTTGATGTTTGAAGGTCTTAGTAACCCTTAATCTCACTTTCACTTCGAAATTCTTCTTTAATTGAGCAAGAAAATATCACAATCTCCTTCCCTTTCTCCCTCACATATTGCTGGAAATGAGAGAAAAGAGGGGTATTTATACTCCTCAATTTCTCTTATTGCACTAAGGCCCCCCATTTCCTTTAAATGTTTTCTTTTTACCCCACCTCTTCTCTTCTTATAATTTAAATCATAATCTTTTCATTTATTTCAATTTCACCCCTCTCCCAACTTGTTTTATTCATCTTTTAATTCATTCCTTGAGTTTTTTGCAAGTTCATCTCGTTGCAAATTAATTACGGAATATTGACGTTGGTCGTATTCCTTTACGATTTTCTGCCCCGCCACGAAATCGGCAGCGAAAAACTAAGTCAGCCTTTAATATATATATATATATATATATATATATATATATATATATATATATATATATATATATATTTCTTGGGTGTTTACAGCTTTCCTAAGTCAAGCACTTGGGTTGGCCAAACTCTCTTGATCAACATATGCCAAAGAAATATTTGTCAACTCTAGGCAATACACACTTGGAGATCATATTTACTCGAAAAAAGGTTCTTCATTCAAACGGACCAGCACAATCTCAAGTATTTATTGGAGCAAAGAATTGGGACACCAGAACAACATCGTTGGGTGGTTAAATTATTTGGCTATGACTGAAATCTTTTATCACCCAAGACATAACAACTTAGCAGTTGATGCATTATCAAGAGTGTCTGGAAGCCCTATTCTTTATGCCTTATCGATACCTCAAATTAGTCTATGGAAAGACATAAAACAAGCATCCACTGGACACCCTTATATGGAACAAATTATTCAGCAAGCTCAGAATAATCCTTGGAAAACTTATACATGGCATGATGGGTTAGTGTTCTTCAAAACACGTGTTGTGGTGCCTCCTAACACAGTTGTGATAGAACAGTTACTACAAGAATTTCATGATAGAAAGATAGGAGGCAATTCGGGTATATTGGGTACATTCAAGCGTTTATCTTAGCAGTTTTATTGGCCATCTATGTATCATTCCATCAAAGAATATGTCCATACATTCATGACATGCCAGAAATTAAAGTTGATAATCTCAAACTAGTTGGGCTCTTGCAACCTCTTCTTCTTTCATGTCAGGTATGGGATGATGTTACTATGGATTTTATTGAAGGTCTCCGTACTTCACATAATCACGATACCATTTTCATGGTTGTAGATTGTCTTAGCATATATGCCCACTTCTTAACCCTAGAACATCCTTTCACCACAAAGATGGTGGAAGAAAAGTTTATAGATGGTGTAGTGAAGCTACATGGCATGCCTCATTCAACTGTGAGTGATAGAGATAAATTCTTTATAAGTAAGCTCTGGCAGGAATTCTTTAAGATGTCTGGTACTTAGCTTAAGATGAGCTCAGCCTATCATCCTCAAATGGATGGTCAATTGGAGGTGGTGAATTGTTGTGTGGAACAATATTTGTGTTGCTTTGTACACCAAAGACCACGACAATGGAGCCAATTTCTTCCTTGGGCTGAACTGTGGTATAATACAAATTACCCATTCATCAACAAATATGACAACTTTTCAAGCTCTGTATGGATGATTACCACCTACCACCTACATTTCCACTGCATGCTATTGGGTCTTCCCTAGTTGATGAGGTTGGCCAAAGTCTTCAGGAACAGGACATACTGCTCAAGAATCTCAAGAAGAATTTAGTGAATGCCAGAAATTGCATGAAACAATTGGTTGATCGTGGGAAAAGGGATATTGAATTCACAGAAGGTGACCTTGTATATCTCAAATTACAACCTTATCATCAACAAACTGCTTTTCGATGAGTTCATCAAAAACTGGCTTGCAAGTTTTATGGTCCATTCCCAATTGAAAAGAGAGTCGGTGTTGTGGCCTACAAACTCAAGCTTCCTGAGGGTGCATGCTTACATTATATTTTTCATGTTCTGTTGCTTATAAGAAAGTTGGATGACAAGGTAGACACTAGTATGGACCTCCTACCTATTGATGAAGAAGGCACCATCATGGTTATACTAGAAGTTGTTTTGGACACGCGGTTGGATTCTGCATGGGGCAAGATTTATTGAGGAGAGTTTGGTGAAGTGGAGACACTTGTTTGGACCTTGGGGACTACTAAGGAAGCACCCAAGTTTGGACCTTGGGGACAAGTGTCCACTTGATGGAGGGGGTAATGATACACAACCTAATGAGATGTTGCAATGAAAGACCCAACATGTCACAAAGAAGAAGTTGAAATATGGTGATTAAAAGGGGTTATGTGAACTCTGTTGTCTTTCTAGTAATTGGGTAAGGAAGTATTCATCCAAAAAGAAAAGGAAAAGTGGGATAAAAAGAGAACAAATAAGGGAGTTTTCTATAGGAGAATTTTGAGAATGCATTAAAAGGATAGTAGAAAACGAATCCATATCATGTCATGGTCTAGTTGCTTCTCGGTTAATAATAATGTTAGACATTTTTAAAATGTGTCACGCTTAAAAATCAAACAAAAAACATTCTCATGTGCATCCATGATACTTGATTGATTTCATGCATATGCTTGAAAAGCAACTTCACCGAATTATTAGTAATGTTAGCTTAGCTTAACACACCTTTTGCACATCATAATCTAATGAAGATCTTCATATTAGTTTAATATGTTTTGTAGCAAATTGGTTGTTACACATGATATTATTATATCCATGTAAACACATACTTATTATTAATAAAAGCTTAAATTATCTTTAATATTCATATAATACTAATTAATAGATCTAATATTTGATTTATAATTCTAGAGTAAAGATAAAGTATATGAGACAAATATTTTGCAAAGAAAATCATAAGTGGTTATAATAATGAGATTCTTATTGCATCAAAGCATTGTTCCTGAAATATTTATGGTCGATGCTATCTTAAATAATAGACATTTATTAGAGTCATAGAGACTGATACATATTATGTTATTTTCTTTATAAAAAGAAAGCATTTGTTTTCATAAGTTAAGGTATAAGAGATAACTAAAAGTAATATGTAGGTGCTTGTCATAAGACATGTATACTGAATTGACCAGCATGAGAATTCTATATAGAGAGATCACATATGTCTATAGAATGATTCATGTGATGGTTGTGTAAGTGATTCTTAAACTTGAGATCACCAAGTTTTTTTTATATAGAGAAGTTATATTTTGATCTTGTTATATGTTATCTTAATTAAGTTAGCGAAAGGGCAGACATTAAGTATAATATGAACTATGTTAAGGTACTTAAATGATCAAGAGATGATTCATCACCCTAAGTGAAGTAGAGAAAATGTTTCATATGTTGTCAAATAGTATTGACTAAGAAATCTTTGGCCAAGGTGAAATGGGATTTGAAAAGGGTTTCAAATCTTATTCAAACAATCAATGACTTTTGTGTAGAGAACAAACACGATTTAACATGGTAGACATACTTCATGCTTTAATGTTAAATCAACACCATTGATGAAAAAATATTAATTACACTGAGAATCCGATCATTGAAAGGTTAAGTCAAACCACTAATGGTTTTTTCAATATTTTAGGGATCTTCAAATATAAATTAATCAATTGTTGAATTAATAATAAATTAAATTGTTTAATTTATTTCATTATATTTAATTACAATTTATTTTTTAGCCAACATGTTAAGAACATGATGGGTCACATACATTAAGAACCATTAATCAGAAATTAAACTTGAATTATTTAATCAAGTAATACTTGATTAATATATATTTTAGAAATCAAGGACTAAAATATAATTAATACATGGATTATATTTCTAAACCTAAAAAAACCAAATAAGGACTTGATTGAGTTAATTTAAAAAATTATCCTGAATTAATGTATGGATATTATTCAAGAGACAAATAAATATTTTGTTATTTATAGGGTTTTTATAATTCCTTATAAATAAAAAGGTGAGCATATTGTTTTGTTTTTGAAAAAACAAATAGTTGTCTATTATACTCTAGTTATTGCAATCTCTCTCCCAGATAGGAATTTAGAAGATTTCTCATTGATAATTTGTATGGATTATTGTTGGAGGCCATACAATTAGAGAACTAATGATTTACAACAACATAGCTCTTAAAGAATTATTCAAAGTCGAAAGAGATTGGATCTTTAAATAATAAATCTATAAATAATTTTAGATATGTCTAACAAGATCCTAAAAACTCCAGAGTAATTTTATTTTACTATTTTCATGGTATTCATAAACACAAACTCAACATTGTCTACTCTTCGAAATCTATATTGATAAGCCATAAATTTGAAGATGATTTTGGAAGAAAGGAGTTGATAACTTGATTCAGCCTTTCGATCCATCTTCCAAGTATGACAACACCTGAAACCAAAACATATTGCTCCTGACAACTACGAAGTACCATCACAAAAGTTGGCTCAGCCTTGAAAATTCAATTTCTTTTGAAAATAGAATTATTAAATTGGATAATTTAGGCAAGTGCAAAGTGATTCGACATCGTCAAGTGTCGGTGGTCTGTAAGAAGTAAAATGGCTGCTGCTGGTTTCAGCAGAGCAATTCGAAAGCAGACGCTAAATTTACATCGCCATTAGTAAAAGAAGTATCTGTCATTTTAAAGGTGTGTTAGTCACTTGCATTTTAAAAATATTGTATTTTAAAAATATTTTTGAAAAAAATTGAATTTTTTTTTTCATTTTTTATTTTAAATTAGATTTTTTTCAGTGTTTTTTTTTAATTTAATGTGCTAATATCAAAAATAATTTTTAAAAAATAAAAAAATATTATTTTAATAAAGTTACTAATAAAAAATACTTTTAAAAACAACCAACTAATTAGTTTAACAAGTTCAAAACCCACTAACTAACACTAGTTTAATAAAATTAAAATCCAATAATAAAAATGCATCAAATTTGATAATTGAGGTTAGAATGTTAGACAATGCTCATTGTTGATAATTAATACCCGGGTGAAAATCGTGTCTCGGATCATCAAGCTGGCATCCATTATAGCGAAGGCAAAGAAAAAGTATGATGAACCTTGAAGCTGTAACTTAAATCCTTCTTTGACTTTTGAGCGACAATTTTTTCTTACAAAAGAATAGACCGAAAAACAAAAGAATAGTTAAGAACAGAGCAGAAAAGCAATAATATTAATAATAATAATAAATAATAATTAAAAAAAAAAACCTTTGATGTGATCTATCTACCCTATCGTCCGTTCCCAACTGCAGTCATTCTTCTGTCCATATAACACAATATTTTCTCATGTTGAGCGGGAATGTATGGGGGGTTCTGGAGGGCAATCAAGAAAAGCAGCAACTCCAGCTCGGTTCAGTTTCCCCAGGTAATTTTTCTTTTCAGTGATCATCATATTTGTTGTCCACCCATGTCGCCTATGTCTTCATCAGAATTCAATCTGACAAAACCTATCGCCCTTCACTGAACCTGCTCGCCTACCAAATCTAGGCCGACAAGCAAGAATGATATCCCTTGAAATAGCAGGAAGTAGAAATGAATCCCCTGAGCAGAAAGCAAACTCCTTGCGGAAGCTGTTAAGAGAAGGAAAGCCAGTGCCAGCTCTTTCATATATATTCTATTATGCTTCTTTTTCTTCTGATCTTGTTGCATAATTTCTTCCTTCAATTCTCCAAGGTTTGGCTCTGAAGAGAGCCTTTGATGCTTTGTCTCTTTCTTCACCAGGGAAAGAAGATCACCCTCAGACGAGCGGCCAGACTTCTTAGTAACAACCCATTCATAGGCACTTCCGAGCTGGAATAGGCCAGAGATCATAGCATTAAACTTGGTCACTGACATGGTGTTTTCAAACAGAAGGTAAGGGACGATGAAAGGGAAGGATTTGGGGGCTGGGAGAATGTTGAGAAATGACATGGTAGCTGGAATGTAACACACAACCCATGCTGGTAGCTCAGCCTCTGGTATGAACATTGTCATGGGGAGAATTATGCAGAAGAGTGTGAAAGAATAAAATGGCAGGATAAGCTTTCTGAGCAGAAAGAGGAGAAAAACCATGTTGAATTTCTTCCATATGCTAATCTACAAAAGACCAATATAGGCAACATAACAAAATCAGCAGATAGAGCCAACACAAAAACAGGTGGAAATTATGATTTTAACAACGAGTATTCGAAAAAATATATACCTTGGATCGAATAATAGCGGGTAAACAGAGTCTAAACAGCTGCATGGGTCCCGAATGCCATCTGTGTTGTTGCTTTCTATATGCTTCATATGATTCAGGCAATTCACACTGACACTGAACATTTTTTAAAAAAAAAAAACAAGAAAACCCGCTATTAAACCACATTAAAACCAGAGACTGCGAGTAGTTCGGTAAGAAACTCACTTGAATCAATGACAAAAACATCCAGTGATATAAAACTAAAAAGAAATATTTATTATACCTCAACATCATTGAGGAAAATGAATTTCCAGCCATGAAGATGGGCCCGAACAGCAATGTCCATGTCCTCGACAGTAGTCCTCTCTAACCAACCACCAGAATCTTCCAAGGCTTTTATCCTCCACACCCCAGCAGTCCCATTGAATCCAAAGAAGTTGATGAAAATACCATTCACTTGCTGCTCTACTTCGAAATGAAATGCTAAATTAATGTTCTGCAACCTAGTCAACAAGTTCTCGTCCTTGTTCACAAAAGACCACCTTGCCTGAACAAGCCCTAGGTCCTCATTACCCTGTAATGCCAAATTCAATTTCAATACGTGCGTTTTTAATTACTAGGATGGTTGAATTCAAGGTTGTCAATACCGTTCCAGTCGCCATTCCGGTTTTTCTATTGGAACGGAACGTTCCGGTTTCGGAGCGTTTCGGCGTGCCGTTTCATGGTTTTACTGTTCATATATAATTAATTATATATATATATATAAAAAAAATTAAAATATTAATTTAACAAGCATAATTAAAATTCAAGATAAATTAACTTTAAATTATACAATATAAACACAAAGTCAAACAAACATAATCTCAAAATTAGAAAAAAAATCACAAATTAATCAAAATAAAGAGGATTTTAAGGCCGGAACGGCACACCCGATACGGTACCGAGACGTTCCGGCCAGAATTTCCGGAACGGGCCGGAATTAAAACCGAGACAAAAACGACGTTGTTTCGTCTCGGTTTTTTTAACGGCACGGAACGGAACGGAATTGACAACCTTGGTTGAATTAGCTACTTATCCTATTAAACTCAAATTCGACCAAAATAAATTGTATAATAAGGAAACAAAGTGAAGTACCTTGAAGTGAGGGACTGTTCTTTTAAGAAAGTCGGGGGTTGGCTGAAAATCGGCATCGAAAATAGCCACGAACTCGTAGTCTTTGACATAGCTACAATTCATAGCAGACTTGAGATTACCAGCTTTATAGCCATCTCTAATTACACGATGCCTATACAAAATGTGGGCACCCTCTTGCTGCCATTTATTAACCTCCTCTTTAATCAGCAATCGCGTAGATGGATCATCAGAATCATCGAGAACTTGTATTAGAATCTTCGATTTCGGCCAGTCTAAATTACACACTGCTGCTATAGATTGTTGATAAACCTAAGAAAAAACGAACAAAACACTAAGCAACCAAATAAATTGAAGAGCTAAAAATGTGGGATTTGATGTTACCTCTTTCTCATTGCACATGGGAATCTGGACGAGAACCATGGGAAAAAATCCATTTTCACCAGATTCAAGATCAGCAACAGCGTCTTGTTTGGGGACTGGTTTGATATTCTTTAACCGGATCCAGAAACAACCCAAACTAAGAACAAGCCTGTCAATACTCTGGATAAGGAAGAGCACAATACACGCATTGGCTAGAAATTGCAAAGGAGGAGCAAGATACTCAACACGAAACAAAACCCACTGTGAATACAAGGAATCAAAGATATCTTGAAACCCAAACGGCATCGCTAACAAGTACTGCAATTGCAGGTGTGGAGCTCCGAAATGCCACCCTTTAAAATAAGCAGCAACTTCGAATCCTAACAGAAAAACTGATAGCCAAAGAAAAATCTTGATGAAAGTATAGAATCTTGTTTTCACTGTTGGGTTCTCATTTTCCCGGTCGATGTCGGTGGTTTCGATGTCCGTTCTACCAGAGTGGATGCGGCGCTTGATGGCGGAGCCTAGAGTGACCATGGCGGTGGCAATGGAGGTCAGGCAACCGGCAGCCTTGTGGGCTTTTAAGATAAGGACCCATGTAAGTTGTTTAGCGTTTTTGTTACGTGATTTGTCGCGACCGAGTCGACTCGGTGAGTCAGTGTTTAAGAAATCTCCCTCTGATGGACCTTCGAGCTCCACCATTGACCAGTTTGGGTTCTCCATTTTGACTACAACCGGTGTTCCTCTGTGGCTGCCCTTTGCCCACCAGTCAAACGAGGGTGCCATTGTCGTTTAAAGCCTTTCTCTTTCGAGATTCTGAGCCTTGAAACAAACAGGTTAAAAAAAATTGGGGGACTCACAGGGGAAAGGCGTCAAAAATCCAATCTTCTGTTTTGAGGCTAAAAAAAGGCTATAAATTTACTAGCATGATGCGAGACAGAGAATATTTGGAGAGAGAGACGCGAGGAGGAGGAAGGGAGAGTGAGCAAAGCGAGCAGTCTGTAAATTATGGTGAAATGAGGAGACATTTTAGACTATAATAGCTATTGCTAAGAATTTCTTAAACGATGGAGGTGGATAAAACAATCGAGAGACCGAGAAAAGTGATCACTCAACGACAGCTTTCAATGAGAGAGATCCAGAGAGATTTGATTAGGGGGGGGAAGTGAACAGCTCAGCACGTCTTTTTGTCTGAGAATTGAAATTCTTTTAAAATAATTAATTATAAATATTCGGTGAAATTATTTGAGACAGAGAAAGGTGACTTGGAGTGCAGACACGCGCAGCACGTTCTGGGTCAATGTCAAGGGGGCTTCTACTTCCAAATATTTATTTTTTATTTTTTCTGTCTTAAACTTGGCGCAGTGAGTGTTATTATGGAAAGCAATCACCATCCATTGGATTACGATATTCCCACGCGTTTATTTGGGTTTTAAATGCTAATTCATCATTGCCTACTTTTTCACCGGGATTTTGTGTTCCATGATTACTGCTTTTGAGTGCCGTTCATATTGTTTCGAGAGGTCGAGCTTGTTTCCAGAAGCTGTTTTTTACTTAAAATTCATGATTTAAAAATATTAAAAAAAATAAAAATTTTAAATTTTAAATTTTTTAAAAATATTTTTGAAATGCAGTACTAAAATATATTAAAATAATATTTTTTTTATTTTTAAAAAAATTATTTTTGACATCATAATATCAAAATAACATAAAAAAATAATTTAAAGCAAATTATAAAAATAAAAAATTATTTTTTTTCGTGAACACTTTTAAAATATAGTGTCAAATGGTCACGATAACTTTCTACTTTTTTTTCATTTTAAAAAATTATATTTTATTCAAATTAATACTATATATATATATATATTGTTTTGATATGACAGTATTAGAAATAAATTTTTAAAAATAAAATATATATATTATCTTAATATTTATAAATAATAAATACTTTAAAAATTAAATATTATTTCAATACGATTTAAAAACAAAAAGGCATGAGTTTCGTTTTAAAAAAACAAGATCTACTGATTAATGCATGACAGCTTTTTTATATGTGTTTTTCATCAAATGGTGTTTTTTTTTCACTGCATAGAATTTTTTGTCCAGGACAAAATTAAAAACACAGTATATATGATAGTAATTTAATATTTTATTATACTGATCAAAAGTGTTCTAAGAAAGAAAAACATTTATATACGGCGGAGATAGGAGAGTTTTCTTCAGTAAAATTTCTGACAGGTAATTTGAACCTAAGATAAAATAATGGTTTAGATCCTTGTTTAACTGGTATTTCAAAAATATTTTTGAAAAACAATTAAAAAATATTATTTTAAATCTAATTTTTTCAATGTTTTTAGATATTTTTATATATTAATATTGAAATTAATTTTAAAAAAATATCATTTTAATATATTTATAAATAAAAAAAAAATTAAAAACAATTTTAACCACGCTCAGGACAAACCCTTATAACCTAGTATATGCTGTCAATCTCGCGTACACATGCACGCGTGTTTATAAGTATTTATATGTGGCAACACTGTAACGTCGTAAGAAATCAAAAGGCAAGGAATGTGTGACGAATCATAAATGAAATATTAAAATATTTTAAAAAAAAATATCACTCTTATATATCTGTTCAGAAAACAAAAACCAATAAATGAATTCAACAAATAAAAACAATTCAGAAAACAAAAACCAATAAATGAATTCAACAAATAAAAACAAATTAAATGCAACCATGTAGAGAAACATTAACATTAACTTCTTAAAATAAATATTTAATTCTTCAACTCCAATATATTAGCTTTTTAAATGATTTTTTTTATTCAGTATACAGAATAAAAATATATTTATATAAGATGTTCTTACAAATAAGCTGGTACTTGATAGAGTATGATATTATACAGTATAAAAGTATGTATAAATAGAGTTGAGTGGTATATACGAGAGGTGTGGAATATATTCTGTTATAAACAATAAGACAAATACAATTTTCCTTTCTCTCTCTCGTTCTATCAAATCCCTAATCCCCAATATTGTTCTTCATCTCATTTCTCACTGAATCTTACAGTGATCAACATGGTATCAGAGTCTTGTTGACCCAGCGGTCACGAGTTCGAATCTCACCATCCCCATTTTATTTGATAAAAATCAAGCACAAGATGATGTGGGTCTGTGTAAGTTTCAAGCCCAAAGGGCTTTCACTTGAGAGGGTGTGTTTGAGAATAATATAAATCATATTATGAGGCCTCACCTACAAGATTAAGCTTTTAGATGAGATGGTTCCTCAATCAAGTGCTCACGCAGAGTAAATGATCCAAAGTATTTGTTTTCCACGATCTGCAGCCTCAAATCTTTCTCCAGCTTCTCTCATCTTCTTCGTTTTTCTTCGACAAATTTCTGCTCCTCTTCGTACAGAAATTTGTTATCTTTCACCTTTAAAGCTTCTGAAAGGTGTTCTTCTATAAATTCCTCATTCAATTCAACAAATTGAAACCTTACTGCTCAACTGTACGGAAATGGTTACTATAGCATAGCTTCAGATTTTGCAATCTCCTATTATAGCTCTTATTTCAACAATTTCTACATCAGTGAATGTGAAATTGGATGATTCAAACTACTTGAATTGACATTTTCAAATGCAACTATTGTTGGAGAGCAATGGAGTTTTTGGGTTTGTAAATGGCTTTCATCCCTGTCCTCCTCCTCCTTCCACTGGTGAATGCGGTACAAATATTTCTCACTCTTCTTCTATTATAGAATGTGATGAAATGTTAGTATGGAAAATGCATGATAGGGCAATTATGCAACTTATTACTGCAACACTGTCACCTGTTGCTATGTCATGTGCAATTGGAAGTAGTAGTTCTAAAGATTTGTGATTTCGGCTAAAAGAACAATTTTCAATTGTATCTAAAACTAGCATATTCCAAATGAAATCGAATTTACAGAATATTCGAAAAGGAACAGACACCATTAGTCAGTATCTTCTAAAAATAAAAAAAAGAGGCTAGGGATTACTTGTCTGCAGTTGGTGTGTATTTTGCTGATGAGGATATTGTTATTCTTGCTTTGAATGGACTGTCATCTGAATACAATACATTTAGATGTGTTGTTAGGGGGAGAGAAAGTGTTATTAGCTTGAATGACTTTCGAGCTCAATTACTAGCAGAAGAGAAAATTGTTGAAAATCATGTATCTGAGACACCTTCATTTCTGTCTGCAATGCACACAAACTATAGATCATCTGCATCCTCAAATTCCTTTTCTCAATCTCGAGAAACACATGGACATAATAGTTATCCACCCTATGGTCATGGGGGCTACAAAACTTTCAATAGGAGCAGGGGCAGAGGTAGATTCAACTCCAGAACCTTTCCTCCTAAATCATATACTTATGTCAAACCAAATCCTATGCAAACTCCACATACAAGAATTCTTGGTTCAAATCTTCAACTTTGTCAGTTATGCAATAATGAAGGGCATACTGCCCCTTATTGTGGTCTAAAAAGGCAAGAGAGATTTAGGTGCACTATATGTGGTAAACAAAATCATACCACATGGAATTGCTACTACAATGATAATGGTCCCAATTTTATTGATGCTGCAAGTTATTCTCCAGCTTATGCTCCCCCTCCTCAACCTGCTGTCCAAGCCATGCATGCTGCCTTGCACACAGCTCAACCATTATCATCTCTGAATTCTTCTCAAGTATGGATTACGGATTCTGGAGCCACAAACCACATGACAGCTGACTTGTCAAATCTGTCATTGAGCACACCCTTTCCCACAACTGATATTGTTCATACAACCAATGGTGAAGGTTTGTCTGTGTCACATATTGGTCAATCTATTATTCCTACCAATATTAAGCCACTTAAACTGACTTCAGTCTTACATGTTCCAAAATTGACTCAAAATCTGTTATCAGTTCATCAATTGTGCTTAGACAATGATTGTCGATTAATCTTTGATGCCTTTTGTTTTTGGATTCAGGACAAAGCCATAGGGAGGATACTTTACAGAGGGCAATGCAGTAATGGACTCTATCCTCTTCCTTTTGTGTCTCTACACACTTGTCGATCAGTCATCCATAATTCGATACAATCTTACCTTGGTCAGTTAGTCCTCTCCTCTACTTGGCATCATAGACTAGGTCATCCTACAAATAATATTGTTACTATGATGTTAAATAAGGCACATATTGATTGTCCAAAAGATTCTAATTCAGTCATGTGTCATAGTTGTCTTCAGGGTAAATTTTGTAAACTACCCTTTCATTCCCATATTAAAAGGTCTGTAACACCATTTCATATTATACATAGTGATGTGTGGGGACCTTCTCCAACTATTTCAGTTGATGGATTTCGATATTATGTGATTTTTGTTGATGATTTTTCGAGATATTGCTGGTTGTTTCCTTTGATCAACAAAAGTGACTTATATTCTGTATTCATTAAGTTCTACACTTACATCAAGGCACAGTTTTCTCAATCAATCCATATTTTTCAAAGTGATGGAGGGGGGGAGTATGTTAACACCAAAATGCAAAGTTTTCTTGCTAATAATGGTATAGTACATCACATTTTTTGTCCTTATACTCTTGAACAAAATGGTCTTGCAGAACATAAACATAGACATCTTATTGAAACAACTATCACATTATTACAGCATGCTCACATGCCCTCTTCTTTTTGGACATATGCTGTTCATACTGCCTCCTATTTGATTAATAGAATGCCTTCCAATGTCTTAGACAATAAATCACCTTTTGAGGTTTTGTTTGAAGATGTTCCTTTCATCTCTCATTTAAGAATTTTTGGATGTGCTTGTTTTCCATTGCCCAGGCCTTATCTTACCAACAAACTTCAACCAAAAACAACAATGTGTGTGTTTTTAGGTTATGCTGCTCAATATAAGGGTTATATCTGTTATGATATTCCTAAGAAACATATATATATATATATATATATATATATATATATATATATATATATATCTCAAGACATGTTGTCTTTAATGAAATGGCTTTTCCATTCAAAGAATTGCTTTCACATACTCCTAAACCATTATCCACTCCTTCACCTCCTTCTGTGTCTCCCTCACCTGTTGTTTCCAACAATAATGTGGTTATCTCTCCACCTTATGTTCCTTTAGAACAAAAAGTGCTCATTTGTCTCCTCTACCTTCATTGTCCATTACTCTAGCCTCTCCATCCATTTTCTCCATTCCTGTGGCCCCAGAATCCAACTCTGAAGGTATGTTCACTGATTCTTTGCATTCAATTGATAATTTTCAATCTGAGACTATTCCAGAGGTGCATAATATTCCTTCTATGAATGTACATCCCATGCAAACTTGTAGTAAGAATGGGATTGTAAAGAAGAAGATCTGTCTCACCTCTGTCAGTTCACCTCAAACGGTTGATCTATCTTTAATAGAGCCTGTGTCCTATAAAAGTGCATTGAAAGAGCCAGTCTGGCTACTGGCTATGCAAGAAGAACTGACTGCTTTACATTCACAGCACACATGGAGTTTGGTATCTTTGCCTACTAACAAGAACTTGGTGGGTTGCAAATGGATCTTTAAACTCAAGAAGCATGCTGATGGCACTATTGCTCGACACAAGGCAAGACTGGTTGCACAGGGCTTCAGTCAAGAACCAAGCCTGGATTATGGAGAGAGATTTAATCCTGTCGTTAAACCTACTACTGTCAGAATTGTATTGGCTCTTGCTGCTAACTTTGGATGGTTATTGCGACAGCTTTATGTTAAGAATGCCTTCCTACATGACATTCTTAATGAAGAGGTTTATATGGCTCAACCCCCGGGGTTTGAAGATCCCCTTCATCCCAGGTCAGTTTGCAGACTTCACAAGTCTCTCTACAGTCTCAAACAGGCTCCACGTGCGTGGAACGACAGGTTCACATCCTTTTTACCCACATTGGGTTTTCAACACACTTATTCTGATTCCTCTCTGTTTGTTAAACCACTTGATATTGGTGTTGTTATATTGCTGGTGTATGTGGATGACATAATCATCACTGGTAGTAATTCTAGTGAAATTCACAATGTCATTCGGGCTCTTACAGCTGAGTTTCAGATTCAAGACTTGGGTGATCTTCACTACTTCTTGGGGATTCAAATCTCCTCTATTAATGATGGTTTGTTCCTCTCTCAATCCAAGTATATTCATGATCTTCTTGTCAAAACTGTCATGCTTGATGCCAAGCCGTGTGCTACTCTCTGCCTTCCATATCAGAGGTTATTAAAGGATGATGGTATTCCATATGATAATCCTACCTTGTATCGCAGCATTGTAGGAGCTTTACAATACTTAACTTTTACTAGACCTGATATTGCATTCTCTGTTCATCAAGTATGTCAGTTTATGCAGACCCCATGGTTATTCACTTCACAGCTGTCAAGAGGATTCTCAGATACCTCAAGGGTACTATCTCTCTGGGGCTCACCTATCTTAAAGGCAGTTTGGAACTCAAGGCTTTCAGTGATGCGGATTGGGTAGGGGATCCCAATGATAGGAGATCTATAACTGGCTTGGTTGTTTTTCTTGGATCTAGTCCTATTTCTTGGTCATCTAAGAAGGAACATATTGTTTCTAGATCATCAACTGAAGCTGAATATAGGGCTTTATCCATTACCTTTGCTGAGATTGACTGGATCAAGCAAATATTGGTTTTTCTTTGTGTTCAACTTACTCAGACACCAGTTTCATTCTGCGACAACTTATCTGCAATTGTCTTATCATTCAATCCAGTGCAACATCAGAAGAACAAGCATATAGAGATTGATGTACATTTTGTACGAGAAAGGGTTGCTAATAATCAACTCTGTGTGCAGTTTGTGTCCTCTCAAGAACAGTTTGCTGATATTCTAACCAAGGGTCTTAGTTCTCCTCTGTTTCAAGCACACTGTCGCAATCTCATGCTTAGTTTGTCTAAGCATGAGATTGGAGGGGGATGATAGAGTATTATATTATACAGTATAAAAGTACGTATAAATAGAGTTGAGTGGGATATACGAGAGGTGTGGAATATATTCTGTTATAAACAACAAGACAAATACAGTTTTCCTTTCTCTCTCTCTCTCTCGTTTTATCAAATCCCTAATCCCCAATATTGTTCTTCATCTCATTTCTCACTGAATCTTACAGTGATCAACAGTACTTACAAGGTAAAAAGTGATAAGGTGAGAGATTTTTATTCTTCACTTTTTGTGTTTTTTTTGTTATAATTTATTCATTTAATTTATTAATTATTGCATAATGTAATTCAAAGAAATTAAAAGTCAATGAAAGCACCGTGCATTTCTTACCATTCTCCTTCTCATATTTTTATTATAAATTAAATGTTTTCTTTTTATTTTGGTACTTAGACTTTTTCTTCTTCTCTATTAGATCTTTGTATAGTTTTTTACCATTCTCCTTTTCATATTTTTTACTTTTTTCTTCTGTTTCCATTAATTATTATCATTTAAATAGTGATTCATGCACTTTCTCTTTGTTTTTTTAAATAAAATGAATTAGCATTGTTTTTTAAAATAATAATTGTTTTTTATATAATTTTTTAGTTGCATGACATTTCAAAGAAATTAGTTTGATCTTTTTTTAAATAAATCCTTTTATATTTTATATAAATTAATTGTATTTGAATGAAATTTTTAGGGGTGTTTAGGTAATTTAATATTTTTTTAATATTACTTTCTGCTGAATATTACCGTCGCGTCTGGTAAGCGCGCCTACGATATTCGGCCTCATGCCCCATTTGGTCGGCGTGTGTGGCTTCGTCCGGTGGTTAAAAATGTCCTTCTAGCATCTTACCAAATGGGTCGCAATGTCCTCCACCTCATGGTGGTGTGCGTTGCATCCCGCGATGATCAGATACGTGACGGTGGTCAGTTGAACTCTGTTTTCCTCTTTTCTCTCTCCTGTATGACAAAGTATATAGAAGTCCCCCTTGTTTATGATGTTTTCATTTCAGTTCCTGATTTTTAGATTGTTTGGTGTGATCCTAATTTCTATTATGGAAGTTTTGATTTGTTTTAATTTTGTCATTTGATTGAAATTGGGTATATATTGGATTTTCAATTCGGTCATTATTTTTTTAATTTCTGGATTTATTTTAAATCTTTTAATATTTTCGATAAAACAATTTTGATTTAATCAATTTTATCCTTTGATTGAAATTGATTATATATTTTGATTTCATTTCGATCCTTATACTTTTAATTTTTAATTTTAATTACTTTATATGTTTTTTATATTTCTGAAATAGTCCCTATATATATATATATATATATACACTCTTGGTTTTCGTTTTTAATTTTTATTATTTTCTTTTGTTGAGGTAGTATTTGTTTAGGAAAAATTTACTTCTTAAATTTTAGTTTGTGTTTGTGATCATTTGAAAATTGATATTTCTTATTTTTTTTCCCTTTGTTCTTTCTTTTAGTTTTTTTTTATTTTTATTTGATCTTCAAGTCAAATGATTTTTTTTTGTTTTATCATTTTTTTATTTTTTTTGTTTACTTATTTGTTAAAATTTTTAGTTTTTTTTTATTCTTTGATGTAATTTTGTTTTTCCATTATTTACGCAACAACAATAATACTTTTAGTTTTTTTTCTTGCTTCCTCTTTTCTTAAATTTTTGAGTTGTTTTTATTTCTCAGGGTAATTTAATAATTTTTATTGTTTTAGTAGTCATAGTAATAATAATTTTAGGTGCTATAATCATAATAATAATAGTGACATTATTAATCATAATGATAATAACAATTGTAATTTATTGTAATAATTATAGTGCTTATGATGTTAATAATTATGGCTTTGATGGTAATAATAACAATAACTTATAAAATAATATAGAAAATATCAATAATGAAACGAATAATAATTTCAATTATATGAATAAAAATAATAGTGTTGATTATTGTGATAATTATTTTGTAATAATGACAATGATTATAACAATAATGATGATGAAAATGGTAATACTGTCAATAATAATTAGAATATTGATTATTTACAATAATGGTTGTAATAACAACTATAATAATTGTGAAATTTAACAATTATGATAATAATAATGAGATAATAATCAAAATAATTCATTAGTCGATGTTGTTTTTGTTAAAAATTGACTTTTACAATATTTTTATGTATGATATTTCAGATCTAATATTACTTAAATAAAAAAATATATGAAGTCACACATAAACAAAACAGATGAAAAAAACACAAAGATAACAAATCACTATTAATAGAAGATTCACTATACATGCATACCAGAGAGTTTCACTCTTATTTCACACCATTAAAACTAAGATTACTTTATTTTTTAATGCAAGTTGTATTTAATACAAAGATAAATAACAATAAAAATTAAACGTCAAAACTAAGAGTATAGATACATAAATATAAACAAAAAATTAAGAACTATCCATAAAAGATCAAAAAAATAAAGAGATCAAAACTAGACTATAAAATAAAATATTAATAACCAAAATTAAAAATTACATATATTAAAAACGAAATGGCTCGTTTAACTTAAAATATAACATTTGTGGATTTTAAAGCCATTATAATCCTAATTATCTTGGATGAAAAAGGGAATAGTGGTTTCCGCCCCCACCCAACCAATGGTCGGTTGCCAGAAGAGCCAATTCGCAGCTCTAAGCCGGCTTAGGGTTAAGGGGCTGTTTGGCATTGCGATCCGAAAGTGCTTATGAAAAAAATTGAAAATTTTTTATTTTTTATTTTTTACTTTAAATTAAAAAAATGATGTGCTGATGTCAAAAATGATTTTTAAAAAATAAAAAAACATCATTTTGATGCATTTATAAATGAAAAGCACTTTCAAAAGCAACCGCAATCGCACTCCCAAACAGGCACTAAATTTGGGTCATTCACGCTCCTCTCACTGTAGAGCTTGCTGCCTTGCTCTACACAATTTTATTGTGTTTATTAATATTATCTTCTCTTTTTCCAGCAGTAGCTCGGGTCTGTTATATCTTAAAATATAAATATTTGAATAAAAGTTTTTTATTATTATTAGCGTGATTTCCAGATTAGCTTGTGTGTATCTCAATTAATTTCATAAACTCCTAAAATTAACAACTATGTAAATCTCTAGTGGCTATCAAATTAGTAATTAGAGGGCTTGAAACCAAGACTTAAGAAAAAACAAACTTTTTAGTTTCATGCTCTTATTACTGGAAAGTTTTTGTAAACCTATTAGGAGGATTTATTTGTAGTTCATTATCATGTAAAAAATCATTCATCATTCATTAAATAGTTTTTTTTTTTATTAATGTGAATGTCCAGGTCAGTTTACATGCATTTTAATTAATCTTGTTGATTTTACAATTAACGACTATATAAACCTTCGGTATTAATCATTAAATAATTTAGTCAATCTTGAATTGCATGATTGCATAGATTTCTGCGTCAATTATTAGTAGAACTAATGTTTTTAAAATAAAATACTCATATTTGATCATGTTTTCTCATAGATTTAATATTGTTTTATACATAGTACTGTATATTTTAATCAAACAGTTCCAAGATTTTCTTTTATATCTGTTCTAGTAGTTACAAGATTTTTACGTAATTATGTGCACTAATATTTTCTATAAAAGAGTAATAATTTAAATATGATCAAAACAAGATAATTTGTTGGTAAAAATCTTAAAATTCTCGTTAATATCTTTCATTTCAACAAAACAAAATCCAGCATTTTATTCTATATCATTTAGTCAATATAGATCAAAAGCATTTGTACATCAAATTTTTTGAATAATTCAAAATAAGAATTAAAAAATATATTTTTATAACTAAAACTTATTTTTCTCATTATCATCAACCATTTTTCACCAAAATAATGTTATTAACCCGCACTCCATCTGTTGACTTATAAAATTCTTTTGTCAATTTGCTTTCGGGATATATGTTTTTATAACCCATATTATGAGTTTGACAAGTTTACTCAAGTTAATTTGTTTTTTTTTTTAATTTTTTATGTAAAAAAATTAAAATTTTATTTTTGTTTAACATTAAATTGATTAAAAATTAAACTTTATAATTTATTTCAAGTTATTTTTTTGAGTAATTACAATCTTATACCTTGAGTTATATATTTTACAAGTAATTAGGATTGGTTTGAGTTAATATATTATTGTTATCTTAATATAAAAAAATTCTTTCCACATATCACTATTTCATTGTGTGGAAGATATTGTTTTTTAAAAAACTATTTTTAATATTATCATATTAAGATGATTTTAAGATACAAATAATTAATTTGAAACTATTTGTTTTTAAAAAAAATTATTTCAAAACCATGATTATACCATAATGAAAAAAGACCTTAGTACCGCTCTGATAATTTATTGGATTATTATATTAAAGTATTAAAATCTTCCCAAACTCAGGTAATTCGTTGTAAATTGAGTCTGATGAATGGTAATTAGTGTAAGTTTCCTTTCTCAAACATGGCTACTATTACACGCATAACTAATTAATTGGAGAGGGCATTAATTACTATGGTTACTAAAGGGTATTTATGGGTTCATCAGTATTGTTTTTTAGTTATTAGAATATTCTGCAATAGGAAAGATTGTTCTCTTACATGGATGAGTACTTATCGTGAATTAATGTGTAAAGTGGATGGTTAGTTATTATGTATTAGTGTTAAGTGGGTTAATTATTCCTAATTCTTGTAAACTGAACGCCTATTTAAGGCTAGAAAATTATGGGAAGATTATCATGTTTTGCTAATTAATTGAGATTGCTCAGAAGTAGGGGTTCATGACTCCTTAAATTTCTAGAATTCATTTTATTTATTTAATAAAAAAACCTTTCACGCATAACAAGTGGTATCAGAGTCGTGTTTCCATTACATGGTTGAGGACACTCGATTATCACAATTATCTAGCATGATAAATAATCTATAAGAAGTAACTATTGTTCTTAAGAAAGAGCAATCCAAGCAGGGACTGTTAATGAAAGGTGTGCTGCAACAACTCCACAATTTGGCATCAAGCTATGATAGCTTGCTACAAATCACAACTAAAGTTAATTAAAGGGAAGGAAATTCTAATACTATCAGGGTTAATGCTAACCCTATGTTTGATGGACATAGAGGAATTCAAACTCTATCTCTTCGGTTGAATTTCTCCATTTTGATGGCGGAAATCCCAACAAATGGATCTTGAAGGCAAAATAATTCTTCAATTACTTTGAGACTCTAGAGGACCATAAGATGGAGATTGTTTCCTTCCACATGGAAGGAAAGGTGTTGGCTTTGTATTATTGGCTAAAAAAAATCAAGTTGAGTGACTCCTGAACTAGAAAGAATCGATTTCTTTGTTCAATGGAAAAGGGAGTTAACAAGGAGGATGCCACGTGAGTTGATGCAGATGAGATAGGCAAGACATACCCCAAACTCATAGGTGAGTTCTTCTAAAAGGGAAATGCTATGTTACGCGCCGAACTAATTAAGTGGAGAGGGCAATAATTACCATGCTTACTAAAAGGTAATTATGGACTTGTAGTAATTTTTTAAGTTAGTAGAATGTTCTATAATAGGAAAGGTTGTTTTTTGGTAAATTGTAAGTATATTAAAAAAACAAAGAATATACAAGACCGAGAAAACTCGGAGAGAACGGCAGCGAAAAGAGAACATGCTCCCTTATCGCAAAACAAAGGCCTTAGGAAATAAAAGATACAACAAAGCCCCTAAAAAGCCCAACCCAAAGCAAGGCCCAGCCCAGAGAATCTGAAAAGGCCCACAAAGCAAATCAGCCCAAGGCCCACAAAGCAATCAGCCCAAGGAAACCATCTTCCCGCCCAAGGAAAAGCTCCATACGCTGTCAAATCCAGCTTGGAGGGAAGAAAAAGCAGAACGCAGCAAATTGAATTCAAATTCAAATTTGAAGCACTGCCCACTTGGAGCCTATCACGCCGAAAAGCAACTCCCAATGGGCAGGCCACGCCTACACATCCCAAAAGAAGTAAGCAAAACGGCAACAAGTAGCTTGCAACACGCAACGCCTCTACATCCGAAAAGAAGAAAACATAAAATGCAGCCCCCAAATATCTGACATTAAACCGCCAGCACATTGTATTAAAATCACAAGTCAAAGCCCACGTGGGCTGCCTTATCTGCCACAAGCTACTTCAAGACCAGCTGCCAGCACTCAAAGTGCCTCTGCCAAGCAAACCACGCACGAAACTCGCCAAAGATAAACCGGGAAGATAAATTGAGCGACAGCACATCAGCACACCTTCCAAGCCTGCCCAAAGAAGGACAAAAAGAAGCTTCCAGCCAAGCTGCTCAGCCACCCAAAGCAGGCTCAACAGCTCCCAAGAGCAAGAAGAAGGCTGCAGCACGCCACCTAAAAGATGAACCCAAAGAAGACTAACAATATCTCCTCTCCACCCAACCGGATGAGGACTAGAATCCAACCAAAACTGAAAAACCACAACTCATCCAAATTCATGCGCTGAGCGGAGCACCAAACCCGACCGCGAATCACCCAAAATGTAGCTTGTGATGTTCTTTTTCCCGGAAATGAAAGATGGTAAAGAACAGCTCCTGAAATTTCCAAAAAATAATGCGGACCGGCGAATGCATCGAATGAAAGACACGTTTGTTACGCTCTTCCCAAATTAAATACACCGTAATTCCTAACGAAATCCTCCTTAACCTGGACTCCATTTCATGGCCCCCCGTGTTAAGACCATGGAGCGCGCTACTCAAAGACAACATTTGACGATTAATCTTTAACCAGGATTTAATAAGATTCCAAAGCTGTGTAGACCAATGACAAGCAAAAAATAGATGCCGATGCGATTCATTTTCCTGCGAACAAAGAAGACAGAGAGGGTCCAGGGACATGAACTGCAGACGATCCTTCGTACGTAACTTGCCCAAGGCAGCTAACCAGAGGATAAAATTATATCGGGGCATAGACCAAGAATCCCACACAACACGCAACCAATTGACCTCATCCCCCCGAAGCCGGAAATAATCATAAGCATTCCTGGAAAAATTATCACTGCTATCCCAACTTCTGACCAAGCTAATCGCAGCTCCCTGGTTGCCACAAGCATTCAGGATTTGATTTTTTAAGGACAAAATGGCCTTCCATAGCGGAGAAGAGGTTTTAGTTGCCTGCGTATCCCAAATAACAGAGGAACCAAGGTAAAAGTGATGCATCCATTGGATCCAGATGGAGTCTGCTTTGAGATGAATATTCCAAATATGACCAGCCAAGACAATTTTGTTTCTGGCTTTCAAATCCAAAATCCCAAGACCCCCTTCCGTCTTCGGGAGACAGACGCGCTGCCAAGCCACCAGAGCTGTTCTTTTCCCGATGCAACCTGACCACAAGAAACTCCTGCAAATACGGATGATACGAGATAAAACAACTCCCGGAATAGGGAAGATTCCAACCCAGAATTGAACCATCCCATTTAAAACTGATCTCAGCAATTCCAGCCGCCCAGCATAAGTAAGAAATTTTCCCATCCAACCCTGAACAGCTAACTCCAGCTTATTTAAAAGAGGCGTATACTGACTGGCCAGAAGCCGATGGGGACTTAGCGGCACACCCAAGTAAGTGAAAGGAAAGGATCCTTCAACAAAGCCAGTCATCTGCAGAATATGAGCTTTAACAGTCTCCTTAACTCCTCCAAAATAATTGGAAGATTTAGACGGATTAAGACCGAGACCTGACACATTCCCAAAGATTTTCAGCTGCTGATGCATAATGCCCACCGAACCATGGTCTCCTCGACAAAGAAGCAGGACGTCGTCAGCAAAGGCAAGATGGGAAATGCCTAGCGAACTACACTTAGAGTGATAATTAAAACCCGGCAGATCGGAAGACTGCTTAAGCATTCTGGAAAAATACTCCATGCAGCAGATAAACAGATAAGGCGATAAAGGGTCACCTTGCCTGATACCACTCTGACCCTTGAAGAAGCCGTAGAGATTACCATTTACAGCAACAGAGAAAGAGGCAGACGAAACACACTGCATTATCAGATGGACAAACTGAGAAGGAAGCCCTAGCATGCCTAGAAGACTTTCCAAGAACCCCCACTGAACTGAATCAAAGGCTTTCCTGAAATCAATCTTCATAAGACATTTAGGAGAAGTCCTTTTGCGACCATATTCACGCAGAAGTTCCTGAACCAAAAAAATATTATCAGCCATTTTCCGCCCTCCCAAAAAAGCATTCTGCATCGGGCTAATAATATCTGGTAAAACACGAGCCAACCTGTCCGAAAGAAGCTTTGAAATCACTTTATAGATCACATTACAGCAGGAGATCGGCCTGAAATCACTAGGATAAGAGACACTAGCAGATTTAGGAATCAAAGCAATGATGGAATGGTTTATCTGCTTGAGCATCTTCCCAGAGGCAAAAAAGTCCTGCATAGCCCTAACAAAGTCTTTCCCCACAATATCCCAGGCTTTCTTAAAGAAAAAAGCTGAGTAACCGTCTGGTCCGGGAGCTTTATCATTACCAATACTAAATAAGGCCGCCTTAATGTCATCACCCGAAAAAGGAGCAAGAAGACCTGCATGAGCAGAGGAAGCAAGACATGGCCCACACCGAATCACATCCATGTTCAAAGGCTCTGTGGCTTTCGACACACCCAGGAGGTTCTGATAAAATTTAACAAATTCAGCTCCGACTTCTGATTCAGAGCTAGTAAGGACTCCATTACTGTTCTCAATAGACGCAATGAACTTCTTCCGCAGCTTTTGACCCATAATAGCATGAAAAAAACTGGTGCCCCTGTCACAGTCTTTGAAATAGTCGCACTTAAGCCTCTGGCTGAAAAACATTTTCTCCGCAGATTTAAGATGAACCAGCTTGCGACGCATATTTTTCTCAATATCCAAAAGCTGAGAGTTGTCCCTGTCATCCTGCAAAGACTCTTGAACTTGCCGGAGCTCACCTTCCATACTACTGACTCTCTCTGAAATGTGGCTGAAATGATGCTTGCCCAATTCCTTCAACGACAATTTTAACCTCTTCAGCTTAGAGCACAAAACAAACATCGGCGAGCCATAAACCTCCAAATTCCACGAAGCGGCTGTCAAGTCAATGAAATTCTCATGCAAACCCCACATATTATAGAATTTGAAACTGTGCCGCCCCATTACATGACTACTACCAAGCCGGATAACTGCCGGAGAGTGATCTGAAAAAGGACCCGGCGAATCATAATGAACCTGAATAGGACACTGAAAAGAGGGCCATGCGTGATTCACTAGAACTCTATCTATCTTTGTCCAAATCCTGCCATTAGACCAAGTGAAGTGACTGCCTGAATAGTTTACATCAGCAAGCCCCAGATCAGAACAACAGTGAAAAAAGTCGGAGGTTTCGTAACCAGTCACAGGCTCTCCATTGTGCTTATCCGCCGGAGACATAATAGCATTAAAGTCACCAAGAATCATCCAGGGAGAGCACGGGTCCCAACTTCTGAGATCATTCCAAAGAGCCCGCCTAGCAACAACCGTATTAAATCCATACACAAAAGTAGCTGTGAAACTGGCTTGATGGACTAGACTGCAGATGGAGACATGAAGACCCTGCGCTGAACTAGCAATTAAATCCACCGAGACAGAGGACGGGTTCCAGAACACAATGACCCGAGCATAAGTACCCGCCACTTCAGCATTGGACAAAAACTTCCATTTTTTCAGATGAAACTTCTGCATATTTGCAACCTTAGCCGCAGAAAGCTTAGACTCCAACAAACCAAAAACATCCACACCTTTCTTCCTGATGAGGTTAACAACCTCATGCTGCTTCAGAGGACTATTAAGCCCCCTGATATTCCAACAGTAGATTAACATAAATGCATCGGAGCTAAGGCCTTCAGCCCTTTGCTCCTAGCAAGATCACCTGATCGCCGAATACCACTCTGCGTGGTCACACCACATAACGGATCAACATCTATGCCCACCATACTAACTGGATCTCCCAAACTAGAGAGGACAACTGCATTATCATTAGCCACTTTAGATTTCCCATTTCTTCTTTTAACTACCGTCCACTCGCCGGCATCAGTCTCCATTTGCATTGGATCCACCCGCTGCTCATCAAGAGACTCATTCAAAGGAGAAGAAACTTGCATATCATTAGGCCGAAACTGCTCCCCACAGTTAGTTGGCCGAGAGGCCTCTTCACAATTAGTTGGCCGAGAGGGCTCATCACTCAACTGCTGCTCAATCGACTTCACCTGATCTGGAATCACTTTTTTAACCGGAACCCACCGTTTCACTAACCCTTTCTCAACTGCCTCAACTACTTTGACTGTCATGGGAGCTGAAGCCACTTTCTTATCAAACGAGTGCGGACAAAGAGAAGTGTTATGACCAATAACTCTACAATGCTTACAATATCTCGGCAAAGTTTCATAAACAATTTTCTGAATCACAGATGTACCATTAGGCAGCGCAAGTTTCACAGAATGTTTAAGATCATCAAGCAAGTCAATCTCCACAAGGATTCGAGCAAATGAAAGTCGGGACATAGAAGACGTTAATACATCACACTGAACAGGCTTTCCAAGAACACTCCCAATCTTAGACAAACAGACTGGCGACCAACATTGCAACGGGAGATTAGGAAGCTTAATCCAAACCGAGACAGTGGACATATCCGCAGTTGAAAAATCAAAAAATTCAGGCATGGATTTTAATATCAAAGGTCTACCATACACTAGGTACGGACCTCCACTAAGCACAGCAAGCTTATCTTCCTCATGCAAAAACCGATAAACTAACCAACCCGATTCATGTATTGTTAGTGAAGCCTTACATTTCCAGGAATTAACAATAATGTGATTAAGAGCTTTGAATCCCGGAAATTTACCCGCAACATACCCCACAATACAATACTTCCAAACATCCTTAAGATTACCAAGATCATGCTCAAGCAAAGAACACGAAGAAGCATTATTGAGTTCAGAAAAGTGTACCAATTGAGTCCCGTTTTCGGCACTACGATTGGAAGAGAATAGGTCCTTCCATTTCCCACTCTTCGCAGCCATGTTCCCCAATTTGTCGCTATCCTTTGGGCCATTATTTCCCACATCATTGGCTGGAGAAGAAGTGAACCCATTACCATCCATTTCCTTAGCATGGGAAGAAGAAGAACATCCACCATTACTGCCACCTGCTGCTGCCGAGAGCTGGATAGAAGGAACATCAGCCATTATTTTCTCCTTTCCTCTAGCTGGAACTACTGTCAAACCATCATGTTCCTTAACGTTGAACTTGGAAGGAGAAGAGTGAAAAGGAACAGCCAAGGGAACTGTCCCAACCGAGAGGGTAACAGCCCCTAGATTCTCTTTTCCTTTTACTAGCGTTTCTGACACAACATCGCTGCAGCCAACATGATTCTTAAGAGTTTCTGACACAACATCACCGCAGCAAACATGATTCTTAAGAGTTGAAAGAGAAGGAAGAGGATGAGCCGAGAGCTGGAGGGGAAGAATCCCATCATCTCCTCTACCTACAACAGCAGCAGCGTCAACACCTTCTAGCAAGAGGGAGGGATTCCTGTCAGTCCCACTGCCCAGAATTTCAGCAGCCCCTTCACCTTCTTGTGCACTAGAGTGTGCATGGCTTTCATGCATCAAAAGACAAGCTTCATCCCCCTTATAAGACATAGGAGAAGAAAAGAAAAACTTTGAAGCACTAGCTTCATCTTCCATGCAGCTGTGAGAACCGACTTCTTCATCTTCTTCTTCTTCCTCATCACTATCTTCAAATTGCGCATAGTTGGGGACAGGACTGCCTTGGGACGTGGCTGGGCATGGACCTTCGTTGTCATTCCCTTGCAAAGAGGATGGGGGAGAGGTGGATGCTGCTGAAGTGGCAGCTGCAAGAGGACTAACCAGTGCTTGCCGCAGCTCCTCACCTTTCTTCAATTTCTTGGCAGGTTTTTTCTTCTTGTTTGGAGCCATTATTGTCTGAGCTAATAGTTTTGTGTGGACTTGACTTGTTAAAAGCCTTTTTTTTTAATAGGAAAGGTTGTTCTTTACATGGGTGGGTAGTTATCATTTATTAGTGTGAAATGAGTGGTTATTTATTATACATATTAGTGTTAATATATATTAGTGTTAAGTGGGTGGAACACTTATTTAAGGCTAGAGAATTATGATAAGAGAGAATTTAGGAAGAAGAAACAGTAAGAGGAAAGGTGATTTCTTATTAATTGCGTGCCTTCCATACAGAAACCGTGAGCCTAAATAGGCCACCACAATACAACGGTAATCAAAATAATAGGAACTCCAGTAGTGGGGAGCTGAAGACTAGGAATGCTTCCCACAATTCCTTTTAATCAGCTTAATTATTCTCTGATTAATTCAATCAACACAAAAGCAATTCACTTGAGCCTTGTACTCCACGTAGTCTTCCTCCTTGTAGTGGTGAGTAAGCTCTGTAACTCCATGTATCCCCCATAGTCTTATCAATCCATCCCCCTTAGAGTGTCTGATGCGAACCCTAGCGGAATTTAATGGTATTTGCGACCCCAAGATCAATCTAACCCAAGTTTGTTGAGAATTGAATGAGCTTATCACAATGGAAGACTTGCTCTAAGGCAACAAGACTATAAACCAACTCGATCACAACGCCTACACCTGGAGACGAGCAAAGGAAGTATAAATTCACAACAAAGAATGGTCAATTCTTTGAAGAGTTGAAAAGTTCAATCAAGAACCAAGATGAAGCAACCAAAGACGGTCTATAATGCTCGAAAATATTGTTCAAAAAGTTCCCTAACATTATTCCTAAAGAGTATTTATACTCCAAGCCAAAACCCTAGTTTCCCTAATGGGTCTCACATAAGCCCAAAATAAATAATAATCAACCCAAGCTAAAACTAGCCCAAATTAATTAAAATAAAAAAATAAACAAGTCTAGAAACCCAAACAAATTGTCTCCTCTCAAAATAATTAAAATTTGATAGCCCAACTAATTAAATAAGACAAGTTCGTTGTTTCCGCATTTTGTCAGGCAGTAGCAAGATCCAACTTAAAACGGATGGTTCTCTCTCGTCTTAATGAATTAGAAGACGTTCCATATACCGTTGGAAAGGTATTGAAGTCTAGTTTCCATCACAACTATAATAACATCAAAATTCGATCTTTAGCTCCATTTATGACTAAAAGAGTAACCAAAGGTCAAACTGTCAGAATCTAGTCTTCTTCTCCCAATCCTTGTGTAATGGTCTTGGTTCCACCAACAAGCGCTTCTTGAACATGAATGAGATTAATCAAGGCTTGCTCTTTATTATTACAAATCCTCTTGAAGTCCACCTTAGCCCATGTATCTTGAAGAAGTCCATTGAAAACTTCTTTGAACTTCTTAGCCCTAAGCCTAGTAATTGGACCAACTGGAACCTCCAATGGATCCTTTGATGGTTGGATCGCATCAGTGTCCTTTCCCGCAAGGTTGAAATGTGGATAAGTTTTGGAAAAACACCACAAGTTTTCCCATGAAGCATCATCCAGCAAGGCTCCTTTCCACTAAACCAGGACTTCCGTTCATGGATGATATTTTCCCTTTTGGATAACTCGTTTATCCAGGATTAATTCTGGTTCTGGTAACAAGACTTCTTCTGTAGAGGTAGGAGGGAGAGTTGTCACTGTGTCCTCAGCAACGGTTCCCCATTTCTTTTTTAGCAAACTGACATGAAAAATGTCATGTATTCACGTACTGGTCGGAAGGTCCAGTTTGTAAGCATCGGGTCTGATTTGAGCAAGAACCTTGAATGGACCAAAAAACCTGGGTGACAACTTCAAAGAACTATGGAAAGCCACTAATTTCTGGCGATAAGGTTGCATCTTCAAGAAAAGATAATTGCCAACTTGAAAGGTGACCTCGTGGTGGTGCAAATCTGCACGAGATTTCATGTGACCCTGTGCGTCTAACAAGTTACGAAGGAGGTCTCGAAGTATGCCTTCCCTTGTGCGCAACAGTTGATCTACTACCTGAAGTTTTGTAGTACCTGGAACATAGGAGATCATAGACGGAGGAGGAACCCTGTATACTACTCCGAAGGGGGACATCTTAGTTGCAGAATAAACAGTGGTATTGTACCCATATTCAGCCCAAGCCATCCATTCCATCTACCTTTTTGGTTGGTCACAAGTGAAGCAACGTAAGTATTGCTCTAGGGTTTGATTTACCACCTCAGTTTGGCTATCAGTCTGTGGATGATAACTAGAGCTGTAACATAGTGTTGTGCCGTGCAATTTGAACAAGGACTTCCAAAATGTGATGATGAAGATTTTATCACGATCACTCACAATCGAGAGAGGCATCCCGTGTAATTTGACCACATTATTTAAGAAACACTTAGCTATCATCACAGCCGTGTAAGGATGATGTAGTGGCACAAAGTGAGCATATTTGGAGAGTTGGTCCACCACTACCATAATTACATTGTAACCTTGTGAGGAAGGTAATCCTTCGACAAAATTCATGGATATTTTTGTCCAAATATGCTGTGGGACTGGATGAGGTTGAAGCAACTCAGCCGGCTAAAGGGTTTCGTGTTTACATCGTTGACAAACTTCGCAATCCCGAATAAAATTCTTGACAGAGGTTTAGATGCCAGGCCATAGGAAACTTAAGGAAATACGGGTAAGGGTCTTCAAATACCAAAAATGACCACCTGCAGGAGAAGAGTGGCCATTGGCCAGAACAACAGGCAATAGAGACCACGTGGGACTCAGGTGAATCCTTCCCTTTTGCATCCATACCCTATCCCGTTGAACAAGTTATAAGGTCAGATTGGTAGACAAGGTAGTATAATAAGGTTGTTGGAGGACTTCTTGTTGTAGGGTTGCCCACCATTTTGCAATTGGAACTAACTAACGCGGCAGAAAAACACAAGGAATACGATCAACGTTGATATTCCGTAAATAAATCTAGGATGAGAGGAACTCTAAAAAAAGTTCAAAAATTTATTCAATAATAATTCGGCCAGAGGCTTACAACCATATTTAAAGCAGAAACACTAACCCTAACCCATTTGGATAAAGAAACGACGCTAATTAATAAAATTATAAAAAATGGCAATTTTGTGATAAATGCGAAAATTGAAAAGGCTATAAATCCTGAGCAAGCCAAAATTGACGGAAGTCAATTCGGACTTGGGAATAAAGAGTTATGGCTAAAATGAAACTTTTCTAAAATGGCAAAAACGACGATTTCGAAGCCTAAACGATGGAATTCATCCAAAAATGGTATGCATCGGTAGTAAATTTGCTGACTAACTCCGAAAACATTGAGATGCATCAACTAGGTGAGTTTCACGTCATTTCGACTTCAGCGCTTGGACTATGGAAATTCAGTTGCATTTGAATTTTGGATGCTCTCTCTTAAGCATGTACATCTTTGCCACTTGTTCTACATCACTAACAATGCTTAAAATTGAATTGTTGCCACTCGGGAGAGAGCGTCAGCACCTTAGTTCTCATTTCCCTTACGGTACTGGATAGTGTAATTGAAACCCATTATTTTTGGCAACCATCGGGCTTGTGAAGGTGTGGTGAGTAATTGTTCTAGCATGTACTTTAGACTTTGATGGTCCGTTTTGATCACAAAGGTTCTGCCCAATAAATACGGTCGCCATTTCTGCACTGCCTTCACTATAGCTAACATCTCCTTGTTGTAGGTAGACAACGATTTAGCTTTTTCCTTCAAGGCTTCACTGTAGTAAGTTATGGGCTGGTTGTTTTGAGACAAGATTGCACCCAATCCATCTCCACAGGCATCACACTCCACTACGAATTGCTACGCAATATTGGGTAGTCGCAGCATAGGGGGTGAAATGAGAGCTTGTTTCAGTTGATTAAAAGCTGAAAGTGCCTTTTCAGTCCAGCAGAACTTGTCCTTGGAGAGGAGTTTGGTTAATGGTGCAACTATTACGCAGAATCCCCTCACAAACTTGCGATAATAATGAGCCAATCCCACGAACCCACGTACACTTTTGGGAGATGCTGACACGGGCCAATTTTGGACTACTTGGATCTTTGCTGGGTCTACTGCCACCCTCTTGGCCAACATAAGGTGCCCCAAATAACCCATCATTTGCACTCCAAATTGGTACTTTGAGAGTTTGACATACAACTAATTTTCAGAAAGAATTCAAAGCACTTATTGGAGGTGTTGTAGATGATCCTCCCATGACCTACTATACACTAAAATATCATAAAAAAACCAAAATGAATCTTCATAAATGAGGCCGAAAAAGGTCATTCATGAGACTGAAAAGTTGCTGGAACGTTTTTCAATCCGAATGGCATGACCACAAACTAATAGTGACCATCATGAGTACGAAAGGCGGTTTATGGAATGTCTTTCGGTTGGACCCTAATCTGGTGGTACCCGGAGTGCAAGTCGAGTTTGGTAAAAAACTTTGCGCCATACAGCTCATCAAGCACCTCATTAATAACTAAAATGGGAAACTTATCATTAACCATAATCTCATTAAGTGCCCAATAGTTAACGTAGAAGCGCCAAGATTTGTCTGATTTCTTTATTAACAATACTGGTGACGAAAAGGGACTTCGACTAGGACGAATAATTCCGGATTGAAGGAATTCTTTGACCAATTTTTTGATCTCATTTTTGTGGTAGTGTGGGTACCGATAAGGTCTGGTGTTGACCGGGGAATGGTTTGGCATCAATGAAAATTGATGATTGTGGCTGCACCTAAGTGGTAATTCTATTGGTTCTTTAAAGACATGTGCAAATTTTGATAGAACATGACTGGGGTCGGGTGACCATGTAGTGGTTGGTTTTGGCTTCACCTTTGTAACTATATGCACAAAAAAACCCATACTCGATAAGTGTACCAATTCTTTTTCACTCAGGGGAGTGAGTTCTGTGTTGGGTACCCCTTTAGTATGTGAGTTTGGTTGGCTTGGTTGAACGCCATTATGAGCTTCTTGTAGTTCGTTTTAATGGGGCCTAAAGTCTCAAACCATTGTACTCCTAAAACTCCTAAAACCATTGTACTCCTAATGTCTAAGGGTGGTTTGTACTGGCCAAAGTATGGAACGATATTTCAGGTATGTCTTCCTTGGGCATCTCAATGTCCATGTCCACATCCGCATCTTCTTCCTTTGGCTGCACATCCACCATCATAAATAGTTGTGGCTTAGAACAACAATGTCCTAGTGCATACTACTCATTACAATAGAAGCACAATCCTTTTTCATGTCTATCCCTTGCCTCCTACCTCATGAGCCATCGGACTAGCGCACTGTGGGGACCAACACAATTATTTTAAATATGATTTTTTTAAAAATCAGTCTTGATCTGACCAACTAAATGGACTGGTCCAACCCAATTAGGCCAAAAGGCCCAACTTCATTGGACTTGGGCTGAGCCGAGAGCAGGTCCAACCCAGCCCAAGATTTATTAACAGAAGAGAAAACGGTGCTCTGCACTGTTCATGTATTGTGTGAACAGTGTAGAGTAGATTAATTCACTCATGCACTGTTCACATAACACGTGAATAGTAGTAAGGGTGGTCGATCGACGGTGATGAGAGGCTCACCTGCTGATATTGCCAGGTAGAGGAGGCCGAGGT
Source organism: Salix brachista (assembly GCA_009078335.1). Taxonomy (NCBI): domain Eukaryota; kingdom Viridiplantae; phylum Streptophyta; class Magnoliopsida; order Malpighiales; family Salicaceae; genus Salix; species Salix brachista. The sequence continues at coordinate 11,144,424 of CM018576.1, forward strand.
GGTTCATCCTGTGGTGGTGGCATAAAAAATGATGATCTGTGGTGGCTGGGAGAAGTGTCAGAAGGTTACTGTTGTTATTGCTTCTACCGGTGCTGAGAGGGATGGTGGTGCTCTCTAAAAATAGAGGCTAAAGGAGAGGGAGGGAGCTGCAGGTGACAATTTAGAGATAGAGAGAGAGACTGCTGACTGACTGGGTCCTTTGCCCACACGGCTGCCTTCAACTGTGTCTGGCCAAAACAGGAAGCTTAGTGGACACCAAGTATGATGAACAAGAAGCAACCCCCTGGGAAGTTATATAAAAAACAAAATTGTAGGGAACATGACCAAAACAGAAGCTAAAGAAGATGAATAGGAAGTTATCGTGTTTCCTCTCGAAAATCATCCGAAGGCATCTTCTCCAAAACTGAGGTTGAACCTCAGTTTTTGGTGGGTCCTATAGAAATTGAAATTGTGATTTTAGTGTAACCAAATGTTGATACACTTTTTTCTCTCCTCCAAACGCAGTTAGAAACACAATATCAAACGACCACGTAGTGTGGGAAAACGGAAGAAAACAGAAATTATAGAAGAATAATGGCTAAAACTAAGGATAAAATTGAATTTGAACAAGAAAATAGAATTGAGGGTTCATAAAAAACTTCTAGAATCAGAATAGATTGATAAATAAAATTAACAAAAGAAATTATTGTGAACCTCTTAATCATGTAGTCAAGCAATTCACACGCAAAGACACCAATTCCTGAAAAGCCAAGCAAATCAGGTTTGATAGGAGTATGATATAAAGATAACTTATACCTAAGCACCAGTACTATTAGATTTGAACTCCCACCCAATGAAGAGCAATTCGTGAATGAAAAGTATGGATTGACGTTGCGAAGTTAGTTGAACCTCGATAAGTCGTTTTTAGTCCTTTAGAGAACCAAGGAAGGGAGAATTCTCACCTCACAAGCACACAAAATTGCTACTGTAATCTCAATATCATTAAGCATAAAACATTTGATTTGAAACTTAGGTTACACATGTATTTTTAAGCTAAGCTAAACCTAAGAATACCTAAAGTTATGAACTTGTATAAAACTCATTTATAATCAAACCCAAATTCCTAAGTATCTAAGTCTAATTGATGTTTATTATCCATAAAATATAAAATGCTAATTTTAAATAAAAATATATGTTGCAGTCATATAAAAATAAAATAAATAAGATTTATTTGGTCTTAAATGTTGCTGGCTTTTAGGTTTCCTTCCTAGACTAGAAACTTCTTTTTTTAATGCTAAAAATCCTCCCTTCTTTAGAAAATAATTTGGACTTGAACTCCATGTCATATTAGAAAAAATAAGCTCAAATCAAGGTTGCCATAGGGCCTAACATATTGAGCCTTTTTAGAACTTGAATGAGACCCTTTTTTGGTTTGGATTAGACAGATTAGAGGGCTGCCCTTTAAGCTCCATAGGTGTTTTTTTCCTTCTAGGTCCATCTTCATGTGCTCTAAACTAGCTCATTCAATGTCTCTTTAAGTCCATTTGCCCTGGCTTTTGTAATAGGTCCACTTGGCACAACCAATGGGTCATTTGGTGATTACGCTTGGTGTTAGGTTTGTCCTCATCAGAAATACTACAAAATAACCCTATCAACCTATTTATAGTTTAAGCCCTATATCCTTGTAGGAAATAGATAACTAGTTATAGCCCTAAGTAAAACTACTTAGCCTTTAAAGGAATACTTTAAAAAGTTACATGCTTTTACACTTCACTCAACTTCTAAATTTTCAATTAGGGTGTTATTGTTGATATCAATATAACATTATTATCATTGTTGCTACCATAGTTATCAACATAATTATCATCAAAATAAACACCATAAATTGGTAGAGAATCCCGATGCATATCCTTTTCATTATAGATTGACAACGAATTCCAACCCATAATTGTTTCTGTTTTTATAAATAAAATGTCTTATGCTTATTGCTTTTCAACTCTCTTCCTCCATTGAAATGCATTGTTCTTTCTCTCTTCTAATACTCTTCACTTCTTATGGTTTACGTCTTTAACATCATGATATAGCCTTCATCCTCATGACCACCTTCCATATATCTAACAGGGTTGTGATAATCTATTAGAATCTCCACTTGGGCTCCCACTAGTTTATTTTGTTGTAAGACATCAATAGAGCACAACAAACATTCAATTATACAGCTTATCACAACCAATATTGTTTGTTGATCTTGATATCTCCATCTATAACCTTAACATGTCTAACTATGGTCAAAGGATTGGAACCCCTCACAATCTTGAAGATATACCAATTTGACATAGTGTGGGAATAAGAAAATGATAGAAAACATAAATTACAAAAGAATAATGGCTAAAACTACGATAAAATTGAAGTGGAACAAGAAAATATAATTTTAGGTTCATAAGAAACCAGTAAGGACCTGTTAGGAAGTGTTGTAAATGTTGATTTTCAAAGTGTTTTTCATTTATAAATGTATAAAAACATTTTTTTTTTATTTTTGACATCAACACATCAAAACGATCTAAAAACACAAAAAATAATTTCAAGTAAAAAAAAAATATTTTTTTTAAAATTGTTTTCGAAAGTTATTCCCAAACAGGATCTAAATTTAAAAAGATTGATAAAATATCAAAATAACCCTAAGCCTATTTATATTTGTTTAAGCCTTATATCCTTGTAAGAAATGTGGATTCCTAGTCTCAATACCCAAGTAAACCTACTACTTAGTCTTTGGGAAGTATTTTTAAAAGTCACATGCTAATCACATGACCAAAAATTAATTAAAAAACTTTGATATAAAAAATTTAATAAAATAAATTCTAAATAAAGCTTGTATGTCACTAACTAAAGAGATAGTGCATTTTTCAAACCTTTGGTGATTGACTCATTAGGTATTGTCTCGATAAAAAGGGGAGATTGTCTAATTTGTCTTGGGTTTAAATCCAACTTTTATCATCTAAAGAATATAAGGAAAGAAAAAGAGTGCATTTTTCCTATAGTTTTATTTTAATTTTTTTATTGGGTTTTTTAAAGTATTTTTTAGATCAAGATTAATCTTATCATTTTACTACCTAATATGTTTTTAAGGTGATGATTGGTATTATATTACTGTCTAAATTGTTGACCATTTGTATCGTAAAAGAAATCTTTTATATTCTTAATTTTGGTTGGATATTGATTTTCCATGGGTATGTGAAGCTCTTTTGTTTTTGTGTTTGAAGATGTCTTGTTGTAAGATTTGACGATGCAATACAACTTTGGGAGCTGTTCTAGATCTGTATTTTCAGTGTCGTGAACAATGTTTTGAGAAGTAATAGGTTGAGTTGTTGTGGTTAATATCTTCGAGATTGGCTAGGTATGAAGTTAGGGGTGTTAAGGGACTAGTGGTGATTGTTTAAATGGTTTGGGGATGGATGTAACTACAAGGTCAGACTAGTAGGGTTTTAGGAGTTACTTTCGAAGTACAAAAAACCTAGCTAAGGAAATGGTTGCGACAAGATAGTCTAATCCTCAACACCCTTATATCTTCCATGACCGGGAATGTTTTGGCTCAAATAGTCTCTTATTTAACTTCTTATCAGGTGTGGCAAGTACTTGAAACAACTTTTTCCTCCCAATCTCCAGCTCGCACCATTCAGTTTCGCACTCAGCTTGCTAATGCCAAGAAGGGCATTCAATCTACCAATGATTATTTCTTATTTATCAAGAAATTAGCTGATGAACTTGCTATGGTTGGCCAACCCCTTGGATGCGATGACATCATTTCCTATGTTCTTGCTGGATTAGGGCATGAGTATGACAACCTTGTCTCCTCCATCTATGCCCGTAATGATCCAATCACAATTAAGGAGGTATACTCTCTTCTTATTGTTACAAAATCTTGCCTCAATCGTCATCATCTATCTTCTACTAATCAACTTGCACAAGCCAATATTGCTCAATGACAACCATCATATTTCAGCAATAAACACAGAAATGGTTTTCCGGGTCGTGGCCGCCATAACCCTTCTTATTGTGCCGGGATTGTCTTCTCTCACATAAATGATATACATAGTTCCTCTTCTATTGTCTGTCAAGTCTGTGGCAAACATGGTCATTCAACAAGATACGACCATATTATTTGATAGTTTCATCCATATTTACCTATTGTTTTGCATATGTTTTGTGTATAAAATGCCTTGATATCCTTTGTTTTTTGTTTTGAAGGCATTTTTGGATGAAAGATGCAAAAAGGAGGTAATTGGAGCTGATTGACAGATTTGACCTTCAGTCGGTGTTTTGTGCAGAGCGGAAGCTTTAGAGATCGAAATGAAATGATTCTAGTGGCATTCGAAATCTAATGTAACAACCCGATTTATTTATTTATATATATATATATATATATATATATATATATATATATATATATATATATCTAACACGCATGGTGCCAGAAATCAGAGTGCCTGATTACCTCACATCATCAAAATACCATCCATACGATCAACATTTCATTAAAAGTGGATCTTACATAGACATGTAGTATTATGGTTGCATAATTAGAAATTCATATTAAAAATATGCCTACATAGACATGAGTTTGCATTCCTATCGTACTAATAGTCATTACAAATTTATATAGAAGGGTTTAATAAAAGTTATGCGTTCAGTACATTGATTCATACGAAGTATATTGCGATTTAGTATGCATCTACGTGATTCCTTGCAAAAGTAGATTCCCGTGTGTCGGGTTCCCTAGACATCTAGTGGATATGACATCATTGCAGCAGTATTAAACATTTAAGAGAATGTAATTACTTAATGATAATAATAATGACGATGACTAAACGGTCTGGCAGTTAAATGAGGCATCAACATTTATAATTTCTTCATATATTCGGTACAAATAGCTTGTAATGCAATATATATACACCAACTATTGTAATCAACCGTAATCTTAAACCCGGCTATCCCCATAGGCATCATTTGCTAAGGTTAACCGTTCCTTCACTCCGGTCATCCTTTCCGGATACCATTAGCCAAAGCTAATCAATCGTTCATCCCGGCCATCCATTCGGATGCCATTAGCCGAAGCTAATCAATCGTTCGTCCCGGCCATCCATTCGGATGCCATTAGCCGAAGCTAATCAATCATTTATCCCGACCATCCATTATCATTCAATTATTCCGGCCATCCATTCGGATGCCATTAGCCGAAGCTAATCATTCATTTGTCCCGGCCATCCTTTCGGATGCCATTAGCTGAAGCTAATCATTCTTTTGTCCCGGCCATCCATTCGGATGCCATTAGCCGAAGCTAATCATTCTTTTGTCCCGGCCATCCATTCGGATGCCATTAGCCGAAGCTAATCATTCTTTTGTCAACCTTTAAACTTTCAACAAACTAATATAGATTCTAACACAATAAGGTAATATTCATGTTAAAGTATTTCCTCATTCAACATATGAAAAAGGAAGGTGCAAGTCACTTACCTGCTCCACCTGTGGTTCGTTCCTGTCTTGACGACGGTCCAATCCTGACCGCAACACCTACCACATCAATAGTCATAAATCAGTACATTTGTATTTTTGAATCACATTCGTCACCACACACATTTCAAGAGTTCATATGTTCATATTCAAGTGTTTCACATTTTACAATCCGAATCCATACTGGAAGTTTGGTGATCTTGTTCATGTCAAAGACAAACTCGGAGTGCCATTGCTGAAGAATAATGGCTCCCCCCCCCCCCCCCAAACATCCAAGGTCCATTTTCAAGAACCTTTTGTAACTCATTTCCTGTTTTGAAACGAAACATTGTAAAACCATTGGCCAAGGATGTCACATCCTCAAGGCCAAACCTCTTCCATATCCTGTTAGCAATTGAATTCATAGCATGAAAAGAAAACTTATACCCGGGAAAGAAATCTACCAGGCACCGGCGCCAATCCACCGCAGACTTCTCCCATAAACTACCATTCAATTGAAGAAGAGAACCAATCGGCTTACGAGGCTAGGGTTTTTGGATTAGAAGCCATGTAAGGACACAAACAAATCTGCTGTCAAGATAGTACTCAACAGTAATTGTAATAGCAATAAATCATAATTAAGTCGACAAATATCAACTCCCAACGGTTAATATGTATAATAACCCATTATATAAAACATATTCAAATTAAAAGGTATTTCAACGGTTAGATCTACCAAGATCGGAGTTAAACCGGAGACTGACCTTAAACTGGAGAGCTACTGTTACGCATCAATATCTCCTTGCTGAAGTGTACCATTCTCATCTCCACCGTTCAGCACATGAATAACACTCATACGCACCACATACCCAAATTTAAGATTGATCCAACGGTGCAATAAAGGCAAACTATCTGGCAGCTCTAACTGGCCGAAGAAACAGATTTAGCTATATTGTTCAAAAGATTACATGTCTCCACCAGAGAAATACCAGGCTGATCCCTACGGTGAACATGTAGTAACAAGTAAGGCACACACAATACTATAATTTAAGCTTGATCCAACGGTAAATAGATTCTAAAATCAGAAGGCGGCTCATACTGGTTGAGAGTTGCAACAACAAGATCCAGAATTTATTCAAACCAGAATATATCTCAGTTGGTTAAACATACTTCAAATCTCTACGGTCATCTTGTAGGCAATATAAATAAGCACAACATACCAAAAGTTTAGAGAAATCCAACGGTGGACGGAGGAGAAACTATCTGGCGACTCTGACGAGTTTGAGGGGGGTTTTCCAGAAATCTTCAGATGGCTGGATTTCTCAAACAGCTTCAGATTATAGACAATAGTTAGGTGCATAACATACCCAAATTCCAGGCCGATCCAACGGTGGCCGAAGGAGATATTGTTCTCGGAGTACCACCCCTTCTTCTCTTTTTCTCTCCAACCTCTCTCTACTTATTTCTCCAAGTGCACAAATGAGCCCCCCATTTCCTTTAAATGTATCTTTTTACCCCACCTCTTCTCTTTTTATTTATTTCAATTTCACCCCTCTCAACTTATTTTACTCATCTATTAATTCATTCTTTGGGTTTTCTTGCAAGTTCATCTTGTTGCAGATTACTTACGGAATATTGACCTTAGTCGTATTTCTTTACGATTTTCTGTCGCGTCACGAAATCGGCAGCGAAAATCTAAGTCAGCCTTTAATATATATATATATTCTCTTGGGTGTTTACATCTAACATCCATAACTTTCTAGAAAGCTAAGGCAAAAGAAAAAAATTAAGAAAGATCATGGAAATCGCAGCCTTCAAAGTCAAATCTTGCAATCTGCCGATGTCGTCCTTCGTCCATTCCAACTTCAATATCTGGATCTACAAAAGTCCGATTGATGCAAACCTAATTTTTTTAGATGCAGGCCTCAAATACCTATAAACTCTCAAACGTTAAGATCCAAACGATGTTTTATGAATGTGATATGAATTTTACAAGGGACACCTAAATTCTGCCAACTTAAGAAAAGACTATTTTGTAAAATAGATACTAGGGTTTCTAAGCATATATAATGTCGCACGTCGCCGCGCGGCATCCGGGGAGGGATCCTGGCTCTCGCAATGGAGTTGGGAAGGAGTCGCCACCTGGCTGTTGAGGGTTGCTAGGAAAACCCGATTTGCACTGGTCTGTTCGGAGATTCAAGGTTAGGGGATTGGTTGCGTAAAGGGAAGGTATTAGCACCCCTAGTACGCCTTACCTGAGGTAAGCTGCATTGTCTATTTCAATGTGATTTTGAATGCTTCAATGGGTCTTATTTATTTACATGAAAAAATGTTTCGATTGAAAAAGGAATCGGTCACCGCTCAGAATAATATTGTGAATTTTATTGATTATTATCATCCCCGCCGAATATTTTGGATATTAACCCCTTAGAATTTATTTATCCAAACACCGACAGTGAATAATAGCATATCATCCCCGCGAATATTTTGGATATTAACCCCTTAGGATTTATTTATCCAAACACCGATTGTGAATAATAGCATATCATCCCCGCCAAATATTTTGGATATTAACCTCTTAGGATTTATTTATCCGAATACCGACAGTGAATAATAAATACCCAAAAATAAGATTTTTATATTTTGAAATATTGGCCAATACCCTTTGGATTTTTACAAACATGTTGTAAAATCTCAAAACACAAGAAATGATTTTTCCTTGCGAAATCCATGCTAAAACACATTTTCTCTTCAAACTCCAAGATAATATATATTTTTTGAAAGAAAAAGAATTTTTAAAATATGCTAGTGTATTGGCCGTATGCAAATAAAACACATTTTTTTATTTTTATTTTATAATCATTTTTTCCTTAACAAAACATAAATAAAACACAATTACAACATAACACAACACACACACACACACACTCTTTTCTTTCTTTTTCATTATATTTTACAAATAAAATACAACTCACACACACATTATCTTTTTTTATTTTTCTCATTACATTTCACAAATAATAATTAAAATACAATAAATTCAAATAAAACACATAAACATAAAGAAAAATACAAAAAGGACTTCAGGAACAGTGCTGGAACAGTGGCAGTAGTGCAGGGGGGCTGGTGGCGCGTCTGCCCACGCGCCACCGTCATTGGAGGCGCGTGATTCCACGCGCCGCCGCCGGTGAACAGTAGGGCAGGGAGGAACCGACATATCTGCCTTTTTTCTTCATTCTCTCGCCGGTGGTGGAGCTCATGGTGACCTGTAAAACAAACAAACGCACAAAGCAAACAATCAATAGCAGCTGGGCTGCTCTTCTCTTCTTCTCCAAATCTGCTCTTCTCTATTCTTTAGATGACTGCCCCGAGAGGGAGAGGGAGAGAGCCACCGTGGATGGCAGCTGAGTAGATACGGCTGTTGTGGAGGAGGTGGAACTGGAAGAGGCTGTCTCCGGTCAAAGATGATGGTGGCTGCACAGATCTTCCCTTTTCCTCTCTCCCACCGACGATGGCCCTCAATGGCTACCTGCAAAACAAACCCAAAGCACAAAAACACAAAATCAACCGGTTCTCCTCTTCTTTAGATCTCGGGTTTTTCCTCTTCTCGGTTTGTCTTTTCAAATGGTAACGGGACTGCTCACGGTACGGGTTGCTATGGTGGCTGATCGGAGGCTGGGAGGAGAGGAGAAGGGAGATCGGTTGGGGGTGTTATTGTCTGAAAGAAGAAGACAAGAGGTAAAGGGAAGGCAGGTGTTGTTGGCCGGAGGGGAAGGAGAGTGAGGGTGGTTGGTGGCTGGTCGGAGAGGGGCTGAAGGCAATGGGGAGAGGCTGGTGTCTGTCGATGAGAAAAATGAGAGGAAAGTGAGGGAGAGGGGGGTATGGCTGGAGAGAATATGAAGGGAACAAAAAAAAAGAATGGAAAACATGGAAAATGGAAATGGGGAGGGGCTGCGTGTTTTGGGGCTGGTCGGAGAAGGAAAATGAAGGAGAAGAGAGGGAAGGTCAAAAGAAGGGAGGGGGGCTGCAGCTGCCAAGATGAGGGTGGCGGCTGCAGCCCCAAAAATTGGGAGAAAAATTAAGGTTAGGTTTTTTAGGTTTAGGGTTTTTTTTGTGTATTTTTTTTGGTCCCTTTTCTTGTGGATTAACAACTCTATTTATAGAGTTTCCATATGCAAAATTCCAAACACAGCCTTCGGCTTGCGTGCCTTTTCAATTTGGTCCTTGATTTCTAATTTGTACGATTTGACCCTTAATTGACCATTAAATTCTCAATTTGTTCAATTTTGCCCCTGTATCAAGATTTTTGATTTTTTTCCTTTTTTTTAATATTTTTTCTCTCTTTTTTTTATTTTTTCTTTTTCTTCCGAAACCTGAAAATAAGTGGGTCAAAAATTGGGTAGCAACATATAAAAGAAGAGAGGAGCAAGGAAGTTTCGGCCAGCAGTAAACAAAACACAAATCTTTCTCCTCCAAACACTAAATCATGTTTTCTTCCATCTTTTTATTTAGTTGTTCAATAAACATGCAAGGCTAGACTCTTTTGCTTGGTTGCAAGGACACGGAATTTATCTCAATTTTTCAGTTTATATGATGAATATGTTTGTTCTCCTATGCTTATTTTTCTATGATTGTTTATTTAATTGCTAAGAGCGGACTCGAAGTTATTATTGTAGACACTCTATTGCTAAGTTTGATATCAAAAATGAAGTTGTGATATATGAACTTGTGAAGCAACTAAGTTAATAATTGTAGCGGATCTACGTTATTAATCTTAAGGAGAACATTCAATCAAACTAAACATATATTGCGGACAATTATATTTCTTAATTGATCAATTTATCTAGTTTTAATGTTGCCATTGAATCAAATTAATAGTGCGGACACTGTGGTTGTTTGATGGTTAGGGTAAGTTATACGGCGGATCCGTTAACGAACCAATTTTAAGAAGAGATAAATATTCAGAATATAAATTGATGTGTCGTTTCCATGATCAGTTCTGATTTCTGTAGGTGGATGTTGATTTGCAACCAAGGTTTGCTTTATTGATAAATTTCAGTTTTATATAATTTTCGCTTAGTTTGCTTAAGCCTAGCCTAGACAACTTCCAACCCCCAATTGCATAACATATAACATGAAAATCTGAACTAATTGTCCTCATGGGATCGACCCCTTGCTTGTTCTATACTATCTTGTTTGATTTGTTTTAAGCTAGGGTAATTAATTTGTGTGACCGTGACATCGCAACACAGCACGTAAATGTTACCATCATTTTGATCTCACCTACCAACACTCTTCTTATCCTCCAAATAAGCAGGCTTTTCTTGCCACTCATAGCTGGGAAAATGACTGGCATGCTGAAACAGGTGTTACCCATCATATTACTCATGATATGACTCATTTAAACCTAAAGAGTGATGACTATAATGGTTCAGATCAACTGCAAGTTGGCAATGGTCAAGGTTTGCGTATCTCTAAAACTGGCAACTCCTCTCTTTGTACTCTTTGTCATTCCTTTCTATTGAACAATGTTCTTTTCGTTCCCCAAATTCAGAAAAATTTAATTTATGTACAAAAATTCTGCACTGATAATAATGTTTACTTTGAATTTCATGGCTATTTTTTTCTTGTGAAGGATTACTCGGGAACCGTCCTTCATCGCGACCATGTCAATAATGGTTTATATCATTTCCCATCCAGAAGCAATTCTCCTTAAACCTTTTCAAGTATTCGTATTACATTTAATCAATGGCATCGTCGCCTTGGTCATGCTTCTTCTCTAGTAGTTCAACATGTCATGTCCTCTAATAAACTACCAGTTGATAACATCAAAAGGCACTTTATATGCCCTGGTTGCTAATTAGCAAAGAGTCATGCCTTGCCTTTCACGAATTCCACTTATGTTTCCCCTTCTCCATTAGACCTAATTTTTACAGATGTCTAGAGTCCAACATCTGTAGCTTCCACTATAGGTGCTCGATACTATGTTAGCTTTCTTGATAATTATTCTAAATTTTTGTGGTTATTTCCAATAAAATTGAAATCAGATGTTGAGCATATTTTTATGCAATTTCAATGCTATGTGGAAAAATAATTTAACCATAAAATTGAAGTCATCCAATCTTACTGGGGAGGTGAGTATCATAGACTTCACAATTATTTTCAAACAACTGGCATATCTTATCTTATTGTCTACCCTCATACTCACCAATAAATTGGTTCTATTGAACGCAGACATGACAAATTGTTGAAATAGGTCTAAGTTTATTAGCTCACTCTCAATTACCTCTCCTGTATTGGGAAAATGCCTTTACCACTGCCATTTTTCATAATCAATCGATTACATACACCCACCTTAAAAAATTTGTCCCCATATGAATCCTCCATAACCGAGTCCTATATTTTTCTTTCCCACGAGTATTTGGGTGTGCATGTTGGCCAAATCTTAGACCTTATAACAAACATAAATTGGATTTTTGAAGCAAATCATGTATCTTCATTGGCTATAGTGTGAATCATCATGGTTATAAGTGCCTTGATCTATCAGCTGGACGTGTTAATGTGTCTCATCATGTAATTTTTTATGAAAATTTGTTTCCTTACAAATACCAAATTTCCTCTTCATTGTCGTCAAATTCTAGCTCCTCCACACATGTTACACTGCCTTTTCACTCTCCAGTCCCAATTCAAGCCAGTGTTACAGATATGCTTACGCAAAATCAATCATCTCCCACTAATGACTCTGTTTCTATGGTGTCGTACTCTGCAGGTATTGATGAAGCACTAAATGTCCAACATCCTGCTTCTGTTTCCTCACCAACACTTGCTACTAATCAGCAAATGGCCTTTGTCCCTACAAAGCCACCTTTTCAATCCACCATGCATCAACCAATGCTGGAAGATGATAACAGGACCCATTCCATGACTAACAGATCACGTAACAACATATTTAAACCAAAGGCCACTTCTGATGACTTCATACGGTATCCACTACCAAAAGCTCTCCTTACAACATTTCAGTCATCTGATTTTGAACCATCTTGCTATCGTGATGCATTAAAATTCCCACAGTGGCGCACTGCAATGAATACTAAGTTTGATCCTCTTTTACGTAATGGCACTTGGTCCCTTTATTCCCCCTCCTACTGTAAATATTGTAAGTTGTTGTTGGATCTACAAGATCAAGAAAAGCTGATGGTTCCATAGAGAGATTCAAGGCTAGACTTGTTGCCAAGGGCTTTCATCAATAAGAGGGTATCATTTTTAATGAGACATTCAGTCCTGTTGTCAGACATGCCACAATTCGAACTATATTGTCCTTGGTTGTTTCTTCCAACTAGCACATCAAGCAAATTGATATTCAAAATGTTTTTCTTCATGGTGATTTGGAAGAGGAGGTTTATATGGCTCAACCCCAAGGCTACGTCCATCCCCAGTATCCTGATCATCTTTGTCGCCTACATAAATCGATTTATGGGTTGAAACAAGCCCCAAGAGCTTGGTTCTCTCGGCTCATTGATAAATTAAAGGAAATTGGGTTCATTGCTAGCAAGGCTAACCCTTCCTTATTTATTTGGAACAAGGTTGATGTCCTAGTGTTGGTCCTAATTTATGTTGATGATATTATCATCACCAGTGAGTCCAGTTCTGCCATTCATCATATTATTCAAAGCTTACATTCAGATTTTGCTATCAAAGAACTTGGTGATCTTAATTACTTTTTGGGGGTGGAAGTATTATGCTCCACAGAAGGTATGTATCTCACTCAAAGGAAATATGTGGCTGACCTCCTTAGACGAACTCACATGGCCAAAGCAAAACCATGCACAAGTCCTATGTCCACTAACTGTCACCTTTTTGCAATTGATGGAGCTATATTTTCTGATGCTTCTCTCTACAGGCAAGTTGTTGGTAACTTACAATATTTGGCTTTCACTAGGCATGATCTCTCCTTCTCCATTCATAAAGTCAGCAAGTTCATGCATAACCCCCTAGAGCCACATTGGTAGGCAGTGAAAAGAATATTACGCTATCTCAAGCATACCATCTCAACTGTTCTTTTTTTCTTTGTCGATCTCCTTCCTCTGCAATACAAGCTTATTCAGATTCAAATTGGGCAGGTGATAGAGATGATCGACGTTTAGTAAGTGCGTATTGTATTTTCATGGGCAAGAATCTTCTCTCATGGCGCTGCAAGCAACAATTTACCATTGCTCGTAGCAACACAGAAGCTGAATATAAATCTCTTGCGGACACTGCCTCTTAAATTCAATGGTTGCAATCCCTATTAATGGAACTTGGTTTACAATGTCCTACAACACCAGTCCTATGGTGTGACAATATTGGAGCCATATATTTGACTATCAATCCTATCTTTCATGCTCGTACAAAGCACATTGAAATTGATTTTCATTATGTGCGTGATCAAGTTCAACGAAAACAACTCATGGTGCAATTCATCTCCTCCAAAGATCAATTGGTGGACTCACTAACAAAACCAGTATATCCACGCAAATTTCCAGAAACCTTGGCCAATCTGAATGTCCGATCTCTCCCATTAAGATTGAGGGGGCGTGTAGAGGAAAATGTGCAACTACCCAGAAGATCAAGCACTTGCAGTCATCAACAAGAGGAAGATCCGAAAGGGGATTAGGATGACTTTTGATAAGTTGATAAGGATTAGAATGATTGTTGATAAATTGATAAGGACTCTCAGTTAAGAGTCAAGTAGATTATGATGATAGTTGTTAAGGACTCTCTTGTATCCAACTCTATAAAATGTAAACCATGTACCTGTAACTAGTGTGTAGAGAAATAGAATCGAGTTTGATTCATCACTTTCTTAATCTCTACAAAATGACAGATTTTACTTCCATTGTTCTTTGCATCATATGCTGCTTCTACTAATATGGAAATTGTTGCCCTAAGTTTCATGGAAGATGTCGAGCATAGCCCAACATATATGAAAATGTTTTTTTTCTTATAAAGAGAATATTTTTTTTAAAAAAAAATTATTCTATTATAAGAAAAAAACATTTTGAAAAACAACTTACACCTCATTCCTAGAAATCTCTTTACTACTTAGGCTTTGCTCCTGCATCATCATCAAGCCAAACTTCAATGAGCCAATTACCTGTTTAAGCTTGCCCCAGCTTACTACGATGATGAGTAGTTTTTCAAATGTTTGGTACTCATGCTGGTGTGGTAAATATATGCTGCCACCTGATGGATGATTCATCCAACGAGGCCATAATGGCATTTCCAGTGGCTAGTTTGTAGAGGCAATTAAAGAATCAAAATATAACGAGATTAAATTATCGGTTTATAGGTGCCGACATTGTTACGCTATGTTGCTAATGACATGTAGCAAACGAAGGGGGTTGCAATTGTTTTGCTTTTGGATGCGATATCCAACACGTTTAGCCTCAAGTTCGGCATAATGCAGATTCCAAAGTGAAAATGCAGCGATCCATGGAGATGAGGTGGTTGGGTTTTTTTAGTTTGCTGCAAACAGGTTTAGCCCTTAACCATGTTGAAGCAATGAACCTGTCGTGTTCCAAATTCAGTGGACGTGATTTTTTCAAGATTTCAAGTGTGTGTATACATAGGATTCCTGATTGTTTGTATCTAACATGCCTTCTAACATGAGCTTTGTCAGTTTCCACCCTAAAAGAACATAAATATCTGGAATTTTGACTGATCTACTGCTACGTATGCACATTAAAACACTTGTTAGGAGATGATAAAAATTGGTACAAGCAACATGAAGATATTCGTGAGATATTCTATTAGAGGATGTGCATCACAACTTTGAATGGCATGAAGCTTAGCTTAATGCATGAGCAATCACCCAAACTATGCATTGAGAAAATTCAGACAAGTCCAATAATCAAATGATTAAAACGAAATTCATTAAACTAATAATTGAGGAAAGATAAATACTGTCTACACCATCATTCTGAGAAGTTCAGGCCAAAAACAACAAGCAACTGGATTTCCACCCTCACATGTTCTGCATCTCAAACATTTGGTTCTCACATCTCAATCTAATTGTTCCAAGCCAAAGATGTTGACGACCAGGGTTGAAGGGTCTGCACCTGATCACATTTTCTGCGAAGATGGAGAAGGCTGTGGTGTTTGAGAGATCGACTGTCACGCGTACCTCAGGTAGAAGCTAGACCACGAACCTAGCCCAAGGCACAAACATGGACAGTAAAAACTCAAATATCTTTATCTAATCTTTATATGGTTGATATTTAGCATTCAATGCTTCAACATTCTCCTACTATAACTAGCCCACATAAGGATGTCCTGTAAATAACCCACATGACAGTATCATTTTCACTCAACAATGCTCCACCCACTATAAGGAGTTGTTACATCAAAGATTGTAGTATTCAATATATTCTCCTTATCTCCATGCAAGTAGATGTAGTTCATGAATATATAAAAATTCGTGAACCACTATGGAAAAGCTTAAACTTTTAGAATTTTTATTGCATTCTCTTATCACCTTCTTCACTATATTTCCGTTAACACAAACATTACACGACCTCTAAGACTTAATTAATCTTTTATCTTTATTAACTTAAGTACTAGACAATTCTCTAATACCAACATGAGACTTGTTTTATGGTTCACATGATTACTAGTACTTTCCTAGTCTAGCAATCAATCATTATGATCTCATCCATATATCAACTTTTGAAGGTTCTTGATCTATCGAGGTTTTTCTTATAACCACATCAATGATGTTATTTATGAGGATTTGAAATTAAAAAAATTCAATTCCATTTCTTTTCACTTATTTTTGTAATTGACGATTTAGAAACTTCAAGACATAAAAGGTCCATAGACTTTCTAACCATAGGTGCTCCATTAGAATCTCTTAATCTCTAGTCGTTAGCCCAACAAGTAAGAATGCTCACACAAGCTTCTTGAGCCACATAAGAGAAACTAAATGTCATTCCTCTTATAGTAAGTGGTTCTTTCAGTAGCACCACCTTTTACACTTGATAATATATGCACACAATTCCTGTTTAAGGAGGAAATAAGTTAGAATGAGGTGAAAGACAATGAAAAGAAGTATCACCTCTGGTGAAAGAAAGTCAAATGATATATCACCATACAATACAAAACAACCATTATTATCACCATCATTTTCATTAGGTCTTACTCGGGTAGTCTAAATAGAAAAAAAAATTGAAAGGAAAGAAAGTCCATGGTGATACAAGCCTTAAATATAGAAGAGTAGAATCCCATCACGGTAAATAGGTCTTTATTGGCCAAACATGTGCTTAACACTTACTTGTGAGGATTTGTTCTCTTATTACTGGATCAATCACTTCACTTCAATTACTAGAATTAAAGTGATATTTTATAGTATGAATATCTTTGTAAATTTTGTCAAGTTAAATGGAAGAAGAGAGAGAAAGAGAAAGAGAGGTATGTTCTTTCAATAATAATAAAAACTTGTTTTTTCACATGGATTATGTTCATATCTTTTTTAGTAACTTTTCTACATACTTTGGACCAGGCCTGTCCCTCATGAGCAGACCAAACCCAACCCAATAACCAACATTCTAAGAGATTTTATCTCTACAAGATAAATCTAGACTAGTAGACCTAAAAGAACAATGATTATATGTGGTGTTGTCTGATTGAACATCTAACGAAACAAAAGCATCATCTTTATCACTTTGTGTGACTACATCTCCTTCACAAAAGAGATGGGATAGGTTCCTAAAGTGTTCCATAACTAAGAGAAAAATGGAGTACCAAAAACCATGACGTGGTTTGTTTTCCCTTCCAATTCTAGGTTTAGCTCAAGTAATAAGTCATGTTTGACCATCATAAGTCGATGGTTTTAATCACTTTTCTTAGGTTAATAGCTTAGATCGAATCGCCTCTGGTAAACTCACTTTATAGGAAAAGAAACTAAAACTTATTTTTGTACGTATTCCAAGTTCAAAACCAGGCAATTTATAGGACTCTCTGATTATGATAAGAATCTAAATTGGGCTTCCATGCAGGTCTGAGTACGAAGCAAACAAGGCTCTACATGAGCCCGTAATTTAGAGATGGTCAAGCATTAGCATGGCAAACAGATTATGATGCCGTTTTGCAACGCGGTGAAAACTATGTTTTAAGAAAAACACAGTTTGCATCCATTTGGTAATTAGAAAACCGCAATTTGAATTGCGGTGGGACCCACCAAAATTACGTTTGAACCACCGTTTATGAGAAGTAAAAATTTGATGTTTTTGAATGCGTTTTATTTCCGGTATTACCTGCTTTTCTTGCATTTAACAGATGAACTTTCATTAAATTTAAACGAACATAAAAATTTAAATGAACACAGACTACTACATGAACACAGACCATGGGTCCATCGTTGTTGCCGCGAGAGAGAGACCAGGGAAGAAACGAGAAATTCTGGGGAAATTTACAGAAATTTTAGCAAAGAAAAACAAGCAAAAAACAAGGAAATATCACACAAAAATCACACCATCATCCCTTATTCCCCTTGGCAACCAGCTCCTTCTCTCTCTCTCGGTTTGCAGGTGCTCTCTCTCTCTTAATCAGCTCTGTCGAGCTCTCTCTCTCTCCACCGTTAGAGGCCACCTACACCCAACATCACCCTTATCACCACCGTGAACTTCCTCTACACACTAGCAACCTAACCACACTCTCCGGCGAGGCAAAAGTCACGGTTGCAGCAGCTGCAACGTGAGCCCCGTACCTTTGGATGCCTCCTCCGGCCACCACAGGCCACCATTTCCGACGCCACCACAACAGGAATCATCACCCCAACCTCCTCTACCAACGGTACTAACAGGTACATCTTTCGTCACACTTGAAAAATTAACTATTCATCATCTTCTTCGCCTCGTCGCCTGCATGCAGGCTTGCGTGAAGGGGGTAGTGGGCCGGGCTTTGTGCCCGGCCCAAACACATAAGGGAGGTGAGCTGGAAGCCCACCTAGGCTGGAGGCCCAACCCATGCACAGTGGGCTGTCAGTCCGACCCATCAGGGCTGGACAATCAACCCACTGATTATTTTTATTTTTTGTTTTATTTTATTAAAAAAATGTAAAAATTAAAAAATTAAAAAAAAAAAAAGGTGTTATTTTCATGCATACGGCCGAATTCCAAAGTTTTTCCCATCGTATTTTTTGTAAAAAAATATGTTGCATCTTTCTCATGTTTTTAAACGAAAATTGGATATCGTAACCGGTTTTACTTCATTTTACTCCACAACCTTGACGTATCGTATGAATTTAGTTCATGATGAAATTGCAATTAGTTTGATGGGAGAATAAAAACGAGTGTGTAATTTACTTGAATTATTAATTACATTTTATTATTATGATAATTAAATCTACAATATTTAAAAAAATATATGTGTGTGTCCTTTAAAGTCATTTCACAAGTTGACAGCAATATGAAAAGCATGGTAACCAAACACTCGAAACTGTTTTTTATTAAACCTTAAACTCAACCACAGTTTTAACCAAACACTTCAATTTCAGTTTTGAACCGCAGCTAAAAACACTTTTGATAAAACTGTTTTTTTTTCAACCTCAACCACAACAGCAACACTTGTGCCAAACAGACTATATATATGCCTCCTCCGTGTTCTACACAGTGGGGAAGAGAAGGAGACAAATGTTCTGCATGTGAGAGGCTAAAGTGAAGGTGACGGGGTCTCTTTCTGGTCACATTCCTAGGCAGTGGATATATATATATATATATATATATATATATATATATATATATATATATTACCTAATATATAATAGGCGTGGTGTTTTTCCTGTAGCTTCAGCACTGTCGCGCAAGACACATTGCACTGTGGACTGGATATCTGTCCTCCGTGCGTCGCGCGAGTTCGTCCGCCTTTTTTTTCCCCGCTTATGAACAGTGTTATAACGTTTCTACCCCTCGAAAACGACAAAACACGTCGCCTGGACTGAAGGCTCCACGGTCATTTCCCACATCGGCCCAGCCCGAACCGGTCCGGTTCGCCGCCCTTCCGATTTATTTTTTCTTTTCGAAATTGGCTAAATACAGATATAGCCCCTAATAAGACAAAAATGGTGAATTCGGAACAGGGGCAGACCAGTAATTGACCATCTTTTTTATTATTTCTTTCGTTAACTGTCAAAGCATGAGGGGCACGCGCCCGACGGTTTTCTGCCTCACGCCTTGTGGAGGAGGCGCGTGAACGCTCATGCAGTGATCGGAGATGGTCTACCGGCGTCTCTCCCGTTGCGCCGCCGCGTGGTCTTCATCCCGGTGCGGCGCGTTTCGGCAACGGACGTCCGTGGACGCGGCGGTGGCCGGTTAAAGCTGTTGGCCACCTTTCTCTCTCTCCTGCACGTAAACGTACAGGAGAGTCCCCCGGGTTTATGTCATTTTCACTTCGGTCCCTGGACTTTGAATTTTGTGTATGGTCCTGATTTTTGTTATATAACTTTTGATTTAGTTCGATCGGGTCCTTCGATTGAAATTAATTCAGTGTTAATGTTTCACTTCAGTCCTCCTTCTTTTAATTTTCGGATTGGGTTGAAACATATTAATTTATTCGGTACAGCAGTTTAATTTTTTTCAATTTTGTCCTTTGATTGAAATTGATAATATATTTGATTTTCATTTCGGCCCTTATACTTTTAATTTTGGATTTTAATCCCTTTATATTTGATTTTCCTTTCGGACCTCATACTTTTAATTTTTTATTTTAATCCCTTGATTTCTTTTTATGATTTTAATTTTGTTAAAGTTTTTATGATTTTTTTAGTCTTTGATTTATTTTATTTTTTTTCATTATTAACACAATAATAATAATAATAATAATAATAATAATAATAATAATAATAATAATAATAATAATAATAATAATAATAATAATAATAATAATAATAATAATAATAATAATAATAATAATAATAATATTTTTTTTTCCTTACTCTTTTGTTAATGTGTTTATGTTTTTTCTCTCAGGATAATTTGATAATTTTTATTGTTTTAACAGTGATAACAATGATAAAAAAAAAATTTGTTTGATCTTTTGTTGAGGTTTTTAGGATTTTTTTGCTCTTTCATTTTTATGCTTTCATTATTAAAAAAATAAAATAACAATAACTGATAATGATGATGATGATGATGATGATAATAATAATAATAATAATAATAATAATAATAATAATAATAATAATAATAATAATAATAATAATAATAATAATAATTTAATTGTTTTTCTTGCTTACTATTTTGTTAATATTTTTGAGTTTATTTTTTCCTCAGAATAATTTGATAATTTTTATTGTTTTAACAGTAATAACAATGATAATCTTCAGTTTTTATTGTATTTTTTTGTTTAATCTTTTGTTGTAGTTTTTACAATTTTTTTAGCCTTTCATTTATTTATTTATTCTTTCATAATAATAATAATAATAATAATAATAATAATTTAATTGTTTTTCTTGCTTACTATTTTGTTTATGCTTTTTAATTTTTTTTCCTCTGTATAATTTGATAATTTTTATTGTTTTGATAGTAATAACAATAATAATTTTAGATATTAAGACTCTGATGTTGCTATTGTTATATTATTTTAAATTAATATTGCTTCCTTTTTCCCTTTATTTTTTTTCCTATTATTTTTATTTGCTCTTTGGATTATATGATTTTTATGAGTTTATTATTTGCGCAATAATAACGATAATTTTAGTGATTAATTTTTTATTATTTCCTTATAAAAATATTTTGCTTTTTCTTAATAATTGTTCAGGTCAATTTAATTATTTTGATTGTTTTGACAGTAATGTTGATGATAATTTTAATTGTTATAACAATGATAACAACAATAACGTGAGGATGGATTTTCAATTTATGTTTTCATTTTTTTATCGATATAAAATTAACTATTTATATTTGCTATTTGATTATTGTAGATTTTTATTTGGTGTTAATTCATTTAGTTTTTTTTTTAAAATTCTTGGATGATGTTTATTCTTTATTCGTCTCTATGCATTTATGCTTTTAGTTTTTGTTTTTTTATTTGGGTTTTATTATTTGGGTTTTATTTTTAATCGGTTCAAGCCTGAAATTTTAATTTATGTTGGTAATTATTTTAAAATTAATATTACTCCCTTTTTTCTCTTTATTCATTTTTTTTTGTGTTTTCTCTTATTTTTATTTGTATTTGGATTAGATAATTTTTATAATTTTGCTATTTGCGCAATGATAATGATAATTTTTGTTATTTTTTAAATTGTTTTTTATCAAAATCTTTTGTTTATTTTTTTAATGTTTTTTCAGGGAATTTATTTATTTTAATTGTTTTGATAATAATATTGATAATAAATTTAATTGTTATAGCAATGATAATTAAAATAACGTGGGGATGAATTTTCAATTTATGTTTTTGACTTTTTATGGATAGAAAATTAACTATTTATTTTTGTTATTTGATTATTACAGGTATTTTCACAGTTTATATTTTGTTTTGGTTTGGTTTAAATTGAATTATAAAATGAACTAATCTTAATGCAATGGATTTAATAATTCAAATATCCAAATCTTCTTGCTTTTTTGATGATGATGATAAATTAATGCTGGTTATTTCGTTGAAAACTGCTAAACAGATTAATTTATAGCGATTTAAAATTCATATATTTTATAGAAAACTCGCACTTTACAGGATTTCTGCACAAATTTATTATTTTGGCTAAATTTATAATACTATAAAAAAATACATATAATTAATATTTTTTACATTGAAAAAAATATGGTGCCGCCCGCGACGAGGCGCGGGGGCATTTAGCTAGTATAAATATATGGTTTGTTGTTTTATTGCTTTAACCAGGAAAGAGGCAAACATTCAATACTCGCAAGGGGCAAAATAGTGGTGCGAAATTGATGTTTTTAAGTGTTTTTTTTTATCGTTATAATATGTTTATATTAAAAATAAGAGATATTATTACGGTCTATCTTCATTTTATTTTATATCATTTTCATTCCTGGCCATTTGCAGAGCATTTCGGGTGGATGGTATGTCCTGAGAGATAGCTTGCGCAGGGTCTGTGGTTTCACCAAAGAAGAAGCTAGTGGTTGCTTCTAGTGATCGAAATCTAGCGAGCTAGCTGTCCCTTGATTGTATTGGAAAAAGAAACCTGCCTTGAGGAAACAATGTGAAAGAGAATCTAAGGTGATTGAGACGCGACAAATGGGCTTGGATTTTGACATTTCATCTCTGGAAGAGATATTTATATATATATATATATAGAGAGAGAGAGAGAGAGAGAGAGAGAGAGAGAGGAGACAGGCAGAAAATGGTTAGAACCTTAAATGGGAGTCGGTGTTAAGGTCGGTCTCTCTCATTCTTTCCCTTTGCTGCTCCTTTTTTTCCCTGCCAAATTTAATTTAATTTAAGGTCTCTCTCCTTCTTAGAGATAGACTCTGGAGTAAATAAAAGTATTTTATCGAGAGCGAGAGAGAACAGCTGTTACTGTCCTCCTCCTCAGTTGGGTAGCCATTCCAGTGATCTCATGATCCACTTTCTTTGTACTACTGGCTTCTTGCTGTGATCTTTCATTGGATTTTGTGGTCTCACGTGAATCTCATAACCTCTTACCACATTAAATTCTCTCCTCATAAAAGCACTGGAATGAGGTTGAAAAATTAAACTCTAGCCAGCCACTCAAAAATGTCTGCTGAATGCAGGTGAAAATCAAAATATATTTAGACATTAACTATTGCTTTTTTCAACAGATACCGAAGCAAGTATTACTAATTATCTCATTTTCTAAACTGGAAAAATTCGGTTGTCTAAAGTAGGTTAGTCGAGATTGCTAAGGTTGTTACTACAGAAGAGAAGAGTCACTTCTGTTGAACTCTGTTGTGTTTTTTAAAAAAAAAACTGCACAAGACTGGTATAAAGTAGTTCACACCAGCGCTTAAGATTCATGGATTGATGTTGTTATTGGAGCTTTCTCAAAATAATTAATATGGGATATTCAAGATAGATTAGGTTACCACTAGGACAAACTAAATTCAACCAAATTCAAAGACACTTGCCTTGTGTATGTGGGCTGTGTTGTTTCTGCACATGAAAACACCGGAGAAACATTCTGTGGTCTCTAGGTTTTTCTTGCAACTGTTTTTTGTCGTCTTCTTTTAAAAAAAAATATAAATAAAGAGTTTTGTCCTCTCTCTCTCTCTCTCTCTCTCTGCTCTTCTCTTCTCTGTAACTTAGAAGGTCCACATTTCTGACATCCTTCCAGGTGGATAAATTTTGTTTTCTCCAGTTCCCTGTTTCCAATCTGCCTTTTCCCTCTTCAACCAGGAATATGGTTTCTTGGTTTACAGCGCACCAAGGCTTTGACGATGGACGGTTATTGATTAACACGTAATCAATAGGTTTCAAACTGTAGAATTTGATAGGGACATAGAGAAACATCATTATACTATTTTGTGTTTTCTTTTTGAAAAGGATGAGTTTGGAATTCGGCAGGCAAACTTCCACCAGCACGCAGTAGATGGATGCAGTGCCCAGAGATAAAAGAGTTGGGTGATATTTAGCTTTCATGATTAAACTTCATTGATCGAGAAGATTTCCAAGGAAAAAATAACGGAGAGGGAGAAGATAAAGAATGGTGGTTTGATCTTAATAAACATGTTCAAGATTTTTCTATTGAACTACGTACACTAGCTAGCAGCTGTTCATCTTGTCCCATTCGACTGTGAAGAGCTCCTAATTTTTGTTTCAAGACTGCCTTGTCTTGTAATTATCATATTTATCATCAGTTCACATCCCTGTAATAATCTTTGTTCACTTCCGAGTGGCGCGGGAGCGAAATTATACGAGTTTATCCGATGAAAAAAATATCCACAATAGATAAATTATCGATATAGTTTTTGAAATAGTATAAATATGTTTTTTTATATGCATTTCGTTAAAAAAAAAAATTATTATAAATATGTTTTTTTATATGCATTTCGTTAAAAAAAATAATTATTTTAACAACTCGTTTGTATTTTAATATATTTATTATTAACACTCTTAACTTTTAAAAAAAAATCAATGAGGAAAATTTAATTGATGAAATAATACATCTTTAACAAATTTACTTTAATGTTTTAGCTCTTTTATAAATATATTAAAATTATTTTTTTAACATTAAAATTATTTTAGCTCTTCATATGGCTCTCTCAAACATAATCAATGACAAAAATCATTTAAGAAAGTCAAATTCTTAATACGGCTTCTAAATGGTGCAAATATGATCATTTTTTAACATGTTATCTAATGATAGAAAGTTATTTGAACAACTCATTTATATTTTAATATATTTAATATATAATACTTTTGATTTTTTTAGATAAGTTATTGTGAAAAGTTTAATTGATAAAAAAATAGGTTTTTAAATAATCTATTTTATTGTTTTGTCTCACTTGCTTTAAAAGTATATGGAATCCATTTTATATTTTATGGCTTTGAGCAATTTCTTTGTAATATATTAGATATTGCTTCCATATAATTGGTAGACTTATCAAGTATATGAGCAACTCATTATTTCCAGCTTTCATAAAAAGTCGATATCTCAATGGTGCATGACGATTCATATTTGATCTATATAGTTCTTATGTTTTTTGAGTTTTGGTTTAAATGTGTTATGATGTCGTTGTCGCATAAATTAATTACCCTAGCTTAAAACAAATCAAACAAGATAGTATAGAGCAAGCAAGGGGTCGATCCCACGAGGACGATTTAGTTCAGATTTTCATGCTATATGTTATGCAATTGAGGGGGGGGGGGGGGGGGGGGGTTGGAAGTTGTTTAGGCTAGGCTAAAGCAAACTAAGCGAAAATTATATAAAACTGAAATTTATCAATAAAGCAAACCTTGGTCGCAAATCAACATCCACCTACAGAAATCAGAACTGATCATGGAAACGACACATCAATTTATATTCTGAATATTTATCTCTTCTTAAAATTGGTTCATTAACGGATCCGCCGTATAACTTACCCTAACCATCAAACAACCACAGTGTCCGCACTAGTAATTTGATTCAATGGCAGCATTAAAATCTAGATAAATTGATCAATTAAGAAACATAATTGTCCGCAATATATGTTTAGTTCGATTGAATGTTCTCCCTAAGATTAATAACATAGATCCGCTACAATTATTAACTTAGTTGCTTCATAAGTTCATATACCACAACTCCGGTTTTGATATCAAACTTAGCAATCGACTGTCTACAATAATAACTTTGAGTCCGCTCTTAGAAATTAAATAAATAATCATAGGAAAATAAGCATAGGAGAACAAACATATTTATCATATAAACTGAAAAATTGAGGTAAAAATAGATCTCACAGTTCTTGAAATCTGAAGGTTTTCGTGTCCTTCCAACCAAGCAAAAGAGTCTAGTCTTGCATGTTTATTGAACAACTAAATAAAAAGATGGAAGAAAACATGATTTAGGGTTTGGAGGAGGAAGATTTGTGTTTTCTTTTGTGCTGGCCGCCACTTCCTTGCTCCTCTCCTCCTTTATATATGCTTAGAAACCCTAGTGTCTATTTTACAAAATAGTTCTTCCTTAAGTTGACAGAATTTAGTTGTCCCTTGTAAAATTCATATCTCCTTCATATAACATAGTTTTGATCTTAACTTTGGAGCGTTTATAGGGCTTTGAGTCCTGAATCCACGACAATTGAGTTTGCATCAATCAGACTTCTGTATCTCGAGATATTGAAGTTGGAATGGACAAAGGTCGATATCGGCAGATTGCAAGATTTGACTTTGAAGGCTGCGATTTCCATGATCTTCCTTATTTTATTTCTTTTTCCTTAGCTTTCCATAAATTTATGGATGTTAGCTTTTGAATGTCACTGGAATCACTTCATTTCGATCTCTAGAGCTTTCACTCTACACAAAACACCAACTGAAGGTCAAATATGTCAATCAGCTCCAATTACCTCATTTTTGCATCTTTCATCCAAAAATGCCTTCAAAACATAAAACAAAGAATATCAAGGTATTTTATACACAAAACATATGCAAAACACTAGGTAAATATGGATGAAACTATCAAATAATATGGTCGCATCAAAATGTTATATCCTCAACCTCTTTTTCCATCCAAGGTTCTTGAACTTCATGAAGTTATATTTTCCTTCCACCATTTATGTGATCCAATTATCAAAAGATCCATTGGAGCTTCCAATTAGTCTAGTTACAAGGATTAGAGCTAAGAAGTTCAAAGAAGCCTTCAATGGACTTCTTCAAGATACATGGACTAAGGTGGACTTCAAGAGTATTTGTAATAATACAGAGCAAGCCTTGATTAATTTGATTCATGTTCAAAGAGGGATGAAGTTAATAAGAGATTATAATTATGTGATCCATTACCATCCTAGTAAGCCTAACGTCATAACAGACATTTTAAACAAAAATGGTAAAGCATATATGAATAATATAAAGATTAAGAGACAAGGAAGTACAATGGAATTGTGAAAGATGGGTTTGTGGCTGAGTTTGGGGGTTGAAGGGCCTAATTAAAAATATGATTTGTACTTCGAGACAAAGTCTTGAGGCTAAACAAATGGATGAGAAAGTAAGGAAGATGAAGGAGAATGTGAAACAGGGTATAGAAATGTCTTTTCAGGTGTTATCTGATTGATTAATAGCTACGTGCAGATGAATTTATTTGCTTGGTGATGAGATCTTTAAGGATGAGGTGTTAGCAAAAGCCTATGAATTCCATTTTGCTACTTATCCTAGAAGTACGAAGATGTATAGAGACTTAAAGGAATATTGTTGGTGGCCAAATATGAACAGAGAAATAGAAAAATTGATGTTGAACTGTGGGATTTGTCAACAAATAAAGATAGAACACTAGAAACCTGCACAAAAGTTGCAACTGTTATCAAATCTAGAATGAAAATGGGAGGATATCCTTATGGACTTTGTAATAGGATTACCCAAGGGGAAGAAAAGTAATGGTGCCATATGGGTAATGGGAGGATATCCTTATGGACTTTGTCAGGGATTTGTCAGTACAAGGAAGATTTTGTTGAATTTTGAATAGAAATTTATGTGAAACCTTATATATATAATTGCATTTTTTTTCTTGATGAATATGTATCTAATGATATTATTTTTAATCTTCTAGAGAAGGGGACATCACATAGGTCAACTCTCACATAATTTGAATTGAAACTCAGGCCAAATAAGGATAGGCTAAAGAGCTTTAAAATTGACTACCTAAGCTAGTGCAATTTAATAACAAAGCCAAGACATTATCCACGACAATGAACAAATAATGTATTGTTCTCATGATTTTATACATTCGCATCAAAATACCTAATGATCACTAAATTTTAATCTACATGATCACTAAATTAATACCTAATGATGAAACCAAAAAACAAATTAACATAAAAAATTATTGAGAGGAAAAACTTGAATACACATAGGTTAACTTGACTAATCCATCATTTATGATATGAGATAAGAATAAACTCATAAAAAAGACATGTGGAATGAATAATGAAGCTCTAGGCCTAATAACTCAATGTTATTGTAAAGTGATCAAGATTTATTTTATTTTTGTTTTGATTACTTTTTTATTAAATGAATGATATAGAACAACAAAATAAGATATTTTTTTATAGAGATAACTCATACTAATAAGAAAAGAAGGAGTTCTTCAAAAAAAAAATCTTTCAATAAAATGTAAATTATTGTTTTTATATATAAAACAATATACCAATTTAAACCAGTTGAAATATATATATATATATATATATATATATATTTAAGAGCTCCTTGTGAAACAAGACCATGTGTATATTAGATTCTTGTTTTGTTCTTTAGTAGGAGTTAATATTTATTCGTGTATAGAAACCTTGATTACTTTTATTAAATGCTATCTTTAGATTTTAAAATTACAATAAAATATTTCTTACTTATAAAAAACATGTTAACAATGATTGCAATTTAATTTTGTTTTAATTTTTTTCTATTTCTCACAACAAAGCATGAACAACTTAACTAGAACAATCATGTTTAGAAGTGTGATAACTTCTATTTTTAAGTATTTTTTTTTAAATGTGTTTGCTTTGAAAAATATCAAAAAAAAATTATATTAATATGTTAATATAAAAAATTTAAAAAATAGTATACATCAAAATATACGCTCTCTTTTTCACCAATAGATTAAGGGGGTGTTTGGGAATGCATTTCAAAAGTGTTTTTGAAAATAAATTAAAAAACAAATATTTTTATTTTTTAATTTAATTTTTTTTAATGTTTATAGATCATTTTGATGTGCTAATATCAAAAATAATTTTAAGAGAATAAAAAAAATAATTTTAATATATTTTTAAATAAAAAGTAATTTCAATCATATTCTAAAATAGATATTAAATCATCATTACTAAGTAATAAAATAATCCCTCCCTCCCACCTTTGCGCGCGCACCCAGCTCCCTGGCTAGTACATCCGTAGTAGGCGCCTCGGCTAAGTCCTGCTTTTATGAGACAAACTAAGGTTGTCAATACCGTTTCGGTTGACGTTTTGTTTTTTCTGTTGGTACGGAATATTTCGGTTTCGGAGTGTTTCGGCATGCCGTTTCGGGGTTGTATTGTTTATAATTAATTAATTAATTATATATATATATATAATTAAAAAACAAAAAAAACTAAATATAATTTTTATTTTTTATAATATATATTTTTTAATTTTAATATATATATATATATATAAAAAAAAAACTTACGTATAGCATGAGCTGGACAAACATGCTATCCCACATCGCTGAAATCGTCCAAGAAGTTTACTTTTTGTGGCTTTAAATGCTGAAAGGTTATCCCGCATCGAATAAATAGATGTTCATGTAAAGAATTTTGTCTATAAAAATAAATCAAGAAGTCTTGCAAAACCTGCTTACCTGGATGGATCTTGGGTTGGTGACATCCAATGTATTTAGGATGTGTGCTGATTTAAGAGTTGAAAAGTAAAATAATTTTTTTATGTAGCCGAAACGGCACAAACGAAATAATATTGATATGTTTCGGCCGGTATTGGGCTGAAATTACCGAAACAAATCGAAATTTAAACCGTGATGAAATTGACCTCGTTTTGTCTTGTCTTTTTTATTGGTACAAAATGTTTTGGCTATTTCGACCGAAACGGAATGGTATTAATAACCTCGAGACAAACCAAATCATTCACATTTGAACCATAGCTGTATATAACTGTATATCGTTATGGTTAGCGTTTTGGTTTTTATTGTTATGTAATGTTTCGGTTTTGAAATATTTTGGTTTATTATTTCGGGGTTGTATTATTTATAATTAGTTAAATAATTATAAAAATTAAATATTAATTTAATAAATATAATTCAAATTTAAGATAAATTAATTTTAAATTTTATAATACAAACATAGAATTAAACAGACATAATATTAAAATTAGAAACATCTCTAAAAATCGTCTATTATTTAGTTCATCATAATTGTAGGTGATACAAAAAATAATTATTTAAATTTTTGTTTTTAACTTGTTTTTTTATGGAGATATTAAGGGTGTTTTAATTTAATCTTTGATGACAAAAAAGCAAGAAAAAAATATAATTTTAATTTTTTATAAAATTAAAATTGACACAACAATTTTATTTTTTTATAATATATATTTTTTTAGTTTTTATTGTTTTGATTTTTATTTCTCACATTTTCAATATATTTCTAAAACAATATATATTTATAAAATTAAGTATTATTTATAGAATTTAATAAAATAATAATAATTTTGATGATGCTAGCCATGACTTGATTAGATAGAAAAGTAGAATTCATAACTCAGAAATATATTATGAAAAACAGTCGGAACGGTCACATCACATCATGGAGGCGGGAATGAGTTTTTTTCTGAGGCCGAAACGCCATACACGAAAAAATACTGGAATGTTTTGTTTGTATTTGATCAAAAAATTCGAAACAAGTTCGAATTTAAATTAAGATAAAAATAATACTATTTTTTTTTATTTTTTTAACTAATATGAAATATTTTGTTTGGTATGAAATATTTTGGTTATTTTAATCGAAACAAAATGTATCAACAACTATGATTTGGACATCTATCGATGCATGTCAAAAAACTTTTAAAATAATTAAAAAAATATTATTTTGATACATTTCTAAATAAAATATAATTTTAAAAACAATTTCAACTATATTTTCAAACAATCATTTTATTTGCATCTGTACGAGAGCGCGAGGTGCTTTTCTTCAATTGAATTGTTATTATTTTTTAAAAGTACTTAATTTAAAAATTAAATGAGAGAGAAAAACTATAATATATAAGGGCAACTTCAACGGGAGTGCCATTTGAAGAGCCAAAAATAGAAAAAATAGTTTTTTAGCATGTTTGTTTAATTTTCTACACTCCAACCGGAAAGCTATTTTGATAGCCAAAATAGTTTTCCCGTGCATGAGCTCCTATTTATAGCAGCTCATGTAGAAAAGCCAAAATTTTGGGGTCACCTTCTTCCTGCGTGGATAAGGTAATATATATATATATATATATTAGAAAATAATGTAACTATATCAAAAATATTTGTTTTTGTTTTTATTTAAAAATACCTCAACAAGAGAGTAAAAAATTATATACAAAATTAATAATTATATTGTTGGAGGGTTTTTTAAAAACAATTATTTAATTATATAACTTACTTTTATTAATTGTATAATTAATTGCATAATTAAACTACATACAGAATAATTGCACTATATTTAAAATAATATGAAAAAATAACTCTCCAAAATAATTTTTACTATTGGAGTACATATCAATAAAACACTATTCAAAAAGCCATTTTAGAGATTTGGCTCTCCAAAATGGCTTTTGCCATTGGAGTTGCTCTAATATTCATGCCCTCTCATGCATGAGTGATGGTGTATACAAAGGATGATTGAGATTATAATAGTGTTTGTTTTTAAAATATTTATTTATTGAAAGTACATTAAATATATTTTTTTAATTTATTTTTTATATTAGCATGTAAAAAGAATCTAAAAATATTAAAAAAATAATTAAAAAAATAAATTTTAATAAACAAAAAAGATCGAAATTCAATGACAAAAGCCCTAAAACTTGAAATAAGAAGAACAATTACGATTGAAGTTGTTTTATGCTATTTATCATAGTGCTTTGACATGTGTTACATGTGTACGTAGTTTAACTATATTTCTTTAGAGGGATGAGTAAATGAATTCCATTATTTTAAATATCTATAAAGATTAAATAAAAAATTAATTGAATTAAAGGGGCTTTAATAATTTTGATTTAAAAAATTTATTCTATATATTTATAAAAACAAAAAAAATTAACTTGAACCAAACCAAACCAAATCTAGAAGAAATATTAGAGTGAAGGATTGGTAATTAAAATTAAACACGTGAGTTGCTTCCTTGTACTTGAATTGATTGATTTTATTAAAGGACTAATAACACAAATAGAAGGAAAACCATGATAAATTATCATGCTCAATTCTATAATTTTATAATGCTAAACAACAAAACATGAGAGATATTATATTTTAAAAAATCACAACCATACAAAAAATCAGGTCAACTCAAACTAACTTGTCAAACTTGTTATATAAGTGATCATAATAGGAAAAATAAATAGAAAACAAATCATAAAGTCCAATAACAAAAACCCTCTCAACTTTAAAGGATGAAAGTAAAAAAAAAAAAAAAATTATCTCCCAACTTACACAATGTAAGATAAAATAAAATTTATTTTTTTTCAAAATAAACTCAACAATATATATATATATATATATATATATATATATATATATATATATAAACCCCGAAATAAACTTAGGTCAGTTTGAAAACTCACAATGAATTCTATGTAAAGAAGATAAAAAATGATTAGAGCCTAATCACTAATAATATATAATGTTAAAAGAAAAAAAGTGAAAAAACTAAGTTTAAAAACAAAATCAAGTGAACCTTCTAAATTCAGGCTAATGTCTCAAACTCACAATCCATGAAATCCTAGACTTGACTTGAGTAATGACATTCAATTCTCAACCAACTTAATACTAAAAGATTGAATTGTAAAAATAAATATCATTTAAAAAATTAGATAAAGAAGATTTAACAAAAAATGACAAATAAAAAAATATGAGATAACCTAGGTCATTTTAGAAATTAGTGAAATCTTTATACAAAAACAAACAAATGAAAATAACATAGATTAGTCTCCAATTTAGCAAATACTAGAGGATAAATTAGGAAAACAAAATGAGCATAAAGAAAGAAAAAATAAACCACACAAACTTGAATGAATCTCCTAAACCTGAGTTATTCTCTAAAACTCATTACTTGTGAAATCTTAGACACCAACTCAATTTCCAACCAACTTTATGTTGAAGGAATAAATGAGAGAAACAAAATTAATTTTAAAAAATATCAAAATAAAAATAAATAAGAATTAAAAGAACGAGGATCAAATTTTATAGGAGAAAAAACTTGTGATGGATGAAATTGTAAGAAAAAAATCAATTCAAAAACTTTAATGTTAAAGAATAAATAGAAAATCTAAAAGGTTAAAAAATTGAATGGGGATGATATCTAAAAAGAATTATAATTTTAAAGATTATTTTAAATAAGACAAAAGTTAATGGAATGAAGAGGAACTAAATTTGAAGGAAAACAAATTAAGAGGGTTACTTTGAAATTTGAAAGGGGCAACATAGAAATTGAGGGGTAGAAAAAAAAGATCATCAATATCTAACAAAATATCATTTGGAACATGTTCCTCTTTATCACATAAGGAATGCTAAAATGATTTAAATGACACTATGAAAAAATATTGTTTGATGATTGAATGATTTTGCACACTCCCCTTAAGACATGATTCAATATGTTGTCATTTTTAATAACAAAAATTAATATAAATATATTTTTTTAACTCACCAAGTTCACTAAAATATATCAAGACAATTCCATTCCTTCACAATTCACTTTGAAATCCAAGTTAGACAAAGAAATGAAACGAAGTTAAAGAGCTTTCAAAGTTATCTTATGGGTTTTTATTTAGAAATAAATCAAAAAATTATTGATAACATCAGCATATCAAAATAATTTAAGAGCACAAAAAACTAATGTAAGCAAAAATAAAATTTAAATTTTTTTAAAAACATTTTTTTTGTTCCAAACACACTTTTAGCACTCATTTATATATATTACATAGTTGAATATATAAATTAATAATTTTCTTCTGCCTATATAAAGAATTTAAATTTCCTCAAAATATAGAATACCAAACCTTTTAAGTCCAATTAAATTTTTACATTACAATTATCTTGTAAGCTAAAAGAGGACGTGAATTTAAACGGTATTAAACAATGTTTTTGCACTGTTCATCTACTCGCAGAGTCAGTGTGGATTTGAATAGTAATTACTATTTCCCCCTCTGTTTACTGTGTTTTTTAGCCTTGGATCTGGGGTCTTTTTGATATTTTCCATTTTTGCACAGTAAAATAACTATAATACCCATGAATAAGACAAAAATGCACAGGAACCGTCGGGGCATTAACATTATTGCGTATTTTTTTAAACGGCTAAATACAAAAATACCCCCTAATAAGACAAAAGTTAACAGTAAATCACAGGGTCAATTGGCTCATTGCACACTTTTTTTAAATGACCAAATACTTAAATACTTCATATAAGACAAAATACAACAATTTGGTGTAATGGTGTCCCGGTAATTTACTATTTTTTATTCTTTTTTCTGCCGAATTACTGTTGGGGCATCGCCTAACACGCCGTCTATTTCTACGCTCACGTGGGTTTCGAACGGTGTGTGAGGCCTATTCTGGCATCCAAAAATGCCCAACCGACATCTAGAATGATTTTTAGCCATGTTATCTTTCTTCTGGTGCGGCACATATGCTTACACGGTGGTCAGAGAAATTTTTTTTTGGATATCTCCGTGTGGAGAATGGGGGAACCCCACTCCCCGGAAAGCGTACTTTGTGGGTCCAAGTGAGTGAGTAAAACCTCCGGCTGTCCCAGCCTCTTACGAAGGGGCTTGCAGAGACTCGACCCTGGGGCTGCGCTGGCAGACCCCAAGCGCTAGCCAGTGCGCCACCCCCTCGGGGACCATGGTCAGAGACATGTCAATGGTTAGTTGATTCCCCCCCCCCCTTTTCTCTCTCCTGCCTGTGCAAGCACATGTTAGCGCCGCTATTTATTGTGATTTTTTATTTTAGTCCCTGATCTTTCGATTTGTATGGTCCTTATTTCTGTTATATAAGTTTTGATTTGTTCCAATTTTTCTCTTCAATTGAAATTGATTATATATTGTTGTTTCATTTCGGTCCTAAGTCTTATAATTTTTGGATTGGATTGAAATCCTTAAGATTTTCAGTATCAAAGTTTTGATTTGTTTCAATTTTATCCTTCAATTCAAATTGATTATATATTCTAGTTTCATTTCGGTCCTCAGTCTTTTAATTTCCAGTTTTGACTTAAATTCTTTAATTTTTTCGGTATCAAAGTTTTGATTTGTTTTAACTTTGTCCTTTAAATTATTATATATGTGTTTTGCATTTCGGCTTTATACTTTTAATCATGGATTTTATTTTAATCCTTTTTTTTTACATATATTTCTTAAATGATTCCTATTTTTTTCCATGTATATATGAACATGGTCTTAGTGTTTGTTTCCAATTTTTATTATTTCCACTATTATTAAGGTTTGTTTTTTTATTTGATGTTTAAATTTTAATTTGTGTTGGTGATGATTTGAAAATTGATATTTATTATTTTTTCCTCTTTTTTTTATTCTTCAAGTCAAATAATTTTTTAAAATCTAATAATATTTATTTTTGTTTTGTTATTTATTTTGTTTTTTAATTGCTTTTGTTTTTAATAATGTTAGGTGTTGAAATTTCTAATTATTATACATAAGACATTCAAAATAATGATAATTATTATTTTTAATTTTTTCTTATAAATATGTGAGACTAGTTATATATTTTGATATTTATTTAATATTAGCTCCTTAAAATATATATATATATATATATATATATAAATGACCTAGATTTTTTTGAAAAAAAATTAATATTAGTGTTCTGAAATACTTTTAATATAATAATATGAGGAATTAATCTTATAAAATAAAAAATATTTAATTTCTTTTTTTAACAATAATTATGGTGTTATCAATAGTATGAACAATAATAATGAGAATATGAATTATTTACAATAATATTTATAATAATAACTATAATAATTGTGATAATTGAACAATCATGATAATTACAATGACAATAATAATAGAAATAATTCATTAGTTGATGCTATTTTTCTTAAAGGTTGACTTTTGCTACTTTTTTATGTATGATATCATATCAACAACAAATATACGAAGTCACACGTATACGAAACATGTTAAAAAAATTGGGCAAATTATCTACAATAAAAAAAATATACGAGTCAATTGCCCTCCACTTAGCTATGGCCATAAACAAATTTTTTAATATGCAAAAAAATGTTAATGGTCTTAGATTGTTTTTATAATGCTATATATCTGAGCAAAATAATCAGCCTACAAAACTTTTGGTTCTTACTATAGCAAAATTATTTACAATAATAATAATTATAATTATTGTATATCAAGTTTTTATATATTGATTTTATTATGGAAAAAGTGTTTAAAATAATGATAATGATTATTTTAAAAGATTTTTCTCTTAAAAATACTTATATATTTTGATATTTGTTTTGATATTAACACCTTAATATATATATATAAAATGAAGTAAGTTTTTTTTTAAATTTATAAATTAATTTAATCTTAGTATTTTGAAATACTTCAAATATAATAATATGAAGAATAAATCTTGGAAAATAAAAAAAAATGAATTTCTTTTTATAACGATGATGATAGTGTCAGCGATAATATTATCAGTAATAATTAGAATATTAATTATTTACAATAATTGTTATAATAACAACTATAATAATTGTGATAATTTAATAATAATAATAATAACAATAAGAATAATAATCAAGATAATTCATTGATCGATGTTGTTTTTATGATATTTGACTTCTACAGCTTTTTTATGTATGATCTTTCAGATCTAATACTATATAAATTAAAAATATACGAAGTTACACATAGACAACATAGGTGAAAAAAATTGGTCAAATTATCTATAGATAAAAAATATATGCGTCACTTGCCCTGCGCTTCGCCGCAGACAAAACCAAATTTTATAACATGTCAAAAAATGTTAATGGTTCTTGATTTTTTTAATAATTCTAGACATTAGAACGAAATAATCAATCTACAAGACTTTTAATTATTTAGCTTTTTAATATATTCATTTTATTATAAATAATACATTTAAAATAATGAAAAAAAAATTATTTAAAAGGTTTTTTTTCTTAAAAATAATTATATATTATGATATTTGTTTAATATTAACATCTTGAAAAATATAATAAATGACTAACAACTAAAGATTAACTATACATGCATAAGAGAGGATTTTACTTTCATTTCACACCACCAAAGGTGAACTTACTTTGTTTTTTTAACCAAAACTATATTGAATAAAAAGATAAATTCTAATAAAAATTAAAAGTCAAAACTAAGAGTATAGATACATAAATTCAAATAAATTATTTAGAATTATACCAAAATTACTGAAAAAAATAAAGGGATCGAAACTAAATCAAGAAATAAAAGAATTATTTATTTTTTCCTTACAACACTTTTATTTATTTTTAATTTAATCCTTCGGTTAAAATTATTTACATATTTTGTTTTCATTTCGGCCCATATATTTGTAATTCTATATTTTAATTCCTTTAGTTTTTAGATATATTTCTAAATAGTCCCTATTTCTGTCCATGTTTATATATATATATGCTCTTAGTTTTGGTTTGTAATTCTCATTATTTCCTGTTTTGTTTAGGTTGTCTTTCTTAGAAAAAAATATTTCTTAGATTTTAGGTTGTTTTGGTCAAAAAATTACTTTTAGAACATTTTTATGTATAATATTTCAGATCTAATATTACATAAAAAAATTTACGAGACAACACATAAACAAAATGGGTGGACAAATTTGCCCAAGTTATCTACAATGAAAAAATATACGAGTCACTTCCCCTGCGTTTTGATTACAATGTTCCTTTTAGGTGGAAAATAAACCTATTTCTAACATATTTTATCTATTGCAATTTTACTAATTAAATATTAAGGTAACCAATTACAACACGCATAAAATCAATTAATTTTCTACATAGAAAATAATTCAACGCAGTGTGTGGGCAAATAACCTCGTGAATACTAATTCATGACAAAAAATTTCCTGTTGCGAAGCACATGACAAAATACTAGTTAAAAAATTTGAAATAAATATTCGTAATTATTTTATGATGAAAGAAAACAAATCAAAGAGTTAAATAAATTAAGACAATTAGAAAATTATTTATATCATAAGATATGATCAAGCATTTATCGATTATAAAATAGTCAAGAATGTGTATCTTATATTATTTGTTTAAAAGATGCTCTATTGTTTTTTGGGAAACCATAATGAGAAAAAAAAATATTAAAGCACTATGTTCTTATGCATCTAGATAGCCGAGAAATAGTTTTTAAAATAACTTTATAATTACATTATCACAAATATAAAATATTAAGATAACTTTTATAGATTATGGTTTTGACTTTTATGAAAAGTAGTTGTAATCATGATGCATTTTTATTTTTATTGAAAACAATTTTTTGTTCAGAATAAATGAGGTTTTACAGGAAGGTCTTTGGTTTTTATAGTTTAGTTACATGACTGATTTTTTTTATTACAAGAGTAATAATTTAAATTATATTAAAAAAATAATTTGCTACTAAAAGCCTTCTTTTCCATATTAATATATTATTTCTTTTAAGAAAAAAAACTTCTAACAGTTATTTTTATATTGTTAATTTAATAAAAACTAAAAGCATTTAGAAGACACACCTAAAATTATCAAGATGATTTAAAATAAAGATTAAAAAACCATTTCTAAGTAAAACCCATTTGTCTTATTAATAAGCTATTTAAAAAAAAAACAAATTCACCATAGAATTCATCATTTAATCATTATTCAAAAAACAAGTCTTACTTATAAGAAAATAACAATCTA
Source organism: Salix brachista (assembly GCA_009078335.1). Lineage (NCBI taxonomy): Eukaryota > Viridiplantae > Streptophyta > Magnoliopsida > Malpighiales > Salicaceae > Salix > Salix brachista. Next base: position 11,183,129 of record CM018576.1, read on the forward strand.
ATAATTTTAATGTGAATGTATCAAAGAACACAATACCAACATAACACTCGTGCGTTGTCAAAATTAACTCTTTGAAAGCATCATTAAATGTATTTTAGTTCGTCATCTTTCAAGAATAATGACCAAGATTCTTTCCTAGACCAAACTGTCACGGGATTTGATTATGTATTAATTAGGAAATTAATTAGAGTTATAAATAGTAGTGTCTCAGTAGGACACTTATTCTTCCATCATTGGCTCAAAATTAATGTTAGGGCATGTAAATCGGTTTACTTCCTATTTAATGGAGAAGACACTCAAGAGGGGTGATCATTCAGTTTCTATTAAGATCAATTTTGTCATGGTATCAAAGCTTCTACTGACCTGTAACTCATCGTATGTAAACAAAAAAAAAATTGTGTCTTCTGTTGCTCTACTTCTGACCAAAGCTCCCCGGGAAGTTTTTTGGTTGTGGCTGTCATCGTTATGCTGTGAATTCTTGTGGTGAAGATCAGAGACTCTCTAGTGTGATTTTCTATGGTGGCTGTGTGTCTACTATTTCTATGGTGGTTGGGCTCTCTTGTGATGGACATCAGAGACATGGGTGTTGGTGTCTTCTTCTGATAGGCACATCAGCGTTCTCTGTGATAGCTGGAGATTCTGTGGTGGTTGATAAGGTGGTCGATGATCTGGGCATCGTTGTTGGAGTAGTTGTTGAAGACAAACTTCTGTTTTGTTGAAGATGACAAACTACATAATTTAATTTTGTTCCGTTGACACGTAGGCATTGAAGACTGCCTCTGATTTGTTGACACGTGGGGCTTACATTACCTTCTGTTTTGTGGTTCTCCTTCTTTCACGTGGGTCTCTATCACGCTGACATGTAACTCTCTATTACTCTGACACGTGGCCTTGTCCTATTTTCCGTGTGGGCTTCTCATTTGGGCCTTCATTGGATCTAGGTTGGGATTGTTTCTAAAGAACATATTTTTTGGGTCTTTTTGGAAGGGTTTGTCTTATTAATTGTATTGACATTTGGACTACTTGGGTTGATTTTCCAAAAATTTGCATCATGGAAAATAATATTATTCGTTTTACTGGAAAAAAAATTTCTATGTGGGAATTCCAGTTAAAAATGTTTTTGAAAGGGAAAGAATTATTTCATCATATTGATAATTCTACTCAAATCCCCACTGATGAAAAGGAATTGGCTAAATGGGAGGTCCAGGATGCTAAAGTGATTTCTTGGTTATTGGGGACGATTGAGCCTCATCTTGTTACTAACCTTCGCTGTTTCTCTACGGCTAAAGCTATGTGGGCCTATTTACAACGCATTTATCATTAAGATCACAGAGCTCGAAAATTCAAGTTCGAGATGGAGATTAGCAATTACAATCAAGGTAACTTAACCATTGAACAATTTTATTCTGGTTTTATTAATATATGGAGCGAGTATTCTGCTATTGTTCATGATAAGGTTCCTACTGCGACTCTTGTGGCTCTTTCAAGCAATTCATGCTGAGAATCAACGCGATCAATTTTTGATGAAGCTTCGTCCTAAATTTGAACATGTTACAGCTGGTTTATTGAACCATAATCCGATTCCTTCCTCGGATATCTGCTTGGGGGATTTATTGCGTGAGGAGCAAAGATTATCCACTCAGATGGGTATGTCGTTTCAGAAGATTTTTTTTGAGCCTGTTACTATAGCCTATGCAGCGCAAGGAAGAGGAACACACAGGTTGCAATGTTTCAACTGCAAAGAGCTTGGTCACATTACTCGTAACTGTTAAAAGAAAGTTTGTAACTATTATAAGAAATAGGTCATTTCATCAAAGATTGTTGGGTGCGACCTCAAAATCGCCAATCTCAATCTTTTCAAGCTTCTGTCCAGGCATCGTCTTCTGTGCCTCCCACTGTAAGCTCTGATTCATTTGTTCTCACATCTGTTATGGTTTCAATTGATGATTGTCTCGGCTTTTACAACTTTAGGTCTACAAGGTATAACTCCTACCTCCACTCCTTGGCTTGTTGATTCGGGTGCTTCTAATCATATGACTGATAGTGAGACGAATCTTCATGATGTTCATGAGTATGACGGCACGCAATCTATTCAGATTGTTGATGGGAGTACACTTCCTATAACTGTTGTTGGTAATTTGGGTCCTTCATTTAAAGATGTTTTTGTCTCCCCTGAATTATCTACCAACTTGATTTCTGTTGGACAATTAGTGAATGTAACTATGATGTTCATTTCTCCCATGGTGGTTGTGTTGTGCAGGAACAGGTGTCAGGAATGGTGATTGCGAAGGGGTCTAAAGTGGGATGTCTTTTTCCTCTATATTTTTCTATTTCTATTGTTGTTTCTTTTGCTTATATGGCTACTACCAATAACAATGCAGTATGACATAAGAATTGGGTCATCCTAATTTTGTTGTCTTAAGTCATCTTTTGAAACATGTTTTTTGGACAATAATAATAATTCTTCCTCATCTTTTGATTGTGCTACTTGTCGTCTTAGTAAAAGTAAAAATTTACTTTTTCCTGTGCATGGTAGTCGTGCTTCCACCTCTTTTGAAATTGTGCATACTAATGTTTGGGGGGCCAGTCCTATTATCTCTCATGGGTAGTATCATTATTTTGTGACATTTATCAATGATTACAGTCGATTTACTTGGATCTATTTTCTTCGTTTTAAAGCTGACGTGTTCTCTATTTTTCAAAGATTTGTTGCGCTTGACGAGACACAATTTAGTACTTGTATCAAAATCTTACACTTTAACTCAGGGGGGAATACATGTCACATTCTTTTCAGAATTATCTTCAACAAAAAAAGATTATTTCTCAACGCTCTTCCCTTACACCCCTCAACAAAATGGAGTTGTTGAGCGTAAGAATCGTCATCTCTTAGATGTTATTCGTACTTTGCTAATTGATTCATATGTACCTAGTAAATTCTGGGTAGAAACATTATCTACAACTGTTTATTTGATCATTCACTTGCCTACGGTTACTCTAAATTATGATTTTCCATATCTTCGTTTATTTGGTATACCTGCTGAGTATAAATCACTTCATATATTTGGGTGTGTTTGTTTTGTCCATCTGTCACCCACTAAACATCACAAGCTTATTGCCCAGTCTGTCACATGTGTTTTTATGGGATATAGCCCTACTCAGAAAGGATTTATATGTTATGATGCTCATGCAAATAAATTTCGAATCTCCCAGAATGTAGTTTTCTTTGAAAATCAATATTTCTTTCAATCTCATGTTTTTTCTGATCCCTCTATTGTCCTTACTGCCCCTTTTCCTCCATTTAGTGATGTCCCTCTTTCTATTAAGCGATTTAAACCAGGTATAGTGTATCAAAGACGTCCTCCTTTAATGCCTCTTCAAGACACCACTTCATCATCTGATTCTACACTACCAGCACCTTGACGGTCCACTCGGGTTCCACATCCACCAGATAGGTATGACTTTCTCATACCTCACTTATTGCCACTCTCGATACTATTTATGTTCCTCACTCTTATACTCAGCCAGCCACCTAGGTTTATTGGCAGTAGACCATGCAAGAGGAAATTCAAGCTCTTTAAGACAATCACACTTAGAATCTTATAACTTGTTCGCCTGAAGTCAAACCTATTGGTTGTAAATGAATATACTTAGTTAAGTTTAAATCTAATGGCTTCCTGGATCTATAAGGCTCGTCTTATAGCTCTTGGGAACCGACAGGAATATGGTATTGATTATGAAGAGACATTTGCATCGGTGGCTAAAATGACAACTATAAGGACCATTTTGGCACTTGCTACGTCACATGAGTGGTCTCTTAGACAGATGGATGTGAAAAATGCTTTTCTACATGGAGATTTAAAGAAATAAATTTATATGTCTCCACCTCCGGGCATGTTTAATACACTCTCCTCCGAGGTTTGTCGGCTACGCCGATCTTTGTATGGTTGAAACAGGCTCCGCGGGCATGGTTTGATAAATTTTTCTCTACTTTGCTTGCTTTTCACTTTATTTAGAGTCAATTTGATTCCTCTCTGTTTCTTCGCAAGACATCTGCAGGAATTATATTGCTTCTTGTCTATGTTGATGATTTTGTGATTACTGGATTAGATACTGAGTTACTTAAATACTTGCAAAAGCATCTTCAGGACTCTTTTCAAATGAAAGATCTTGGTCCCTTGCAATATTTTCTTGGCCTTGAGGTTCAGATTACTCTGACTGATACATTGTTACATTAGCACAAGTACACAGAGGAAGTCATTTCATTAGCTAGTTTCCAATTGGGTAATTCTGTTCTTACTCCATTGGAAGTCAATTTTAAGCTTCGCCAAGAGGAAGGCGAGCTTCTGTCATATCCATCCTTGTATCGGTAACTAGTTGGGAGTTTGAATTACTTGACGATTACTCGTCTTGATATTTCTTTTGCTGTGCAGCAGGTCAGTCAATTTCTGCAGGCCCCTCGACATCTTCACCTTACTGTTGTTCACTGCATTGTCCAATATCTGAAGGGTACCTCTTCACGAGGGTTGTTCTTTCCTAAGAAATCTTCCTTACAATTGGAAGGATATAGTGACGCCGATTGGGCTGGTTGTGCAGATACTCATCGCTCTGTTACTGGATGGTGTATGTTTTTTTTGGCAATACACTCATTTCTTGGAAGAGTAAGAAGCAAGATAGAGTTTCCAAATCCTCCACAGAATCTGAATATCGTGTTATGTCTTCTGTCTGCTATGAAATTACATGGCTTCGTGGATTATTAGGGGAACTTGGTTTTCCTCAGCTTCATTCTACTCCTCTTCATGCTGATAATACCAGTGCCATTCAGATTGCTTCTAATCCTGTATTTCATGAGCGTACAAAACATATTGAGATTGACTGCCACTTCATTCGTGAATCCTTTCACCGCCATGAAATTACACTTCCTCACATTTCTACCAAACACCAAACTGCGGACATTTTCACTAAAACTCTTTCTCGGCATCGAAATAAATTCTTAGTTGACAAATTAATGCTTCTTGATCGACCAAAATCAATTTAAGGGGGGATGTCACAGGATTTGATTATATATTAATTAGAAAATTAATTAGAGCTGTAAATAGTAGTGTTTTAGTAGGACACGTATTCTTCCATCCTTGGCCTGGAATTAATGTTAGGGTATATAAATCGATTTACTTCCTATTTAATGGAGAAGACACTCGAGAAGGGTGATCATTCAGTTTCTATTAAGATCAATTTTGTCACAAACTTCAAATTAAACTAAGTTGGGGGTTGAATTGACGTGATCCTGTCTATTTAGTGGTTTTAAATAAAACCTGAAAAACTAATAAAAACATGACCTGACTTTTTTTTTTTAAGATAGCACCATATATAACTTTTTAATATAAGATGACGACATGCTAGATCGATCTATATCAACCAATTAACCTTGTGTAGACTTAACTGAATTTAATAAACTTGCTTAAATATATAATGAAAAAATTGATTATTGCAATAAAGTAGTCAAATAAAAAATTGAATATGAGAGGTTGTACAAAAATAATGATTTTAAAAAAAAAATCATTGTTGACTGAAAACACATAATAAATAACCTAAGCACTTAGTAAAAACAAGTAATTTAGCATTTAATTGGTTAAGAATGAAAACTTAATTGAAATCCAACAACATTTCCAAATCTTGATATTTTCTTTCATCAAGATAAAGAAAGAACATTTTAATGGTACTTCCCTCATGAAAAAGAACTCATTAATACCATTATCGGTTGGTTTCATATCATCATTGAAAGTCAACTTTTTGTTAACTTTTTTTTTTACTTTGGTTTTTTATTAACACTTTTTCTATATTTTTAAACTAGGAACTAAAATGTAAATGAAATAAAGTTGTAGACCAAACTATTCAATTGCTAAATTAAAAGGAAAAAAAAGAAAATTAGAAGGATCCTAAGGCAAACTTAAATGGAATTTTTTTAAATCTCATTTTCTCTCTATTTTTATTTTGATTCTCTCATTTACAAATTTCTTAAAATAATAAATCTGATTTATTTTTTAAATTGACTATCACCTGAATATCCACATGTTTTTTGAGATGGATATAACTGTATAAAAAATAAATTATAAACCTTAAGTTCCAATCAATATAAAATGAAAGATGAAATTGAAAAACAAATTGATGACAAAAAACAAAAAAATTAAATATAATTTTTATTTTTTATAAAATCAAAGTTGACACAACAATTTTTATTTTTTTATAATATATATATTTTTTATTTTGGTTCTCTCATTTACAATATCTCGTAAACAATTATAATATATATATATATATAAAATCAAGTATTATTTAAGACTTTAATAATAGTAAAAAATCAAAATAAATTATTAACTATAAATTTAAAATAATACCATATAGATTAGTGAGATTAAGAAAAATCAAAATAAAACAATAATGTTTGAATTCACAATGATTTAGTGTATTATGGAAGGGGTTTGATTTTTTTCACACGCTTTAGATTTTTGCTAATCAATAAAGTCACCGTAGCAATTCACAGATGACAGGCTCGACCAATTTGATGCTGGTAGATGGAAAAAAAAGCAAGAAAGTCAGAAATGGTCACATCAATGACCCACAAAAGAAGCCTTCTTTTTATCCAAATAAACGGTGGGAGATGAGGGTGGGAGCAATGCATGCTCATAGCTGGAGTGTGACTCCATGGGTGCTGAGCCTTTGTCCCACAGGTTAAGAATTGAAAGCTGTGAGCAGTATTTAAGTTGAAATGAAAAACAAGAGATATAAATTGTATTGCAGAGTGGCACAGTGACAGTGTACTGGATATGGGCAGATGTTCTGCCCGCGTCAAATCGATCCAGCACCCTTTGAACGGTAAAAATAATAAAGCTAACCCGTTTGATTATTGACCGGCCTCCCATGATTGGCTACCACACACCTACTAGATTCACGTCGTTGAAGAGAGGGATCATAAAGTTCGATGATAATTTCTTCTGGTTTTTTTTTTCTGGCTAATGAGGAAACGTGCGTCTAATTATTTGTTAGCTGCTGAAAAGGGGTTTGGTGGGTTTTTCTTTTTTCTATAGGGTTTAAGGGATGGGAGCTGAGAGATTTGAAAGCAAAAGACGGGGTCTTTCTCATGTACACAGATCCCTATGGAATGCTGGGGTGCTTGCTAGATTCATTCCTTATGTTTAGTTTAAAGAGACCAATTTTGTTCTCTCTTGGAGAGCAAGAGAAGATTCTTTTGCTAGCGTGTGAGTGAATGGAGTGAAGAGTTCTGGGTCGGGGGAGGGGGGAGGAAACTCTTGCAATGAGTTCTGGCTGCTACACAACAAAAAACCAAGCTTTCAGATGAAAGTTTATTTCCTTGCCAATGATTGAGTCGCCTTGCAACAAGTGAAATATAACCTCTGGAAAGTAGCATAAGGAAGAGAGAGGGGTGGAGTGAAAGAAATAGAAGATGAAATCTATGAGTAATGATAGCAATGGAAGTAGTAATAACTGGTTAGGCTTCTCTCTCTCGCCCCACATGAAAATGGAGGTTGATTCTGACCTCCAACACCATAATCAGTATCATCATCAAACCCAAACACATGCTGCTGCTGCTGTTCCAACAAGTTTCTATCTATCTACTTCTCTCTTTAACAGTTCTGAAATCTGTTATGGAGTTGAAGAAAATGGTGGCTTTCAGTACTCTCCTTTGTCTGTTATGCCCCTCAAGTCTGACGGGTCTCTTTGTATCATGGAAGCTCTCACTAGATCACAGCCTGAAGGTTTCCTTCCTTATTTAATGCTTAGTTCCTTGTGTAGTCTTTTTTTCCCCTTTAGTTTGAAAAACTGCTTTAAAGCATGTTCTTTTGTGTTTCAAGGAATGGTGTCGAGTCCGTCACCAAAACTTGAAGACTTCCTAGGTGGTGCAACTATGGGAAGTCATCAGTACGGTAGCCATGAAAGGGAAGCCATGGCCTTAAGTCTAGACAGCGTATATTACCAGCAAAGCTCAGAGCCAGAAACTAACAGACAACATTCTCTCTATAGGCAACAAGACCAACAGTTTTCAGTTCAAACCCATCCATACTACTCTGGGATGGCATGCCCAGGTTTGTATCAGGCCTCACTGGAGGGAGAAACCAAGGGTACTCAGCTTGCAGACTGTAACTCACCTATTCCTCAAATGGCAGACAATGAGCTGCCTTGCTTGAAAAACTGGGTCGCTAGACATTATTCGTCGCAAAATGCACTGGAGCAGCAGATTAATAGTGGCACGGCTGATGATGGTGGGGCTTCTTGCTCTGCTAGTGCGATGGGTTGTGGGGATTTACATTCTCTCAGCTTGTCTATGAGCCCTGGTTCGCAGTCAAGCTGCATTACAGCTCCAAGGCATATCTCACCTGCTGGCACTGAATGTGTGGCCATAGAAACAAAGAAGAGAGGCCCTGTAAAAGTGGGTCAAAAACAGCCTGTTCATAGGAAGTCTATTGACACATTTGGCCAAAGAACGTCACAGTATAGAGGCGTTACAAGGTTAGCTGGAAGTGTTACCCACTGTTTTTTTGTTCTTTTTTGGAATAGTTTTGCTCTTGCCTATTTTCTTTTGGATGTTTCCTTTCATTCGTTCATTTCTTGCTCAGTTATCACTGCTATTTTGAATTATTTCTTGTACTGTTCTATTTTGGTTTGTGCTTTCCTTGAACTTTTTTCTCCTTTACGTGCCCTCGTAACCATTTTGAAATAACCCCCACCAGACACAGGTGGACTGGTAGATATGAAGCCCATCTCTGGGACAATAGTTGTAAAAAGGAAGGCCAGACCAGGAAAGGAAGGCAAGGTCGGTTAATAATCACAGCTACAACTGCTTACAATTTCAGTTTGGAGGTGTTGCTTTATTTTATTTTTATCTGCGATTCTTGGTCGCTTTGTTTTCATGCCTGACTTGTGCTATTTAATTCTTATTTGGCTTTCACAAACTTCTTGGAATGATGCAATTCAGTATATCTGGGTAAGCCTTCTCTTAAACACTAATGATGATTATGCTAGAAAGAGCCTTGCTGTTGTCATTGTTTACATTATTTGCATTTCATTGATCGCTTATAGGGGGTTATGATATGGAAGAAAAAGCTGCAAGGGCTTATGATCTTGCTGCCCTTAAGTACTGGGGATCTCCAACTCATATAAATTTTCCGGTAATATGTAATCCTGTTTGTTTGAGACATTGTCATTTTGATTGTTTTATACCCACCAAGTTCATGCTTTTACCTCTTCTTTTCCAGTTAGAGAATTACCAGGGAGAACTTGAAGAAATGAAAAACATGAGCCGACAGGAATATGTTGCACATTTACGGAGGCAAGGCAATGGCTTACCTTTCGAATGATTCCTGTGTTGCAAGTTTATGAGGGTTTTAACATTTTTTCTCCTTCGCTTTACAGAAAAAGTAGTGGGTTTTCTAGGGGGGCCTCAATCTACAGAGGAGTAACAAGGTTTTTATTCTTCTTAACTTGTAACTACCAGCCTCTATTTTATGGCAAAAGTTCAATCCAATTGATATTCTAGCTCTTGTCCTGTTCCCAAATCTCCCTTCTTATGTAGGCATCACCAGCATGGAAGATGGCAAGCAAGGATAGGCAGGGTTGCAGGAAACAAGGACCTTTATCTCGGGACGTTCAGTAAGTTCTTGCATAAGCTTAAATGCTTTCAATATTCTCTTCATCCACTCATTTCAAGTTCGAATTTTGTTGGACTCTTCCTGGGCATGAAGAGATTTTAAGGATTCATTTTATGACATCTTTGCCCTGATCTCCACTAAAAGACTAGTGACACTTTTATAAGGCTGATGCTGTATATATGCTTACTTTGGGACTGCGCGATACATTACTGATTTTCTGTACTGACTGAACTTTTATAAGGCTGTTTTGCCAGTTAAGATGCTAAAGAGGAATAAAAGTATTTGCAGACTACGATGCTAGATTGAAGGCCACATTTTTGGAGTGGCTGTTGTCTTTTTTAATTTATACCAGGTGGATATTCTAATTTGCTCAAGTGCTTGATGAAACAAATTTCAGGCACCCAAGAGGAAGCTGCTGAAGCTTATGATATTGCTGCGATCAAATTTCGCGGGGTTAATGCTGTGACAAACTTTAACATAACAAGATACGATGTTGATAGGATCATGGCCAGCAACACACTTCTAGCCGGAGAACTAGCCAGGCGGAACCAAGAAACAGTATCTAGCACTGAGGCCAATCACTATCAGAACAATGGTGTTTTATACCAGTCTCCGCAGGAACAGCCAAATGTCTGTGGAGAATCTCTTGATCAGAAGTCAATGAGTGTTGGGAATTATCGAAGCACCTCTTTCTCAGTGGCAGTGCAAGATCTTATGGGCATGGATCATTCAGTGAACTCAAGCCAGCCAGTGGCAGATGAGTCAACCAAGCTAGGAACTCATCTCTCGAACCCCTCTTCTTTGGTGACCAGTTTGAGCAGCTCTAGAGAAGCTAGCCCTGACAAGGCTGGAACCCCCATGCTGTTTGCTAAACCTCCACTGGCATCAAAGTTCATTGGCCCTACAACCAACGTTACTCCTTGGATCCAAGCATCAGCCCAATTGAGGCCACCAGCAATCTCCATGGCTCACTTGCCAGTATTTGCTGCATGGAATGATACCTAAAGCCTCGTCGAGTTTGTGGTTGCCATGTGAAGTTACTGATTTGCATGAACTAAGGAAACGGAAAAGTTCTGTTTCAAGGAGGGAAAAGTAAGGGTGAAGGCAGGAATTTTCATAATGTTTTCTTTTAGGAGGTTAGTGGAGGAAACTGGGGATCGAGTGAAAGACAAGGGTGGGGGCCAGTAATTTGTTTGTAACCCATTTGTCAAACTGACCTTTTGGGCTCGATATATTTTGCAAAAATGGAGAGAAAGGGATAGAGAGAAGTCTCAATGATTAAAGTCTGATGTTAGGAAGTGGCCCTTCTTGTATTATTGAATCTACTTTCTACTTCTTAGGTGCTGCTAAGTAAGTACAATCCCAGCTCCATGTTTCTCACTTTGACCACAAAATCTCTTCGATTTTACTTTTCCTCAATTTGCGCTCCACAATTCCATCCTGAGTTGTCCTCGAAGGTACCACACATTCCCACTTCCACCATTATAAACAGGTGGGGGGAGAGATCCCGAGGGGGGAGGAGAAGACTTTAGTTTGTGTTTATTTTATTTTAGGATTTTATTTGTCATAATTATCCGGCTCTTTGTTTGAGTTTTTTCTCTTTCTTTGGGGTAAAGTAGCCATGGTTAAGAATATCCTTAACTTTTCTAATCCTTCTCGACGTGAACCAGAAGATAAACTGCACCTCAAAGCGATTCCATGTCCTTGTGCGGACGCTAGAAATTTATAATGGCATTGTGCGTGAGTGAGGCTGTGCCTGATTGCAATCTTTGACCAGCAAGGGGTTGAGTTATATGGGCAACCATATAAATTGTGGGAATTGTTAATCCAACCAAAAGACAGTATTGTAGAAAACTAGATCGGTGACCAGTTTTCTTTTTATGATTTTAGAAGATGATTATATTTTTTAAAAAGTAAAGGAATTTGATAAACAAGTCAAATATTGAATAACTTCATAATAATATGATAAAAAAATGAGCTATAGCAACAGCAATAAATTGAACTGAAAAAAAGGAAAGTACTAAAATTGTATATTTCAAAATTAAAGGGATCGGTTATGTAAGAGCTAAGTTGGACGGGAGAATAAACTGCATTTTTCAGATAAATTTCAAGGCCACCATCTATTTTACCTATGTTTTTTACTTAAGTCCTTTTTCTTTGAACCCCACCATTTCTCCTAAAAAGTATGTAATTAGGTGCTAATTTAGACTCAAAATGAATAAATTATGCAAAATAAAAGTTCAGGGACTAAATTAAAAAATTTAAAAATAATAACTGATATTGATATATAAAATGATAAGCAATAATTACGCTACAATGAAAGAAGAATCCCTTGTAATGATAAAATATTCTGACTTGTAATCACTTTTGCTGAATCTTGCTAGCCGCGATCAAATTTTCACTCTGTTTTGCTTCTTATAGACAAAGAAGAAGATGACCGAGGAGTTGTTGTTGCGGTGGTGTTATAAGAAAAATGATGAAATATATTTATAAATTGAAATAACCATAATAGAAGTCGTATCTCTCTCTCTCTCTCTCTCGTCGAGAAACATTTAGCTGACAAATTAATCTTATCACCGAAAATACGCCTTCATTCCAAGATAAAAGGCCAAAAATGTTTGGAGAAGAAAACGAGCTTGATTAGACACCGGAAGAGGCGAGGCATATGCGTATGGAGAAACAGACAACCGAGCTCTAACATGGCGAAGAAAAGATGCACAATGGAGCGCTTGGTGGTCAAAAAGTTAGCGACCCACGAAGAAAAAGATTGCAAAGTGAATAGATACTTGTCATTTTTAACGAAAAACATGGATCCCAGTTTCAAACCCTCTTTTGAATTTAGTCAACAACTATGTTTTCATGCTTGGTGTTGACAGGCAGGACAAAGTTCGTGCAAGACAGCATCGGGAAAGTAATCGCAGTAGCTTCATCATATTTAGAAAACGCATTCAATTGCGAAAAAGCCGTGAAAGTAAAAAATACGATGATTTCTGATTTCCACTCTTCGTCAAGGATATATTTAATATCCTGATAATATTATACGCACCATTTTGTTGATTAAATTAAACCAACCAGCCCAAGGGAGCTGTTCATATGCCGACGATTCAAAATGCAGTGAATTATGGAGGCCAGGACTGTCTTGTATTCATGGAAAAAATGTCAGCATGGCCCATGATGTTTAAATGGTACCAGCAAGTGTCTTAACTAGGTCCCCCATTATTATTCACGCTATGTGAGTAACAGCTCACTGGATTCCAACGCATGCAGGTGGTGTCCAGTGCTACTTGATGGGGGAAATCAGATCGTGTATGTTTGAATATGGGGAGTCTGTTTCTTCCGGGGAAACCTGCAGTGGCTCTTGGCTTTTGCTTTATCCTCACCTGGCTAATTTCGCCATGGACCACTACTCTCTCATTTGAGACTGCCATACATGTATGCTAGCTCGGTGATCAGAACATGACAAGAGAAACTTCCCTCATACCCCCCTCGCAATAGGATATGCAATCTTTTCATCACTACTATCCTCCAAAAGTAGTAGTATATCTTAACTTTCAAATTTGTCACTTTCATATACAACTTTCTCATTGTTTCTTGTAAGCATAACTCTTAAGTTTGGACACAAAGATGCAATGTGCTCCTTCCCTAAACACTTAAAACATTTAATATCCCTGTCACGAGTAGGTTGAGATTAATCCTTATGAGCATCCTTTTTTATTCTTAGGTGGTTCGGCCCTTGCATGCATATAAGGCTTTGGTTGGATAACCTTTTTTCCCTTCAAATTCGTCCTCCATGCCGAGGAAGATGAAGTCGATTTAGTATGAAAACATGTGCTGCCCTTCATTTTATTTCTTTCTTCACCTTGATAGTCTCGTGAGTAGAAAACAAATCTATTTGAAATATGGACGAAATTAAAGACTCGAAAAAAAATGAAGTATGCAAAACGATGAAGTGACATCCAAATATGTTAGATATGTTGTAAATATGCGGCAATAAATGAAAATAACATATAAAAAATGAATTTCAAAGGTGACAAAAAAACACAGAACTGTTTATGACAAGTCTGAATTTGTAACATAAGGTAAATGGTGTCCAAATCAGCTTAAATTAGCGATGAAGTGTGATTTCAATCCAAATAGGCAAAATATTAAACTTTAGTAATTTAGAATAAGGTTTGATATGCTGACGTAAAAACATTATGAACCAAACCTGATTAGACCTGAAATTGAAACCCTAAAAAAATAATATTCAATTGACCCTAAAATTAAAATATGGTGCAATTAGGATCCCTTTAATAGGAGTTTCAAACGTGAGATAATTCAGAATTGATTTGACCCAATTTTTTATTGTTGAGTGTTTTGCGGCAGAAACTAATAAACGTCTTTAAATGACTTTTTTCTTTCTATTCTATATTTTTTTTATGCCACTTGTATATTTTGGATAGTAATAGAATGAAACAACACTTTTTTTATATGTCGCAAATTCAATGAGAAGAAGAAATTGAACACTAAGGAATTTTAACAGAATCAACAAGAAAAGAGAATTTATGAAGGATATAACCTAATTAATGGAGCAAAGCTCTAATATCAAATGATGCTAACCTTTTGAACATGCGGTCGAGTAGCCCACATGCAAAAACATAAATTCCTGAAAAGCCAAGTTAATCAAGTTTGATAGGAGTGTCACACAAAGATAACTTGTATCTAGGCACCAATACTATTGGATTCAAACCCCTACATAACAAATAATAATTTATGAACGAGAAGTATAGATTGATGTCATGAAGTCAATTGAACCTCGATAACTCATTTTCAATCCTTTTAAGAACCAAAGAAGAGAGAATTATCTCACCAACACACCACAAAGTATGACCAAGGAGTTTTCTTATTATTTTGAATTTTGTAACCCTAGAAGTCTGATTATGACTCTATTTATATTGATTCTAAACTAAAATAAACTCTAATGAACCCATTATATGGACTTATATGAGGTCATCTTACAATTAAAGGAAAATATAACCAAAACATAAAATAAAAAAAAGTCTAATATTGTTGCTGCATATAACAAAGAAACTAAAAGCTAAATAATCTGATTTTCCTTGCAACCGCCCCTTGTATTTCCTTTCTTATCTTGGATCTCCTTTTATAACAAATAATAAGCAAATTTCCTCTTTGTTTTGGATTTAACTACTTTCCTTCTTAGGCTAGGAAACATATTAAATATTTCTTCCCTCTTTAGGAAATAGACATGTCAAACTCCTTTCCTTATTTAGGAGTTGTTGATGATTTAATTATCATTTTAACATTAGGAGAGCAAGCCTAACAAGGTTGTTATGGGGCCAAATTTAATAGCCCATTGATCCACATAAATTGGGCTTTTCTTGGACTTGAATAAGCTGAATTAGAAGGTGTCCTTCATGCTTTTTAGGTGTCCCAAGCTCCTTGAGGTCCATCGAGCTCTATATACTTTGAACAAGCTCATTCAAGGGTTTTTTGAGCTTTTTGTCCTAACTCTTGACGTGATTACACTTGATGGTGTTGGGTTGACCCTCATCAATAAGTGCTTGTTTTGTTTTACTTTACCTAGTATAGTTGCTCGCGCACTATTGCGATAACTTTTTATAATTTATCTTTATTTAATTATATAATAACAAAGATAGATATTCATATAAAAAATAAATACAATTATGGATTTTTATTTTATTTTTTCATCAAAATTATGTTTTTGATTTATTTATTTTCATAACAAAATTTGTTTTTTAGTAGCAACATAATTAATTAAATAAAATATAACAATAATTAAAAAGAGATATTCAGAAAAGCTACAACGATCGGTTTGAACTAAAAATGAGAACACACAGAAAAGAGATGCAACATAGTTTTTAAATAGAAACTTATTATGATCTTAAAAACAAGATTTAATTAAAAACATTGTTTGAATATTTTGTATTGAATTGAAGAAAAAACATTAATCTAAAAAGATTATGTGAAAAATTATAATAATAACAAAATTAAATTTATTTTCATTAAATATTTATGATCATATTTTAAATTAGTTTTACATATAAGGTTCATCTATACTAATCGAAAACATATTTGCTACTATTAAAAAAAGTCATAATTTTATTTTGATAAACATGTCAAAATTAAAAGATATTTTACAGATAACCTTAATTAATATTTTTATAGTGAGTTTTATTCAAAATCTAATGAATCTTTTTTTTTAAAAAAAAAACAATATAAAGAAGGGTAAAACATGGGCTTGGGAGAGTGGGCCATCATGTCTAGCCTAATACTAAGAAGCCTTGATGCATATAGAAATTGGGCTAGTGTGCTTGACTTTTTCTTCTTCTTTTAAATATGTGAGAAAAACATCAATCACCATATTTGTTTTAGAATAAAATAAATTATGCGTTGAGTAGTTAAGATTTCGACCATTAGAGGTGATTAACAAGTTAGAGTCTAAGTATTTTGTACTTGAAAATTTATTTTCAATTTTGTTTTTACCTTAAAACAACTAAAAACATACTAAGAACCTCATAACCATTTCAAGCTTCAAAACACCATTTAAACCCAAAATTAAATTAAATAAAAAACTTTCCTTGGCCCAATATATTTTGTTTTTGGCAAGACAAAGCTCATAGATGCCTTAACAATATA
This sequence comes from Salix brachista, assembly GCA_009078335.1. NCBI lineage: Eukaryota > Viridiplantae > Streptophyta > Magnoliopsida > Malpighiales > Salicaceae > Salix > Salix brachista. The sequence goes on from CM018576.1 coordinate 11,199,448, forward strand.
TCTCTCAATAAGATGCACCTATTAATATCGATTTTGGATTTTTTGTGATTGGAATGTGGTCAACCAACTTTTTTTCTCTCTTGCACTTAGGTGCTCAAGGAATTTTCCCTCTATCCTCTCAAAAATGATATTTATGTTAGAGAGAGAGAGAGAGACAAAACATAAGATTCTAAAATTAAAGGTACATAAATTCATAAATTTACTTTTGGATAAAAAAGAACTTTTTCATGTGAAAATAAAAAAAGACCCATTTGTTTTATTTGGTTTCTAAATTGGTCCTTCTTCATTAATTATTTTTTATACCATAAATATAATTATTTTTTTTCATTAATTAGTCTCAAATTAAATTTTAAAAAAATTATCACACCTTTAATTTGCAAGAATGTGCAAAGAAAATAAAATCTTAAAACATAAATTATCATTAAATATGACACACAAGGATAAAATTAAAAAAGAGATAAATTTTAATGACAAAATTAAAAAATCTAAAAAATAAAACTCCTAATGTAACTATACCATCCATAATGAATTTAGGGGGGGGGGGGAAACATAAAAAAATGATATTATTTTTATTCCCTTAAGCTCGTTATTTTCTCATGCAATTCTATATATAGGTTTTTAAAAAATCTTTTTATATTATAATTTACTATTAAAATAGATATGTGTGTAGGAGACAATGGTTTGAATTCTACAAAAAAAAAATACATTTTATTACACAAATTATTCTTTTCTTATACTTGTATTTTATTTTGTATGAATAAACATCATTTTTTATTAGCATCATATTTTTGAATAAAAAGCAACAAAAAAATAAGGTTCATAAAAATTAAAATAATATGAATTAATAAAGATAACTATATCTCTTAAATCTAAAATTCATTTTCTTATTAATGTATTTCTTAGTTATTTTAACAATAAGTTATTGTTTTATTTGAAACATCATTTTTGTAAATAATTAATTTAATATAATCTAAAATGCTATTATTAATAAAAAAAAAACATTAATATAATGAATCAATATTTTGTATAGTAATGCAAAAAAACTAATTAATATGATAAAATCATGCTAAAGAATTTTTTAAAAATAACATAAAAGATATTTGATTTATGTCATTTGGAAAACATACTATTCCTCTATATTCTTCTATGGTCAGCAAGTGCGCTTACTTTTATGACTTTTCTTGTCATATATATTATATCGTACTTTACTAATAGGGTTTGCTATCTTTTAATTCGACTCAATATTTAAGACTTTCACAAATATACCTTAATGGATCTACTTTTGAAATCAGTCATGTGGTATGATATGACATATAATGTCATAATCTTTTTGCCACCCATACGAATGCACAACATAGTTTTTGTATCATCGTGTATTGAAACTCACATTCTGTGAACTTCTTGCTTAACTAATAAATGACTATTTCCTTTTTTCGTGGTTTCATCATGTTCGCCTAATACACATCCCATAAATGTTCCAGTCATTGTCAGGTATAGTATTAAAAGCATCCCTAACACTGGAGGAACAAATAGAGGTGAGCTATACAAGTATTGCTTGATTTTATTAAAGGCTTCTTCATATTTGTTATTCTAAATCCCCTTATTCTTTTTTCTTAGTATCTGAAAAATGGGTTTACATGTTGTTGTTAGCTGAGATATGAATCAGGCAATATAGTTAAGTCTTCCTACGAATCCCCTCAACTTTTTCTTTGTCTGAGGATATGACAATGATCAGATGACCCTCACATTATTAGGACCCACTTGTATTCCTTTTTCACTTACCACGAATCGTAATAGCTTTCCACACTTAACTCAAAATGAACATTTTGCAGGTTTCAGCCTTAATTTGTACTTTCTCAATCTCTCGAATAACTTTTTTAAGACATGAACAAGATTCTTCCTTTTTTTTGACTTAGCATCCATATCATGCATATATACCTCCATTTTTTTATGCATTATATCATGAAATAAAGTCATGATTGCCCTTTGAAAAGTGGCCTTTGCATTCTTCAACTCAAAAGGCATAACCTTGTAACAAAATGTTTCCTAAGACATGATATTGTTTTTCTCTCCTTATCTTCTGGAGCCATTTGTATTTGGTTGTATTCTAAGAAGTTATCCATGAAGGATTCGCATGGAACTATGTGCAGTGCTGTGAACCAAAACATCTATGCGTGGAAAAGAAAAGTCATCCTTGAGACTAGCTTTGCTTAAATCTCTGAAATTTACACAAACACTGATCTTCCCTTATTTTTTCAATATAACAAGTATGTTAGATACCTATTAGGGATATTTAACTACTTCTAAAACGACAACATTTCATTGCTCTCAATTTCTGTCTTAACGTTGATTAAGATATCTTGGTGGTTTCTTCTCAACTTCTATTTGATTGGTTTGCAACCTTCTACAAATGGTATTTTATGAACTACAATATTGTTATCCAACCCAAACATATCCTCATAGGACCATGCAAATATATTTGTGTATTCTTATAGCAAGACAATCATTTTTTTTGGCTCGGAGTTAACCAAAGCTTTTATTTTCAGCTTTTTTAAACTGATCATTACCTATATTTATGGTCTCGAGTTCTTCTATGGCAGGTTTCCAGGCTTGTTCATGTCTCTCAATAACTTTGAAAATTCTTTGATAGTGTTTTCATCCCAATCTTTTTCTTCCATGGCTATAACATGTTCATTATAGTTTGACCATTCATTCTTGGCATTAAGTAAATACAAAGTTATAGGAGATCTGTTTTTCAGGATTCCTGAAACAGAAAGTGTTTGGTGTAAATGCACAAGTACATAAAACAAGTTAAAAAGAAACAAAAAACATGATCTCATTAAATATAATTGACATCTTGAGCCTTGATTATCAACATGGAAAATAAAATAAAACAAACAAAGCAATGAAAAAAGCATGTTAAAATAAGTGATGTTGGTTTACATTCTAAAAGCTATTGAAGCTTCCTATGTCTTCTAGTTCTGAATTTTTTTGCCTTTAGCCACGCATGAAGGTTCTAGTGGAGACTTCTGCTAGATTATGGACAGTTAGTTGTGGCAATACTTCAGCTTCTTCTTTAAGCTTCATGTTTTTATCATCTAGCTTGATCTTATCTTCTACGGTGTTTATGTACATCCAATGAGCTTTTGGCCAATGCTTTTTATTTCATTTTGAGGCTGCATAATAAATGTGACCTTCAAAAATGAAACCTCGATTAGAGTGAAAACTAGATTTTCTTCTTCATATTATTTTACTTAAATCTTGACCAACCTTTTTTTTTCTTTCACAAGCAACCCGTATGCAATCCTCTTTTTTAAGTTTGAATCTTAGCCCGAACCTCTGGTTAGCATGCATTGTTTTCATCTAGTTGATTTTTTTAGGTATCCCAATGTTAGGGTTGTATCAAAATGAAATCCCATGTTCCAAAAACTATTTAGCTGTCATTCTTGTTGCCTCTAAAATCTTTAGCCTTCTTAATATTGTGGTTTTAGGAACCTAGTTAGTGTTAATGATATCTAAGGCATGGATATTTCCATTTTTGCAATCTTATGCCTTAATGAATGGTACAACCACATTCCTTATCATGGAAACCATTTCTTTAGCCTTGAAGGTACCAACATCTCTTTCATGATGTATTTTAAGCATTGATGTAGTGATGAAGTTAATGCCCTTATCATATGAATTCAAGGTCTTTCTAACAATATACTATATGAAGGATGAATATCCATGACTTATAATACCACAAAGAATACTTGTGAGCTCACATGTAATTTCACTTCCAAGTTCCCAATTATCTATTTAGGTGAGCCATCATATGCTCTTACCATCATGGTACTAGGCTATATATGTGATTTGTCAACAAACATTTCCTTCATCACTTGTATGGGCAACACATTAAGAGTTAAGTCATTGTCAATGAGAATTTCCTATCAAATAGACTTTGCATCTGACCATGATGTAAAACAGTTTGTTGTGCCTGATTCCCTTAGTATCCAACTCATATACTGTGAAATATAGGTAATTGGTGGCGTGGATTCTCCATATTAGATGCTTTTATTGTTTTCTGTTTAATGTTTTGGGTTAAGCCTCATTTAACATCTTTTGCAAAACATTTTGGTGTCTTAGAGTTAAGTACAAAGACATAAGGGAAATATTTGTTGGAGTTTTTTTTGAGTTAATCCACTATACAATATTCTTCATGCTTGATCAAATTCAAGAACTCATTTGACTATGCTTTGGTCATGGTTTTGTCCACCTCAAATCTTTACCTAGATCCATCAATTCCTTGCCTTTAGCTTTCCATAGCTCTTCAGGTGTTAAACAACAACCACTATGGGTTAACCCAACAATCTCGGCTTCGAATATAAAGATAAGAGTTGGATGTCTAAGGAGCAATTATAATTGTAACGTATCATATTGTGATTTTCTTTACTTAAACAAGAAGGTTTATTAGGATCAACTTGGGTGGCTCATTAACAGTAGGTTTGACCCTGTATACTTTTGCTTGCTTATCCTAATTTCACATCATCCTTACCCTTTTGGCTTCAATTCTTAATACTCTTATGATTAGCATTTTTGTTGCCATTTAGCGGAACTCAATGGAATCTTCAATATGGTGCCCTTCTCTGTTGTGGAATTTGCAATAATCACCTACCTCTAGGTAATGTTCGATACTGCTTTTTAGGAATCCTGACTGTATTAACATGTCATACAGTCTTCCATGGACAACTTCAACACCTTGCCCTTACTTCCCTCTTCCACCATACCTATTCCATTGTTCCCTACAATGTGATTTTGCAATGGGTTTGAATTAACATTGGGTGTATCCTTGAAAGTTACCTATCCTATCTTGATGAGTTCCAACAATATCTTTTTGAAGGCTTCAATATCATGCCTTCCAACGCCGTGTGGTTCCCTGGTGGCCGTAAACATGTCAATGATCGGTTGAATTTTTTTTCTCTTTTCTCTCTCATGCCTGCACAAGTGCACGTTAGCTCCTTTGTTTATTGTGATTTCATTTTAGTCTCTGATCTTTCGATTGTTTTGTATGGTCCTTGTTTTTGTTATATAGGTTTTGATTTGTTTCAATTTGATCCTTCAATTGAAATTGATTATATATTGTAGTTTCATTTCGGTTCTTAGTCTTTTAATTTCCATATTGGTTTGAAATCTTTAATCTTTTTGGTATCAAAGTTTTGATTTGTTTCAATTTTATCCTTTAAATGAAATTTATTTTTTATTTTTTTCATTGCAGCCCTTATACTTTTAATCTTGGATTTTATTTTAATTCCTTTATTTTTTTATATATATTTCTTACATAGTTCCTATTTTTGTCCATGTTTATATGTACATGCTCTTAGTTTTTCTTTTCAATTTTTATTATTTTCACTATTATTAAGGTTGTTTTTTTATTGAATGTTAAAATTTTAATTTGTGTTGTTGATCATTTGAAAATTGATATTTATTATTTTTTCTCTTTTTTTATTTACTCTTCAAGTCAAATATTTTTTTTAAATCTAATAATATTTATTTTTGTTTTGTCATTTATTTTGTTTTTTAATTTCTTTTTTGTTAATATTGTTGGGTGTTTAAATTTCTAATTATTATATTGTTGGGTGTTTAAATTTCTAATTATTATAGATAAGGCATTATAAATAATGATAATGATTATTGGTTAGTTTTTTTCTTAGAAATATGTGCGACTAATTATATATATTTTAATTTATATAACCCCCCCGTAGAAAGTATTATTATTATTATTATTATTATTATTAATTTATATAACCCCCCCCCCCTAGAAACCTACCTTCTTCTTCTTCTTCTTTTTTGTTATTATTATTATAATAACTAAGTATAAAAGCCCCAACATAACCCTAAAGGCTAAATCCCATTTCCTTCTCCCAGCCGCCGCCCACCCTCATCTCCTCATCTCCTCTTCTCCATTTTCTTTTCTTCATCCTCATCCTCTTCTCCTTTACTCTCTTCCTTCTCATCCTCTTCTCCATTTTTTTTTCTTGGTCCCGTTTGAAATTGAAGGAACAATCGAACAAGAAGGCTTCGCCAATTCGCCACAGTAGATTTTGATGAAATCGTAAAATCGGACCGATCCGGTCCGATTTTACGAGTCAACCCGATTTTGACCGGGTTTGACCGGTTTCGATTTTTCTACCGGTCCAACTAGGTTTGCTGAGCCAACTCGCAAACTCGTACGAGTTTGCGAGTTGACTCGCGAGTTTGACTACCTTGGTTGCAGGCAACAAATAATATTTCTTTAGTTAATTTGATCAATTGCGGTTTTGCTATCTGTCATTTAAATTATTACCAAAGTAGTTAAAACAAAATCACCAATCAAATTGTTTGTTCCGTAAAACAAATCACTCATTTGTGCTAAAATTCATCGATTGTAATTTTACTATTTGCTAATGAAATAATTCAAAAAACAAATAAAACATACACAACAATCAATCAGTATGTTACACGGAGTACGTAGCTCATTTTAACAGAATTTTTTTCATTCCAATTGTAAAATCTACCGATTAAATAATTATCAAAACAATTTTTACAGTAACAACATTCAATCACTTTTAGGTGGAAAAAAACTCATTTCTAACAGATTTTATCAATTACAGTTTTACTAATTAAATATTAAAATAATCAATTACAACACGCACAAAAACAATAAGTTTTCTATATACAAAAAAGCCCAGCGCAACGCACGGGCAAGGTAGCTCGTGTATTACTAATCCATAATTTTTTCCATTTCAAAGACAATCTACTAGTTAACTCAAATAATTTAACCATTTCCAATATTTTTATTATTATTACGGCCAACCTTATAGGCTTCATATTCCCTAGGATTCTTGTCAAATTTTCTTCCATATTTCCATTAGTTAGGCTCACCTGACACCCTAAATTAACAATTTTCAATAAAAATATCATTTTCTCAAAAGTTTCCAAAAAATCTATAATAGAAATTCAAATCTTCCTTTCCTTACAAACTCATGCATAATATTTCTAAAAATGGAAAGATGTAGAACTTTACAAAAGAGTTTTGAACCTCTTCTAACACTTTTCTAGCAAATTTCTCCTTTGATTCTTCCTCCCCCTTCACTTCCCTTTACTTCTTCTTCACCCTTCACTTCCCTTTACTTCTATCACTAGTTCTTCACTTTCCCTCTCCTAAACCTATCTCACCCACTTGATTTTATATGAAAACAAAGAAAGAAACACAATCTCTCACTCCCCCATTATTCGTTCAATTGAAAAGGAAGAGAAAAAAAAAAGAAGAAAAAACTCAAAGCTCCCTCCTTATTTCTATTTGTTGGCCCAATGATTATTAAGGGGGAAATAAAAAAAAATTGCTTCATTTTTTGAAATACCCTTATTCTTTAGTTATGTGCTCTTCTGGTATTTCACCCGATGATTAATAAATTTCTTCTTACCTATATGAATAAAATAAAATAAATTTTCTCTCTTGATTATCAGTTTGTTGTTTTATTTCTCTTAAAATTACACTATAATTTCAAAAGCTTAAACCAGGGTTCCTAATTTCCATATACATGTTCATGATTAATTTTTGTGGATGAATATCAGTTAAACTTTAAACTTTCCATTCTTATTCATCTATATCATTCCTATATTAGGTTATTATTTTATTTAAATTATTTCAATATTTAAATATGAGGTTATAATTTTTGTTTTTAGGTATTTACATTTTCAATGATATAAGGTAGGCCTACTAATTCATCTGAATGAGAAAGAACGACGTGTTTCAAATCAAGATTAAAATCCATCATGAATATAAAAAAATTAGAGAAATATTATTTCCTTGTGTATTAATAATTCCTCAATGTTATTGAAAACATGGATTTCATGTCAAACAAGGAGACATTTATGGCAACAACTATTATCCATAGTTTGCAAGGATTTCATATTCATTATGGAATATATGTGGTATCCAAACAGTTTGATATATTTTTTTTGTTTTTTTTTTCTTATTTTACAAGATTTCGTAGCACATCAAAGAGACTAAGTAAAGACAATTTAAGGGAGAAAATCTCATCAATTAAAAATAAAGTTTTCTAGCTAATTTGGAGTGTGAAGTTTTGACAAATCCTCCAAAGAGAGCAAAAGGAGGAGTTCTAGCTATGCATGGGGATTTCAAGTAAAAAAACTTTGTTTTATGATTTTATTTATTTATTTTAGTGTTGAATATTATTAGTTAAGGACATTATTTTAAATTGGGTATGTTTTTTTTCCATTAGACATTATTTTAGGGTTTGGTTCACTACTAGACTTGTGTTCATTGATTACTAGTTAAGGTAAACTGACTTGCAACCCAAAATTGATTAATTATGGTTATTTAGAGAGGACTATATATTGCTTTTAGGATTGTAAGATTCAGAGCTTTGATGATTTGAATAAACAAGATTTTTTCTTTTTTATGTGTTACAAACAACCTTTCTTTGTAGGGATAAAGATCATACATCGACATATCATAGATTAATTTGTTTCATGGTGTCATTCATACACTTTAGGTTCTTAGATAGGGTTATCTCTGGGTCCAAGTTTTTTTTTAATATCTTTGACTCTTAGATATAGGATTACCTCAAGGTCGGAATTTCAAACTTGATATTTGGTTTTCTTAAGTTGATTTTCAATTTCGTAGTGGATTGTAGGAACATGTATTCATTAAATTCACATGACCAAGGGAAGCTCTTTCTTATGTCGGTAGGAAGAAGATGTACTTAGATTTTATTGGACGGAATGCCTTTTTTTCTGCAAAGATTGTAATTTATTTATACTTTATTTAATACTAAGGAAATTGTTATTTTCCCTTTTTTTAAAAACAAACACATTGGAACCAAAATGGATCCTTAACAAGAAAGAGAATCGCTTCCGCCCAATTAAAGAAAGGCGGCGACATAACTTCCTACACTTGAACCAAATGAATTCCCAACCCTCCTATCACAAATACCGACGCAAAGAAGAAATATGCCTTTCAAAATCAGCGTGGCATATGTTTCTTCCTCGAATTAGGTTAACGCATACCATGATAGTTTTATGCACTTATGTGCATAATAATAATAATAATAATAATTAAAAAAAATCATCGTGAAGGCACAGGTTTTTCTCACGGGAGTAGACTTTGTTGTCCATGATGCTTGTTATTTCTCCAGCAATTTTAAATTTGGTTGAGTTAACAATACTTGCGATCTGTAGTTCAAAGTAAGCAGGAGTGCTATTAAGCGGGAGACCATGCAATCGAACCAATTAATGTTTACTTAACCCAGCAACTTTAACATCAATCTCTGTACGGGGGATATTGTTGGCATGATGGATGGTGATTACAAGAAAAACACAGGATTTTAGCGACATATAATCCGATCAAGGGTTGCAACTTACCACACACATGGAGTCAGCGACGGGAATCCAAAAGCCGGCCACAGTTGACGACTAATTCATGTCGTACTCTAGAGGTATCAGCACAAGTGTATTCGTCCTCCAAAACTCGCCGGCTGATGAAGAGGGACAAAAGTCCTACCACTCCTGAGGTCCCGTGTTCGAAACTGTGCTGTGTACATACCAAAACAAAAGTGAGGTTTTAGTAGGAACAAGTTGAAAGGTCAGGAGCAAGCTCCACTTGGCCAATTAATTGTGCACAAAGTAACTAAAGGGCACGAGTGCAATCTTATGATGATGAATCGCAAAAGAATAAACCGATAACTGTGTTGATCGATAGCAATGATCATGTATACAAATTTGGAATGCGAGAGAGAGGGATCTGTTATATAGAGTGTTTTTTCTTAACAGGTTGAGAAATGTTGGGAAAAACATGAATCCCCAAGATCCATTTGACATAATAATAGAAAACGATCGAAATTAAAGCCAAAAAATCACGTACATGCTTGATATTCAGAATCCTGAGCGCATGCTAGCTCCGCGATCCATGAATAGATAGATAGATAGATAGATTTAAGATTGATTGATGGTCGATGATCGACGGCACTTCCTGCTTAACACTTTCCTGCTGCCAGTCTTATAAGATACCACATGAAAGAAACTGAGATTAGGTCGAGAAGTAGAGCTACAATTGCCTGGCTCCATCCTGTCTGCCCTTTTCTATTCTATGACGGAATGTTGCCGTGCAGAGAGGGGAAGAGAGAGTTTACATTGGAGCAGTGCCTTCCATAAGGAGAACGCATTTGCTCTAAAATGACCCTCGATCTACAGAGCATTGCACCTCGCTTGCAAAGGGTGTTTTGGTCAGATGACCATAATGGGTGGTTGAGAAAGATGGGAAGTGCTTGTCCTCCTGAGCGGATTGTGCTTTAAACCACAACCCCACCAGTAATTCCCTCTCTCCAGAAATGAGGGGTGAACAGGGAAGGGTTATAGGGAGGGGCCCAGGCAATGGATATGGGAAGCGCACAGGCTTTGGTTTTGGGTTTTTTGAATGGCAAAACGCTGTGTTTTGTTTTGTTTTGTTTGTTTGGTGAAAAGCTCCTTTCAACTTCCCTTTTGGTTTGGTTTCTGCTTAATAAGACACAAACTCTCCCTTTCGATAGGGTCATTATTGCATACACACACCCCCGCAGAACAATCGATTTTGGATCGTCACGCGGCGGATATGGAAAAGCTATCCCTCTCGCACTGCTCTATATTTCATTCATCCAATTATGATGCAATTTTACAGCTCAGAAATTTACATTCTCTTCATCAACCTCGGTTTCTTACCGCACAACACTCCGAATTATTTTGGGTTTTGGGAAATTTTCTTTTTATACTCAAAGAAATTTCATCAGTTTATACAGAAGCTTAGAAAAAGTTTATGTGAATAGATAGGGTGGCGACATGTGTTGGAAAGTATATAATGATGATGTATCTTGATATGATTAGAGATGATCTTACAGAGTATATTGCATTGATTCACATTCAATTACATTAGCTGCCATTCCTCACTCTTCTGTTTCGTTGAAGAACCCTACGATATCTTGTATATATAGGTGAACATATCAATGCAATGGATAATAAGCTTCTAGAATATCTTTTCTTATATGGTATCAAAGCTAGCTATGTTCTAGTCTTATTTCTTCAAACGCATCTATTGTGTTTCTACCTTACCTTTTGGCTTTCTCTTAACATCATGGCTGAACATGATACTCAGTTCTCCAATACTCGTGATTCACCCTCCCAGCTATCTTGATCATTCTTTATTCCTTCATCGTTTAGATCATCATGGTCTACTACTTGTTTCGAAACGATTAAACGGTGACAACTATCAATTATTGGCATCGTGATATGAAAATTTCTCCAAGTGCCAAGAATAAGACAAGCTTCCTTACCAGCAAATTAAAGGAGAGGCTTCAAATCTAGAAGAGCATGCCCTTTGGCAGCGTTTCAATGACATGGTGCTTTCATGGATCCTAAATCCCCTTGAACCAGAATTAGTTGATTTTGTCCTTTCATGAAACACACCTCATCCTATTTAGGAAGATCTTCGTAAAAGGTTTTCTTTGGGGAATGTTCCTCGTATATTCCAGCTTCAACGGGACATCTACAAGATGCAGCAAGGTCAAATGTTTGTTGCGGTGTATTACACAAAATTAAAGGGTTTATGGGATGAATTTGCATATTTTAATTCAGTAACATGTATTTGCGACGCGAAGAATGATCTTACTAGGCTTATGCAGATCCTCATGGGATCAATGAGTCATATACAGGTCCAAGAGTTCAGATTTTACTAATAAATCCTTGACCATCAGTTCGTCAAGCTCAATGAGAGGTAGGATCTTCTATCACCATGCCATCAAATACAACAACCATGGTTGTTCATGGGAATTCTAATGTGCCCGGGGTCGGCAAAATAATCACGTTCATGGGAATCAACTCAATAATTCACGCAATAAGAAGCCTTTTATGCACTTATTGTGGGGATATGTACCATATAAAGGCAACTTGCTACCAATTAATTGGTTATCCTCCTGGTCACCCTAAGAGTAAAGAAAAGGCACAACACCAAAGTCAAGACAATGACAAAAATTGGTCAAACTCGGCATTTGGTAACCCTTTTGGCAAACCAAGTGGATGTCAACCCACTTAAGGAATTGCATGTCTCTTTATCAATTTAATTGAGGACCAATACGCTCTTATAATTAGTGCCTTGACTCCCAAGCCCGTCACTCCACATATTAATGTCATTGTAGTCTCAAAATATGCTTTAGGTTTATTACTAGTTGCTCCCAATTGTTGGATACTTGATAGTGGGGCAACCCATCATATTACTTCTTCTTCAAAATCATTAATGAACGTCAAAGAGAATCCTTTTTTGGCACTAGTTTCTTTACCTAGTGGAGACATGGCTGGAATTATTATTACTAGCTCAATTCAATTTAATGATTCTTTTCAATTGAATAATGTTCTTGTGACATCTATTGGAAATACAACCGATGATTTACATTGTTCAGTGATATTTTTTCCATCTTGGTGTATTTTTCAGAACTTGCCTATGAGGATGATGATTAGTGTGGGTAAACGATGTTGTGATCTATATGACCTTGTGGAGTTGGCTTCAACTTCTCCTTCTTTTTATTCTGTTTATAATTTGATTATCTCATTTGTTCTTTGGCATCGCCACTTAGGACACCTTTCTTCTACTCGTTTACAATTTTTAGCCACTAATTTGCTTAATTTCAATTTTAATTTTAGTCATAAATGTAATGTTTATCCAATGTCAAAACAAACTCATTGCCCTTTTCCTTATAGTTCCATTTCAACTTCTAAGTGTTTTTCTCTTATCCATTGCGATATTTGGGGTCATTATAAAACCTCTTTTTTATCTGGTGATTTTTATTTAATTGACCATTATGGATGATTTGTCTCAATTTATATGGGTTTTCTTGATGCTTTATAAGAGTGAAACACAAACTCTACTTTGTTAGTTTTTTTGTTATATTAACACTCAATTCAATACAAAATTTCAACAACTTTAATCTGATAATGGGGTTGAATTCCTTTCATTAAAACCATTTCTCCCTAAGTAAGGTGTTCTTTTCCAACACTCTTATGTATATACATAGCAAAATGGTGTCGTTGAGTGGAAACATAGACACATCCTTGAAACTGGAGCAAGATGATCTACATGCATAAATTTAGAGATAGTGATGAAATTAAAAAAAGGATTGTGAATTTTAAATTAAAAGTCATAATAGAGGCAAAATCGACGGGGATTTTTATTGATAAAAGAATAAGAAAATGAGAAGATAATATCATATAATTAGTGTGGTTTCATAACATATGTTATAAGCAAATACAATACAAAGAACATGACAAGGGTGATTGTACAAGTACCAGATAAAATGAGTAGCGTTAGTGTAAAACAAAAATAAGCTCAATAAAAAAATAAAAGTGGAAAATACTAAATAATTATATTTTAAAATGATAAAATAGTATTGAGGTTTAAAGGAACAATTGATATGATTTATATAAGCATTATATAAGGAAATTTGAATTTTTTTATCAAAAATCACAAACCAACTACTTTACATTATCGCATATAACTTTCAATCTAATTGTTAGATTAAGTTAAAATTCTACATGCAGTCTTCTAATATAGTTAGTTCACCATTTTCTAAAATTTATGATTAAACAGAGTTCAGAAAGACATTTAATGAGCAGTAGTAAAATCGAACAATCTATTCTGAAAAAAATACATCAAACATAATAGAGTGGAAAAATTATATATTTTTTGATAAAATTAGTCTATAAATAAGCTTTTTCCAACTGTCATGAATGCCTAGAGAATGAGAGCTTCTCTTCATCAATGTTTCTCATACTTTCTTTGAAAAAAATCACCTAAAAAGGCTAGTAAAGGGAAATTATAGAAGAAAAGAGATAATTGAGGGATCAATTAGTTAAGGTTTTTGAATTTCCAAGAGATAAATTTGAAGGGAAAGAGGCAAAGAAAACTTGGGTTTCCTTGCATCAAATTTTATAAGACTATGTCACAAAGATAACTTGTATATAGACAACAACACTATTAGATTCGAACCCCCACCCAATAAATAGCTATTCATGAATGAGAAGTACGGATTAATATCATGAAATTAGTTGAGCCTCGATAAATCATTTTCAGTCCTTTAGAGAACTAAAAAGAGGAATTCTCTCTCACATACAAGGTTGCAACCGTAATTTGAATATCATTAAACAAAAACATAATCTGCAATTTATGTTGCATATATGTTTTTAACCTAAGCTAAACCTTATAATACCCAAAAATATGGACTTGAATATAGCCAAATTACAATTAGACTCAAATTTGTAAGTATTTAAGCTCAATTGATGTTTATTAACCCTAAAACACAAATACGAATTTAAAATAACAACTTTAAGTTGTTGCCACATATAAATAAGATAAAAAGAAGTTTGATTTGGTCTTCAATGTTGTTGACTTTAAGGTTTTCTTTCTCGATTAGAAGAATCATTAAATAATACCCCCTAGCTTAGGAAACAAATTTGACTGCTTTTTAGTTTCCTTGGTTAGAGAAAAAAACTTATTTATTTTGAATGCTAAAAATCCTCTTTTTTTAGGAAGCAATCTAGAAGAATTTTCTTGGTACTTAAGGAGAATAATATGCCGACTTGGACTACATGTAATACTAGGAAAAATAAGTTCAAATCAAGGTTAGTTTGGGGCCTAACACATAAACCTTCTTTAGAACTTAAATTGGACCCTTTTAGGACTTGGATTAGATGAGTTAGAAGTTGTCCTTTAAATGTTATAATCATCATTTGTCCCTCTATGTTCATTTTACTTTATGCGTGTTGAACTAGCTCATTCAATATCTCTTTAAGTTTTTTTTTCCATAACTCTTGTAATAGGCTCACTTGGCACCACCAATGGGTAAATAGTATGTCTAGGGGTGGTGTTGGGTTGATCCTCATTGTTTATACTTTAATGTTAGGGTTGTTACACTTTTAGCATCATACAATGAATAAGCAATAATGAAACCATATAATTTGATAGTTTCATTCATATTTACCTAGTATTTTGCATATGTTTTGTGTATAAAATATCTTGATATTCTTTGTTTTATGTTTTCAAGGCATTTTTGGATGAAAGATGCAAAAATGAGGTAATTGGAGTTTATTAACAGATTTGACCTTCAGTCAATGATATTGTGTAGAGCAAAAGCTCTAGAGATTGAAATGAAGTGATTCTAGTGGCATTCAATATCTAACATCCATACCTTTCTATAAAGATAAGGAAAAAAAATAAAATAACGAAGAGCATGGAAACTACAACCTTCAAAGTCAAATCTTGCAATCTGCCGATGTCAACTATGGTCGTTCCAACTTAAATATCTGGAGCTACAGAAGTCCGATTGATGCAAACTCATTTTTTTGGATTCCAGATTCAAAGACCTATGAACGATACAAATGTTAGCTCAAAACTATGTCTTATGAATGAGATATATTTTTTACAAAATAACAACTAAATTCTGCCAACTTAAAGAATGACTATTTTGTAAAATAGAAACTAGAGTTTCTAAGCATATATAAAGGGGGAGAGGCAACAAGGAGTTTCGGCCAGTAGCAAAGAAAACACAAATCTTCCTCCTCTAAACCCTAAATAATGTTTTCTTCCATCTTTTTAATTAATTGCTCAACAAACATGCAAGGCTAAACTCTTTTTCTTGGTTGCAAGAACGTAGAAACTGTCAGATTTCAAGAATTGTGAGATCTATTTTAACCTTAATTTTCCAGTTTATATGATGAATATGTTTGTTCTCCTATGCTTATTTTCCTATGATTTTTTATTTAATTGCTAAGAGCGGACTCGAATTTATTATTGTAAATAATCTATTGCTATGTTTGATATCAAAACCGGAGTTATGATATATGAACTTGTGAAGCAACTGAGTTGATAATTGTGGAGGCTCTACGTTATTAATCTTAGGAAAAACATTCAATCAAATCAAACATAGATTGAGGACAATTATGTTTCTTGATTAATCAATTTATCTAGTTTCCAAGGTTGTCATTTAATCAAATTACTAGTGCGAACACTATGGTTGTTTGATGATTAGGGTAAATTATACGGCAGATCCGTTAACGAACCAATGTTAAGAAGAGACAAATATTCAGAATATAAATTGATGTTTCATTTTCATGATCAATTATGATTTATGTAAGTGGATGTTGACAACTTCTAACCCCCCCATTACATAGCATGTAACATGAAAATTTGAACTGAAACGTCCTCATGGGATCGACCCCTTGCTTGCTCGATATTATCTTGTGTGATTTGTTTTAAACTAGGGTAATTAATTTATGTAACAGCGACATCGCAACAAGCAAGATTTTTTTTTGTATTTCCCTAAAAAATGATAATATACATCTGATGCAAACATTTTGATGACGTGGTCAGGCAACCCCCAACGAAGTAAATAACAACCTGAAAAGACAAAAATCTAATTTAATAGAACCCTGACCGAAAGATAATCTTGTACTTAAAAACCAAAGGTAATGGAAAAAAAACTTGAATCAAAAAATAACTTTGTATCTAAAAACTCTAAGTATGTGAATGATGTCACTAATCTAGTTGATCTTGGATAAGTCAATGTATAATTTTTCCTTGTAAAGAAATGTTGTTTTACAACAAATAAACAAAAGAAAAATTCATGTTTATTCTTCAGCTTCTTACTGAGATTTGCACCTTAAAAAAGCATAGTATAGCTCATCTAACTAACCCTAAAAGACCCCTTTTAGATTGCAAGATAATAGGCTTATGCTAGTAATCAACTAACATTAGTTCAATAATGAAATAAACCTTAAACAATATTTAAAGGGCCATAAAAAATTCAAATTAAATATAATTATTCAACATTAAATAAATAAATAAATAAAATATAATAATAACAACAAAGTTCTCATGCAAAAAATTCCTTCATGTATCCTAAATTTATAATTTTTGCATATTTTTGACAGATTTTAATCCTATTTTCAAGCATATAATTCTTTCACATCTAAAAATCTTGAAATGTCTATCTTTCATCCCAACTTGAGTCAAAACTAAATGTTAGTTTACAATATTATACAAAAACAATGTTGTTTTTACAAGTCATTATTCATTTTGAAAAGTGAAAATACCCTTTAAGTTTTTTTTACTAGTTAGGCAGCCAATGTCGCAACACTTTTCAACTAGAAAGTTTTTTATAATTAAACAAGTGATGTGTCATCCATAGATTTTAGTTACTAGAAAATTAAGATCCGTATTTTAGAACTTTCAAAACTCAATTTTCAATATAATTTCATTTAAAAACACTCAAAAATCGTTGTAGAGATTTGAATACCTTGTTTTTAAACTCAAAACTCCTTTTAATCGGCTTAAGAACAAATTCAAAACAGATTTAAATCTATTTTTTTCCTACATGGTTAAAGATCGAAATCATCTATATTGAATTCCTCTGTCAAGGACCTATTAAGGTCTAGATCAGTCTTTTTCTTTTTACCGAAATATGACAGTCACAAAACTTTCTTTCTCCTCTCCTTTTCCGATGAATTTTTCACTCTTCTAACAATTCACAAGAACATAACAAACCAAGAAAATAAAGTTTGACTGAAACATAAACATCGAAAAATACAGAAATTAAATATAAATACTCAAAAAACTTAGGACCAAAACTAACTTTTTTCCATTAAAATTGCAACTGAACGGTACTTGGAAGTAATTTTGTGAATTATTATTCCTGACGGTCTTGGTTTTGTACACAAGGAAAATCTCAAAGAGTATGATAGATTATATGCAATTATAACAAAAATCTCCACCACCTCTAGTTCTAGCTTTTGTCACCAAATTTTAAAATCATCCCTAAGCTTATCTGGTTAAAAAATATCGTAATTTAATTTAAATTTCACCAACAAATCCTTAACATATTTGAACTTGTACAAATTTCATTCTCCAATTCCAAATATATGCAGCACAGCCTAAGATCTTTTGATGGAATAATTGTCGTTCAAAGGAAAAGAGAGGGCCACATGCACCCTTATACTTTCTCTATTATTACATTTTGATGCAGAAAAATCAAATGCTGAAACCATTTATTTTACACATTAGTTTATAAACTTTCAAATTCCAAATGTCAATTTCTTGTCAAAATTAGGAAACATCACCTGCTGTACTGGTTTGAGGTTACAGATCACCAACAAATACAGATTTCCCCATGAAATTATCAGCAAATTTTGTTAGCCCATGCCAAATTCACATGGTAAACTTTGCAGGCCAGACATGGGGGAAGAATAAAGTCACGACTCGACCTCAACACAGGATTTCTGTGATTAAATAGCTTGTAGAAAGAAAAGTTTATCATCATTAACAAATATTCTACCGTCATCAGCATCTCCATTCAAGAAGCTTTTCAAACAAACATGTTGAAGCCTCACAAAAGAACCAATTCACATTTCCATAATTGAAGAAAACTAAAAATAAACATCTCACATTTACCTGAGCCGACAAGGCGGTGGAACCCGGAGATACTGAACTGGAACAAGCCTGCCCAAACTACACGAGTGTATTTTATTTCATCCAATGAACACAAGTATCCAAATCAAGGTAATACTACTTCGTGGGGTTCATAAGCTGAAGATACCAGCACCATAACGCACCATCAGACTAGAGAAACTAAACGTACGACAGAGAAGAAAATTAAGAATACAGCCAGCTGGGGAACTCATTAAAGATTATCATGTGAGCTTTGTATACAAACGAGGATGCATAAATTATCATCCCAGGAAAGGATGTTGAGACTACTATGCTGAAAACTGTTACAAGAGATTCCTTCCCTGTCCATCATTCAAGCTCCATTTTGGAATCTTGCTTCATATTCACGGGTTGGCTGCACACAAGTATAATTTTTTTCTGAAAATGGAAACTAAAACATGTTGCTGCAAACTAAAAGCAGTGTAGGACAAAGATGAAATGACAACACAGTTGCTTTGATGGTGTCTGCAAATTTTAGGATAGTTCCAGAGGGCAGAAAACCCTTTTCTATTCAAAAATAGAAACTGAACTTCCTTGTGTTATGAGTGTCAGTTAAGCATTCAATTCTTCTTCCAAATACAAGAGGAAAAACATGCTGCTGCAAACCAAAAGTAATACGGGCAAAAGGAAAAATGAAGCCAACACAATTTAGTTATTCCTGTAGAAACAAATCACTTCTTGGAAGAAGAAAAGCAACCTCAAAACTTAAGGTTTAGAATTCCATTTTTCTTGCAAGGTCCTGTAAAGCAACCTTGAGCATGCCCAGCAAATCTGCTCTTGGTATGGAAATGCATAAGCTAAGATCAACAGTGAAAATAAAATTTGGGCCAACCATGTTGAAAGACTTATTAGCCAATCCAAAAGTAGAAGTTTACAGACCCCATTGATAAAATCTCAGTGGCAGTACTAGGGACTAGGACCCTAGAAATATTTAAAATAGGCTTTTCAAATTTCAGTCCCAGATGAGTATTACTCATTTCAAAATTATTCAGCTTGAGTTAAGAATCACTAAAACATGGAGAAACAATCAAGGGAATCATGGAAAGTTGAAAATCGTTACCATGAAAACTGCTAAAATTAACCTGCGTGCAAACCATCTCATATGCATTGCACGCTGAGCTCTTGCAGCTGCTTCAATGCTGTCGAACCGTAGATAAACACAACCAGCACTATTCCTACAGGGAAAATAAAACAGTTGAGAAGGAAAATGAATGGCATCCCAACTCAAAGAAGCACCCCTGTAGTTGCAAGCCTAAAGTTTTAATATTGCACCAAGTAATGGCTCTTACATGTGGCATCAGCTTTTGAAATGGCATTAAAATAGAAATGCTCACAAAGATGGTATTTTGACAGGGTTAATGGATTGGGTACATGTGAAAACACCACAGCATCAGACCACTGAAAGGCCATATTCATTCTTTATTTCTTAAAAATAGTTTCAAATAAGGTGAAGTTCAATAAACTTCACTTGGTTGTGACTTTGAATGAGCCCTGCACTATTTGTAGTGCCCCGCAATTAGTTTCAGGTGGGGTGCGAGGAGTATATAAAACATCTCAATAACACTTCCATATCACCAGAATTTTGACAGGAAATCAAGAGCAATAAGGCCTAAAACAATAATCATTCAACAGGTATATTAATATCCTTGAAATAAGTGCCAAAAACCCCTATTAGAACAATAAAACATAGTGAAAAGAATATGGTTCTCAACAAAATAAAACTCCTAATTAAACACTAGTCTCCTAGATGTCATAATAACCAAAAATAACAAGATATTCAGAAAACAAAAGCAATAAAATAAGATATTTTATTTTATTTTCCTAAAAAGCTATGTTGAAAAGCTTTCATTTGTTCTCCATAAGAGCACGTACAAAAACCTATATGGATAAAGTTCCATGAGCTATATACTTACTTGTCCACAAAAATATGTTCCACCTGACCATACTTTGAGCATTCTTCTTCTACATCCTCTTTAATGTCCAAATCAAAATCTGGTTCTGTCTGCAACATTTTCAATTGAATTAGTAATTCCCATAGGAGAACCAGGAAAAAAAAACAAAAAGACAAACCTCAGTGGCCGGATCAAACATATTCTTTAACAATAGACACTCGCTGGGTTGCCCGATAGGTTCATAGGCGGGGGAAGGTAAAACTGGTGCTGGAGCTGCTGCTCCAATTGCAGTTTGCCCATTGATAGGCAAGCTGATGGCTTGTTGATTTGAAGCTGAACCATTTAGTAAAGGTACTCCGAGAGAGCCTGCAATACTGGAAGCAGGACTAGATTTACAGTCAAGGAATTGATATTTATTTAGGGAAAAGAAAACACAAGGTAAGATAAGCAAACCTTGTAGCAATACCAGTGCGATCCAGCTTCTGCATGAGCAATGCTCTTGAATGAGCATTCAAGGCCTGAATGGGAAAAGTGAATTCATTACATCAGATGAATTGGAGAAATTATAAATGTCAGCAAAAGAAACAGTGCAGCTATTGACACTTGCTGATGCAAGTTGGTCCCATACCCTCAAACAATAATATCAAGAACTCTGACCTCAACTAATCAGCAAATAAATCATCAAAATTTGTTGCTGGAGAATTAATTTTCCCAGAATAAATTTTGAAATTGGCAGCAGCATATTCATTTACCTTAGTGTCTCAAAATCTAGGTAAGAACTACAGTCCAGATGCTGTTATAAGTTTTCACATTGTCAATTCAGAAGTTACAAAATTTTCTATATAGTTCATTTGACATTTTTTTTAATGGAAGAAAAATAGGAATTAATAACAGAGACCCAGATACAAATTATCTCAAATCTTTGTGAATATAAAGAAATGCTCTCATCCACATTCAAAGTTGCAGTGTCAAATGTTGCCAGCCTGTTGTCAGCATGATCTACAATTTTAAAATACTTATACTTTCACTCTAAAGTAATAATACTTGCACTTTGAAGTTTAAATCAATATACATCATTGTATTCATGAGGGATCTATACCTCATTACATGTTAAAAATTGTGTTATAAGATGACCCCTGGCTCATAAATGCATTAATGACTAGGACAAAATCTCAGTCTAACATTCATGCAAAAATATTAGCAGCAAAGTTACCAAGTTAATTTCTTTTGAAAAAATGAACCCGTGGATCTATGAAAACCTAACAATCCAAGATTATATAGTTGTGAAATATCCAAGGAAAACCATTCATTAAATGGTGGTAACAAAACAGTAAGATGTGAACTGTTAACCTCAATGTTTACAAGATAACAGTAAGGTAAGTTTAACAGCTATCTCAATATCCCCCACTCACAACAGTGACCAAATTTGATTCATCTCAATGCTAGTACATAACTAACTGTACAGACAGAGCAACTGCTCTTTCCCATATATCACACATCTTCAATAAGCCCAAAAATGTAATTGTTACAGAAAACATCCCCACAGCTCCAAAAAAATGTTTTAGACTGCTCACACTTGCTGATTGTAAGAGTTGTACCAGCTCTAGTCATAACTAATTTGGGTTCATCTTATATAAGCACCTCATACTTCTTATTCCTAACTGATGTGGGATTCCAAACAGAGATGTGGAACTCAACAGCTATTTGCATGGGATGACAATTCAATTTACTTATTGGCAACAAAACTTGAGGTTACTTTTGATCCAAAAAATCTGAAATTAACATGATTATCAATATATATATAGACACGCTATCCATATTAAAACTTGTAAATTATTGTATCAAAGTGTCTATTTAAACGAGACATTCACAAAGAGTATCACAAGAGAAAAATAGTCAATTACTTCAACATAAGATCATCACCTCTATTGGCATGCACATAAAATTCCCCATGCATAATCAACATAAAGCTCAGGAACAGAAGCCAATTAACAAAGAACCCCCCTCTCCCAATGCACAAAAAACAAGATCACAAATCAGCAAAAAGCTCAGGAACAAAAGCCAGTTAACAAAGAGCAAACCAGCCATGATTTCTAACATTAAAAACATTATAAATCCTCAATGATTCCCTTAGTGAAACAAACAGCAAATCAGGTCCTTTGGTCTTTTGCCTATTCCCCTCATTCACATAACCTTGTTTCTCTTTTTCCCCCCACCTCTTTTCATTTGAATCTTTCCTTCTGGTATAAAATTATTCTGGCAGTGTGATTATACACTAGTATATCCAAATACATTTTTTTTCATTGTATGATTCACAGATACTGTTTTTGATTCATAAAAATTAATGTACATTGTCATTCTTGACAAATTAAGGTATCATTATAACCCCCCCAAATCAAATAATAATAAATAAAGTCAAAGGCTCAGCCACTGATCATGCAGGTTCACTCATACAATGAATGGCAACATTTAACTCACCAATCCACCACCATCGTCATCATCGAAGTCTGCAGATTTTGCTCCAACGTCTTGCTGCCCACCATGTTCTGTAACAGATGAAACCTATATGTACACAAACAATTCATCACAGACCTTTCCTGAGGAATAAGATTAGCATTATCAATACAGTTAAAGCAGAAAAGACTAATAGTTTACTGGCAACAGCATGCACTTTTGCATGTACAAGATATGAAGAGCAACCTGGTATGTTAGGCATACCTTAATTGTTCGACCAGCAATCTCCAATTTTCCATTCAAAGCACTTTGTGCAGCCTTTGCATTTTCAAGTTGAGTAAACTGTAGAAGAGTGGATGAATTAATCAATCAACAAATTCCGAAGATTAAATAGTACAGAAATATTTTGTAATCAACAAGTTTTACCGACTTGAACAAATCCAAAACCTTTGCATTGTCCCGTCTCAAGGTCAAGAGGCAATTGTACAAGCTCCACAGTACCAAATGGTTCAAAAAGCTGAGAGTAATACAGAGAAGAAAGGTAAAGCATGTAAAGAAAGGATGAAAGTTTTAGTATATCGAAGTATTGGCAGAGAACTTGCTCATCCTAATATTATTAAAAACTTCTATCTATTTATGCGAAGCTAATAAGGTATCACAGAGACAGGAGACGAGGGGGGGGGGAACTAATGGAGTCATGGGCTGGTAACAAGTAACACACCGTTCAGCAAAATCAAATATTAAGACCCAAATGTCATCACAAAGTTCATGAATCTGTAATGTCCAAAGTCTCTGCAGTAAGAAATTGTTGACCAAAGGCTTCCTACACTGACAAATACAGATCTTCTACAAGCATCCTAAAGGTCCTTGCCAATTTAGCAAAAGTGAACTAGTCTATACATAATTCTTCTGCTACTTGCAGCTTATCCTCATTAAGAATGAAAATTGAAAATTACAAAAACAAAAGGTAAACTAGTCTCTCTCAATGAATGATAAACCAAATGAACTCTCCAACCTTATTACCTGTCTAAGCTGCATCTCAGTCATGTTAAAATGCAAATTTCCAACATATAGTTTTCTGTCAACTGGTCCAAATGGTCCAGCAACACCACCTGTGCCCCCGCTAGAAGCAGTAGACTGAACCAGATTCTTTTCAGCCTCAGAAGGCTTGACCATTACAGGTTGCCCAAAAAGGAGTTGACCTGAAAGAGCTATTGCCATCGGCACAGACATTGCATCATAGAACTCGACATACCTGCAGTTACACCAGTGCGGTAAATTAGCTTGTCAGAAAATAAGGGACAGAAAAAAAGAGATCAAAATTCCAAAGTGTATAGCAAAGAGATGTGGGGAAAGAACTAGTTTTCTGACCAGCGCTACATTGTGGAGTCAAATAAAAAAAAATGAACATAACAAAACTATTCAGGTAGTAGAGAATTATTTAGCAGTTTATTAAACCCAACCTAGCAGGTCAACCTTGAAATCTCTTGATCCAACTCCTTACCTAACCTGAATTTAAAATTAAACGAGTTGTCTCGATGAGACGCAATCGACTTAGCCAATTCAAAGACATCATGGTCAACCAGTAAAACGTCCAAGGATGAATTGATAAAAAAAAGTATGAAATTGACATAAAAAGACTATTGACCCAACTTCTTCCCGAGTTCGTGTTTAAAACCAGCTCGTGTGGGAGTTGCCCTAACCCAATCAATTTTGTTGGTCTGAAGACAACCAGGCAAACCGGTAAAAAAAAAGTCTAAAAAACTGCAAAAGAAAGGATGAAATTGATAGAAAAAACTTCTTGACCCAACTCCTTACCAGACATAGGTTTAAAAATAAATTGTGAGAGTTGCCCCAATGTGATTTAATATTTAATTGA
Organism: Salix brachista; assembly: GCA_009078335.1. Taxonomy (NCBI): domain Eukaryota; kingdom Viridiplantae; phylum Streptophyta; class Magnoliopsida; order Malpighiales; family Salicaceae; genus Salix; species Salix brachista. Next base: position 11,224,214 of record CM018576.1, read on the forward strand.
AAGAGGTTAGAAACAATCTCCATTTTAACATGTGTTTTGTGTAGAGAAACCCCAAAATCACAAACAAATGAACCTCACTCAATGCTCAAACCAATTTAAGGATCAATTAAGAAAGAATTTAAGATGGTTTTAGAAAACTAGGTTCTAGTTAAACTAAGTTCCTAAGCAAAATGGCTGCCAAATCCAAACTATACTGACATAAGGGATCAACACTAGACTAGAATGGGAGCACCAAATTGAGCACTACAACTAATTATCCATGCCTCAAGTCTCTTTACTTACAAAATACTTAGCAAGAGAAAATCAAAGTAGTAAAACAAATTTAGGTTTATGTCATCTACCTTGAGTGCGCTGCATGAATTGATTAAACATGAGTGCAAGGTATTCCCATCATCCCTCATCATTATCGCATTGCTAGTGCATTTAAGAATACAGTTAAAGTTGATTCTTGGAATCAATATGCTAAGAGTTACTTTAGAAGAATACACGTGCATAAGTATCTTGTTATTTATACAAAAAGGGCATACCCCACTCCTTTTGACCGCCTTGAATTCCTATCCATTATCAGTCGAACATCTCTCACCTGAAAAATCAAGGAAAAATAATTTCAAATCAAATTGTAAAATAGAGTGATTTTGTAGTTGGAAAAAACACTTCAAATTGTGTATATATATATATATATATATATATATATAAAATATCAAGATGCATTTGCATTACAAGAATTAGCAATCTTGTTGACACTACTTTTTGTCCCTACAAGGTAAATATAGTTAGTTGTGTTTAATGGAGAAAGCATTACCTTTTATACTAAAAAAAGTGAGATCTTTATAGAGCTTCATTGTAAATATGAAGAAAGAAGCTCCTTTTTATCAATTCAGCCACCCCAATCTTCCATCTATTTTTTATTTCAATATCATCTCTTTTTTCTCAATTTCATCCTCATATTTTTTTAGCAATCATTCAGGTTGTCTTTTAAACCGTCCAAGTCAACTAGATCACATTAAGACAACTCTGATATGGTTTAATTTCAAACATGAGTCAAATAAGTAGAGTTGAGAGGTTTTATTTTGTCAATTTCATCATTTTTTCCTAAATTGTTCTCAAACTTCTTTTACTGGTTGCCCAAGTTGTGTTTAGGTTGGACACATCAATCTTTGGACTTGGCAAGTCAGCTGATTCATGTTAGGCAAATCCCACGTGGTTTAATTTTAAACTCAGGCTAGGCAAGAAGTTGTCACGAGGTTTTTTTCTAACAATTTCATCATTTCTTTTTCAATTTCATCCTCGACACTTTTTTACCGGCCGACTGGGTTAACTTTGGGCCGATGAAGTTGATCGTATCAAGTCAAGGCAACTCACACAAAAAAAAATTTAAACTCAGGTTAGGCACCGAGTTGAATCGAGAGGTTTCAAAGTTGACCTATTGGGCCAAGTTTAATAACAATGTCAAAAAGTTCTCTACAACCTAGATGTATTTTTTGTTAGTTCAAAAAAAAAATTATAAGCAGGCATGTACCCTAGTGGTAACTAAAAAATTAAGGGTCCAAATAATGAGGAAGACATGGTTGGAATGAAAAGGAAGAAGTTGAACAAGGAGTGTCGTATCCATTTTGAATTATATATCACTTGCAGAATAATAGAATTCTGCCATTAAGATGATATCTAGAGAATCATGTTTGAATTTCCAAAAATACAATAGAGCATATGGGATGACATTGTTTCTTAATACCAAGCTAAATTGCTCAATGAATTTGAACATTTTAACTAATTTCGCATATCTAAAATGAGACAAAACAAAGGTCATCACACTACTTGTAACTGAGGCAGAATAATGCAATGGCATTTCAGTCGAATACATTCATATCATTCTCAGCATTTTCTCAAGCAACAAAACATAATGAACTAAGATACAAATTTATAAAATCCAGAAACATATGACTATTTTTAAGTTATAAATATAAACAAATGAAAGGCCACTAACCTTGCCCGCTTTTGAGAAGAATTCATAAACATCTCTCTCTGTCACTTTTAAAGGCATCTGTCATAAAACAATTCCACAACAGAGAAACACCAATGTGAGAAAACAATGGAACCACATATAATCTATGATTCTATGACTCGTAATCATTTAAAAATGGAGAGAGAAAAACAGCATTGCAAAACATCAACCTGGTACACAAAAACAGTTCTTTGGTCCCTTTCTGGATCTGCTTCAGGCTCCACAGCTTCTTTCTTATCTTTAAATCTCCTGCCAACCAAAACACTTTTAAAGTTTCAATTTTCATAACAGATGAAAATTCATGAGAATAATTAACAGCCATACACATTCTTATGACTGGAAAAAAAAACAGTACTAAGCAGTCAGAAAAATCCAAATACGTATCATAGGCGAAGAGCTATAGTAGCACTGCTGTCAGCCTTTTTGCCACATAATTTCTAACAAGGATAGCTAAATGTCTTTTCAATTTTTTGCGCTATCATCAATTAAACATTTTAATTTCTTTCAAAATTAGCAGTGCATATGTAGACACGTACAAAAAGATAATTCAAAACAAAGCAACGACCAATCTCTATCTTCATTGAAATTATCAACCGTATTTCTTCATTTCATAGTATACAATGTCCCAAATTCAATTCACACCTTTTTAATTAGAATGCAAAAGGGGAAGAATAGAAATATCATAAAAATACTATAAGAAACAGCAATTTCTTCATCAAAAACCTCGAGAAATCATCTAGCTTTGGGTTTGCTGGGGACTATAATATCAATTAACAATCCAACTCAAAACCTAATCCTGATTAGAAGGTATTTGCTTCACCCATCAACCTTCTAAACTCAATTTCTAAGGGACTTTAGCATTAATTAACACTACGAGTGAATAAAGTTTTCAGTAGATATTACGCTCGGAACCATTTACACAATGAGTTCATTATGTGTATACAGCAGAAGATATTAAAAAAAAACGGTATGATTAGAAGTAATAGCATTGAGTTCCAAAATATACACTGGAAACACATAAAAATCAACCACCTGCTTTCTCTTGTATCAACCTCTCTCTCTCTTTCCCTCTCGCGAGAATCGCTTTCATGCCTCTTTGACCGGCTCCTGCTTCGCTCTCTCCGCTCTCTCTCCTCCTCTCTCTCCCTCTCCCGCTCTCTCCTTTCCCTCTCTTTCTCTCTCTCTCTCCTCTCTCTCTCCTTCTCTTTCTCCCTATGACCACTTCTCTCTCTTTCTCTATCCTTCTCTCTACTACTTCTATCTCTATCTCTATCTCTATCTAAATCTCGGTCTCTCCGGTGGTGATCGCGGCCTTTATCGTCCTCATCTTTCGATTTCTTCACCTTCCGGTTCTCATCGTTGTCGACATCTTCATCATCGACCTCTCGCTTCCTGTAACTTCTCTCGAGTCCATCTCTCTTTTTGCTGCCGCTCCTCTTCCTCGAATCGTCTCGATCTTCCGCTTCTTCTACGGTTTTCTCCAGATACTCGATCTCGTCGAATTCCATCTATTGGCGTTTGCTATTAGGGTTTTGTGGCAGTCACTGAGGGCTTCTGCTTTTGTTGGGGTCAAATTGCCTCGACTATATCTCGAGTAACTTAATCAGGGCCTTGGATGTCATTTTCTAAAGTATACAGGGGCTCGTGTTTGCTTTCACGAAAAAAGTGAAGCCCGACCTTTGCTACGCTTAATCCATAAAACTACTACTCTTTTTTTTCAAAATTTTGAAAAGTTGTTGTAAGTTCTTGTTTTGTTAAGAAAAAAGTTTCTCAAAAAAATATTATCGACCTGCCTTAAGTCTCGTAATAAGTTTTACACTATTATTTTATATTTTTATTAAATAAAATCTCATGATTGAAATAATTATTAAATTCTAGTTTAAATTAAATTGTGTGAAAAATATTTTATTATGATTTAATCAATTTAATCGGTTTAAAAAACAACTTCTTTGACTAATAAAATAATTATGATGACAAAATTAGAAGGAAAAAATGGAATTACAAAGAAAAAAAACTCTTGATTTAACTCCTCGATTAACTCACGTTTAAAATTAAACTATGTAGAAGTTGTTTCAATCTGATTTAGTCGACTAGATTGATTCAAAGACAATCTAAACAGTTATTCAAAAAATCTTTTTAGTAAAAGTAAAAAAATAAGGGCTAAACTTAAAAAAAAAAAAAAAAAACATTTACATATGTATGAGTGAAGCTACTTAATGATTCTATGTCAAATAACTCATTTTATATTTTTAGGTAGTATGTAAAGTTAATGTTTTACACAATAGAAGAATACGTCAACCATGGCAGTTAAAATCGAGATTTTGACACGGATCGGAAAGGGCTCCGAAAAATCGGATCGTAAGATCGGATCGTAAAATCGTACAAAGATCGTAAAATGTCCGTACAAAAATTATTATTTTTAATTATATTTAAATTTAAAAAATGAATTTAAATATAATTAAATATTATTATTTTTTATTATTATTATTATTATACGATTTTGCTACGATTTTTTACGATTTTTCTACGATTTTTCTACGATTTTGAACGATTTTTCTACGAGTTTGACCGAGTTTGACCGGTTTCGATTTTTCTTTCCGGTCCAACCAGGTTTTTGGAGCCAACTCGCAAAATCGTACGATTTTGCGAGTTGGCTCGCGATTTTGACTGCCACGACGTCAACGTTATAGATTTTTTCCATTGTATCGTGATTTTTTATTGAGAAATACTAAGATTGTTTTAAAGATTAATTAAATATACACACACACACACAAACTAATAAGTTGAGATAGAATTTTTAATGTTAATTAACTACTAAAATAAGTTTTGATTTTTTTCTAGAAGTAAAAGATATATGAGTATGAAAATATTTAATTTTGACTTTTTTTAATTTATAATTGTTTAAATTAGAAGGGTTTTTTTACCAAGAATAAATAAATCATGCAAAAGTATTTTATGTGTATCAAATAAAAAAAACTTAAATATATTACAAAACTATTTTTTAAAATTAAAAAACAATAAAAAATAATTAAAAAAATAATTACATTTAAAAAAAAGATGTCAAAATTATAAAATAAAGGATCGAGAGTATTAATTTAAATAAAAAATTGGAGCAAAATAAAAAAAAAATACATAAAATGAGTGTATTTAATTTCAATTTAAATAAAAAAAAATAGTGATGAATAAGTTACATTTAAAATAAATCATGCAAAAGTATTTTATGTGTATCAAATAAAAAAACTTAAATATATTACAAAACTATTTTTTAAAATTAAAAAACAATAAAAAAATAATTACATTTAAAAAAATGATGTCAAAATTATAAAATAAAGGATCGAGAGTATTAATTTAAATAAAACATTGGTGCAAAGTAAAAAAAAATACATAAAATGAGTGTATTTAATTTCAATTTAAATTAAAAAAAATAGCAATGACAATAAATATTCAAAGCACTTTGAACAATCCAAAAAAAGGATAAAAAAAGGTATTTTTAATTCAAACCTCTTTGCCCTATTAATCAATTTTGGTTTTTTTTTGGAAATTTGTTTTTTTTTATGTTTATTTTTTGAAAAACAAATATCATAATTATAGGAGAAAAATTAACAAAAACAAATAATAATGTTTACACTATTATGTTGTGGATGGTTTTAAAAATGTAAGAATATCATATTGAAAATTATTGAAGTCTATTTTTTACATAATATTGAAATAATAAAAACAATATACATAAAAGGCCAAAAACAATATTTAGAAGAAAAAAATCACAAAGGATTACTTAAAAAAGGAACTCGATAATTCTATAAAAAAAACTATAATTTCATTTTATAATTATTATTTTCATGAAATTATATATATATATACACACACACACAATAGATTGAATATACAAAGGCTAGACATAAGGCCTTGATTTCAGTGTTTCAGAATGATTGGGTCATTAAAAAAAGATCGTGTGTTTAGGCCAAGCTTGCGCTCATAGCATTTTTTTTTTGGAGATTTTTTCAATAGTAATAACATAAAAAAAACAGAAAACCTATAATTTGTTTATCCAAAATTTGATGGTTTAGGAAATTTGGATCTAAAAAGTTATTTTTTCAATTTGTTTTCATCTAAAAATACATTATAAGCATTTTTACCATGTTAATAACTCAATCATTCAAATCAAAACACCCTAAAATCATTTTAAAGATGCAAAATCAAACCAAGAAAAACTTTCTCTCAACTTCAATCTACTTTTTCCAGCAAAATGAAGGTTAAAAATCATTTTATTGAAACTCTTATCATCAAATGGAACTCATTACACTAAAATTAATCTTTTTTTCTTGTTGGCATGTATAACCTTTTCTTTTCTTTATTATTTCCTAGTGAGTTCCTATTTTCTCTCTTAAATTTAAAGATTGAAAAATAAACAAAAAAAATAATATCAAAATTAAAATTTTAAAAACTAAATAGATTGAATCGGAGGAGAAAGGGAAATAGGTGGCTCAAATGCTTCTCTTTTGTTTTTTTACTAATTTAAGATTAGTCATGCATTTATATATATATATATATATATATATATATATATATATATATATATATATATATATAAAATTCTTCTCTCTTTTAATTGTATCTTTATAACAAAATTTAAAATTTTATCTCATGGAACTAGATCACAAAATGATTCAATTAAAAAAAGTTTAAGCATGAAATAAATAAATTGTCAACTAGAAGAAGAAAAGCTATGGAAAAGTTTAATTGTTCATATTAGGCAACCATAGCCACCACTAAAATTATGTGTGTTTTAGTTAATTAACACTTTTATTTTTATTTTTGTTATCCATATACACTTATTACATTAATTATATGGATATTTTTTGTTTTCAAACTAACCAATAAGATCCAAATGAGGCTAAATTAATAATAAACCTAAATATCAATAAAGAATGTTTATTAAATGTAATATTATAGTATCTATTATAAATTAAAAATTTAAATTGAGAAATAAATTATGAAAATCAGTCCAATTTGTGTAATAAACTAAATTTTCATATTGATTGTATAATTATAAAGTCAAGTTATTTACTAAACAAAAAAGTTTGAATCTAATAGTAAATCATAAGTTTTATATTTAATAATAAACTATAAATTAGTACATGCTTTATATTGAGTGATGAATTATGAAAATTAAATATATGTACAAAACAAAACAAAAATTGAAGAACATTAATTTCCATGTTAAGAAAAAAAAAGTGAGAATAAAACTTCTTAGCTTAAAACAATAAACTTTGAAAAAAGTAAATTATAAAAATTTGAATTTTTTTTGCAAATGTAGTAGTTGAGAAAAAAATATTATATTGAATTAATTGTTGATGCACAACTCTCCTTAATTAATTATTATAAGATGTGAAATTGCTTGTCATATAAGAAAATAATTTCAACTAACCTATAGATCAATTTATAATAAAGAAACCTTATCCAACACAATTTATAATATCCAAATCAAACAGTGAAGCATAAACCTATAATAAATTGAACATTAAAATACTTGAATCTCTCACTACTGCTCACTTGAAGTGACAACATATGGAAACCATGATATAATGATATTAAAAGATTATTCAACATCGAGAATATCCTCTAGAAAAGACTTTAAAAAGGATGGCGATGAATTATTATTTGGATGGATAAACCTTGTATAATAGGTCATTTGATGAGCTTTTTTTCAAGTTTTTGAATGAGAAAGAGATTGAGCAACAATTACAAGAAGTCTGTGATGGAATTCATGTATCTTATGTTAATGGGCATATAATGGCAAGACATATACATCAATTTAGATACTTCTAATTAACTATGGAAAAAGATTTTGTCAACTATATTAGGAAAATACCACAAAGTGTTAGATATATGATAACAAGATAAATGCACATATAGCATCCATGTTCAATACGACCTCACCTTGGCTTTTTGATATGTGGGGATTGAATGTCATAAGACCAATAGCTCTATAAGGCAACAATGGGCATATATCTATCTTGGAGGCCATCAAATACTTCACTAAAAGAATAAAAACCAACTCTAACACATATATGACACAAAAAATAGTTAAGAGATTCATTAAGAATGATCTGATTTGTCACTATAGCTTGTTAGTAAAAATGATAACTAACATTGCTTAAAATCTTCATCGGAAACTAATTGTTGAACTATACACCAAGTAAAAGATTACATATTTTAATTCCTCTTCTTTCAAACCCAAGATAAATGGTGTTATTTAGGCAGACAATAAAAATCTCAAGAATATCATTGAGATAATGGCAATAACCTAAGACAATTGGTATTAAATGTTTCCATATGCACTCTAGAGGTGATGAAAATAATGAGTGTGATGATAATGCTTAATGATGATACTCAAAATCAAATTGTCCAAACCCAACAATAGAGGTCATGCCAAAATCATTTTACAAACTCAACCATATATTGTAGGTCATTGACCAAAAGGAATGGTTAGTAACAAAAACTAGCTATCCTTAGTTATACTCATGGTTGTCATAATTGTGATTTTGACATGAAACGGAAGTCGCTTCTGAACTCGGATCGTAAAATCAGAATCGTAAAAATCATAAAATCGCAGCTAAAATCGTGTAGGTAGAAAATTCATAAAATCATAATTAAAATATTTCTGAATATAATACAATATAATTATGGTAATAAAACTTCATTAGTTAAGGTTCATATATGATTTAAAATAACTTAAAAATACATTACAAAACAATTATGTCCATAGAATTTTATTAAGTAAAAACTAACAAATTTTGAATAAATATTCTGCTGGCATGCTATGTAAACTAAAATCAGTCTCGTTATCATCATCTTTCTCATTATTTCTAATACATTCATCAAAATCATTACTAATGAATGGATTATTAGTATTATTACTGGTACCAACACCGATATTGCTAGACTAGCTCTAACTCTAACAAATTATTTCAATATTAGCACATGAAAATAATCTAAAAATACAAAATAAAAATAAAATAAAAATAAAAAAATTTAAATTAATATTTAATCAATATATATAAGAATAAAGAAGTCTTGTTATGCATGCATTTGCATGTAAAAAAATACTAATTCAAGTGGGGGGGGGGAGGGAGGGAGGGAGCCTAGGGAATCTAGGTGGCAGGGCAACAGACCGAGAGGGGGGGGGGGGGGGGGCTAGGGGGGGGGGGAAGTGACAGCTCAACAGGCATGGGTGCAAGAGTTTGTTTGATTTTAATGGGGTCCGATTTTTCTACCCGATTTAACAAGTTCTATTGTTTTGACTCGCAAAATCATACGATTTTGTGAGTTAACTTGTGATTTTAACAACAATGGTTATATTATCCCTTTAAACACTTTTTAAGCTTATAAATATCATTTTCTTTCATATACAAGAGTCAAAGCCGTGCTACATTCCTAACAAAACCATTTTTAATTTAAGGAAAACAATATGGGTTGGTAAACATGTTTTCCCATGTGAAATGAGGTTTTCATGAAACTACGATTATGCTTTATTATTCATATAAGTATAATATATGCTCTAAATGTTTTTCTTCCTCTAAAACTCCCAAGTTAAAACTTAAACCTTTTTAACCAAAAAGTCATGAAAATAGAAGGTCACTTCATGTTTTTAATAGTAGAAGAACATGTAAAAATCTAACCTTTATGAAACTATATCTATGATAATCACTTGAATTCTTTTTCAAAATAAATTTGATTTAAATAGACATCAAAATGGTTTTTGTGTGTTGGAAATAACTTTGGAATTTCAAAAATTCTTCCGTGAAAGCAATCTTTTGTAAAAAAACAAATACTATTTCTCATGATATTAACCTTAAGAAAGCTCAAGCAAAATAAATAAGATAAACTGTCTAGGGGGATGATCAAATTGGGGCAATTCAAGAAACACAATAGGGTTGACTCTATAATTCCTCTTCTAGGAAAGCAAGAGTAGGAGAAAGATGTTTAAATCCTCTAATGCCTTGTAAGGAGATCTATCATAGAACAAGTCATAATTATTGAGACAAAGGTCCTTAGATAATAGGGTATGCCAAAATCATATAAGCTTATGAAATAAGCATCTCTTTCATAAAAAAAAGTTTATGAGTTGTGGCTAAAGTAAACAAAAGTGATAGAGCCATAAAAACTTGTTATGTAGTCCATGAAGAAAAATGAACTTTTGATAACACATATATGAGCCAAATCTTTTTATATATAGTTTTTTGCATAATCTCCTTTTGAGTGCGCCTTTGAACCCATACCTTTTAGATAATGCGTCTTTAATCCCTATTTCTTTTACATAATGATTTTGATATTTTTTTTTCTAAATGCACCTATAAGCCCTTATCATCCAAATATCACGTCTTTGAGTCTTATCTCTAATACATAGTACTTTTGACATTATTTCTATATAGGTGCACCTTTGAGCCCTATCTATTCCCTTCTAAATGCATCTATAGGTCCTCACCGTCTAGGTGCTTTTAAACCTTCTCTCTTTTATATAATGCTTTCATCATTACTTTTTTCTAAGTGCGCCTTTGAGCTCAGTCTCTTTTATATAATGTTTTTGCTTTTATTTTCTTTTGAGTGTCTTTAAGCCCTTATTTTCCAAACATCGCATCTTTGAGCCTTATCTTTTCTCTCTCAAGTGCATCTTTGAGCCCTCAGCTTTCAGTTATAATGTCTTTAAGCCTTATCTCTTTTACACAATGCTTTTGACATTATTTTTTTTAAAATGAGCCTTTGATCTCTTACCACCCACACATTGCATTATTTAGCTCTATCTTTTGTGTTTTAACCATATTTTCTTCCAAGTACACTTTTGAACCCTTGTTTATGATACTTTTGTTAGATATATTATTCTCAAAGATATTTGAATATCCCATTAATTTAAGAAGGCTTAACAACTTCATGTTTTGGTAAATTCATATCATTTTATTTCTTGTTCTTTGGATAGTAAGCTTGCAAAGAGAGGGCAACTATCATAACTAGAATTTGGTTGTCCAATCAAAATATTGTTTTATTTTCTAAAAAAAAAACAATAAAAAAATTATGAAAATAAAAATAAAAATAAAAATAAAAGATCAATAACTTGGCAAAATGAGCTAAAAATGTATTTTAACTCATGGAGGAAGTAAACTAGAACATTAAACAAGATTAAGAATCCAATTGTACCCCAAAAGAACTAAGATTGAAAGACAATGCAAATTCAAGGTTAACTTAAATGACTATCAGATGAATTTGCATAAGAATAAAATTTGAAGACTTAAGTAGATTTTTAATAAGCTAACTTGATTTAATCACAAGCCGAATCAAAGGTTTAATTAAGTTTAAGAATTAATTTAGGTCAAAATTAAATGAATTAATTAAGTGTAAGGATTTAGCTATAGTTTTAATAGGTTAAATTAATTTTATTAAGGACTTAATATGTGAAAGAATAAATTTGAAAGCCTAAATCATGCTTAATTGAGAAGGTGGGGGTTTTTGAAGAGCCAAACTTATTTTTTTCAGACTCAATTACATGAAATCATAGGTAAAATTGTAAGAAAATAAAAATCTAGGCTCAACTAAAGGTCAAATTAAAGAAATTAAAGACCAAGAACATAAATGTAAAAGGCGCATGTATTCGGGGACCAAATTTTAATAACATTGAAAATATTAAAAGTTTGAAGGTAAATTAAAAATCAAGTTCTTCCCTTTTCTTTTCCAAAAATGAAGATTGTTGGGTTGGTTTAATTGGTGAATAAAATTGGGCGTCTCACCTACCCCATGTGGCTAGGTTAGGTATCTTATTTATATATAAAAAAAATTAGATCATCCACTAGTTCAAAACAATAAGGTTGAAGTGGACCTAAACTTAGCCCAACCTATATCTGTGGGCTTAAGCCTTGAGCCCATCCTAAGAAAACCTTAAAGACATGTTTGACATCCTTAATTTTGTAAAGGAAAGTCTTTTTATTGCCCGTAAGACATTTTTGCCAAACATGGCTTTAATATATTTCTCATGCCTTTAGTTTTAGAATAAATGCATGCTTGACAAACACACCCTATGCATTATTTTAGCCTTTATTTGTCATTTTATTTTTGTGTTTAGCCAAACAAGCCCTAGGGTGTGTGGTGATGGAGTCGCCAGAGATGGTCTTCTGGCGTCTCAGTCGATGCGCCTCCGCGTGGTCTTCCTCCCGGTGCGGCGCGTTTTGGCCTCCGACGTCCGTGGACGCGGCGGTGGCCGATTAAAGCCGCTACAGCCGTTTCTCTCTCTCCTGCACGTCAAAGTGCAGGGGAGTCCCCCGGGTTTGATGCCTTTTCACTTTGGTCCCTGTACTTTTAATTTTGTTTATGGTTATGATTTTTGTTATATAAGTTTTGATTTAGTTCGATTGGGTACTTCGATGGAAATTAATTGAATGTGCAATTTTCACTTCGATCCTCCTTCTTTTAATTTCTGGATTGGGTTTAAATAACTCAATAAATTCGGTACAACAGTTTCAATTTTTGCAATTTTATCCTTTGATTGAAATTGATAATAAATTTGATTTTCATTTCGGTCCTTATACTTTTAATTTTGGATTTTAATCCCTTAATATTTGATTTTCCTTTTGGACCTTATACTTTCAATGTTTTTTTTTAATCCCTTGATTTCTTTGTATGATTTAAATTTTCTTAAAGTTTTTATGGTTTTTTTAGTCTTTCATTTATTTTATTTTTTTCATTAATAATAATAATAATAATTTAATTGTTTTTCTTGCTTACTCTTTTGTTAATGTTTTTTAGTTATTTCTTCCTCGGGATAATTTGATAATTTTTATTGTTTTGGCAGTGATAGCAATGATAGTTTTTGTTTTTGTTTTATTCTTTTGTTTGATCTTCTGTTGAAGTTTTTAGGGTTTGTTTTCCTTCCATTTTTTCCCTTTCATTATTAACACAAAAATAAAATAAATAAATGAAAATAATAATAATAATAATAATAATAACAACAACAACAACAACAACAATAATAATTTAATTGTTTTTCTTACTTACTCTTTTGTTAATATTTTTGAGGGTTTTTTTCCTCGGGATAATTTGATAATTTTTATTGTTTTCGCAGTGATAACAACGATAGTTTTTGTTTTTGTTTTATTCTTTTGTCTGATTTTTTGTTGGAGTTTTTAAGATTTTTTTTTCTTCCATTTTTCCCCTTTCATTACTAAGACAAAAATAAAACAAATAAATGAAAATAATAATAATAATAATAATAATTTAATTATTTTTCTTGCTTACTTTTTTGTTAATATTTTTTAGGGTTTTTTTTCCCAGAACAATTTGATAGTTTTTATTGTGTTGACAGTGATAACAATGATAATTTTTAGTTTTTATTGTATTTTTTTGTTTGATCTTTTTTTGTAGTTTTTACAATTTTTTTAATCTTTCATGTATTTATTTATTCTTTCATGATAATAATGATAATAAAATCAATAATAATAATAATAATAATATTTTAATTGTTTTTCTTGCTTGCTATTTTGTTCATGCTTTTTATTTTTTTCCCTCGGTATAATTTGATAATTTCTATTGTTTTGATAGTAACAACAATAATAATTTTAGATGTTAAGACTCCGATATTGCTATTGTTATAATATTTTAAATTAATATTGCATCCTTTTCCCCTTTATTTTTTTTATTTGCTCTTTGTATTAAATGATTTTTATAATTTTACTATCTGCACAATAATGATTTTAGTGATTAATTTTTTTTTATAAAAATATTTTGCTCTTTTTTTTAATGTTAGTTTGCGCTCTTTATTGATCTTTTATGACGCAATACCTACATTCTAAAAGATATAATCTATGCTTGCGTAACGTACTCTACTTAAAATTTTATACATTTTATCTCCTAATCTATAACTTTTATTTAGTTATATCATATAAATTTATCGTTGTGGATTTAATTATGTTAAATTATATACACAAGAATGCCCGCGGCAACGCGCGGGGGCACTTAGCTAGTAAATTTTACAACGCGTAGCAGAGTGTAATTTAGATAGCTAGTATTTATTAAACTATGTATTAAATATTTCCCTTGTATAAGTTTTAAATAACACAAATTTTAATAAAAAAACAAAATCAACATGTAAAGTTTTATGTGAGAGGGTGTTATTGAAATATATTAGGGACTAGATATAAATTATGATAGACCCAAAATGGCTGGCTGGGCTGGGGATTGAATAAAAAAGTATTATAAACCAAATAGTTAATGAAGTGTTATTTGACATAGCTTTTTGAAAACGTTTTAAAAAAGTTTGATTTTTATTTTTTATTTTTTATTTTTTAAATTAAATTGTTTTGATATTTTAAAATTATATTGATATAAATTATAAATTCATATTAAAAATAATTTTTAAAAATATAAAAAATATTTTTAAATAAAAATTACTATAAAAAACAACATACTAAGAAAATAACTTATTATCAAAATTTCCCGTCGCTGCTTAAGAAGTTTGCGTCATAGGAGACCACAGCTGACTACTCCTTACTAATAATAATTATAATAACAATAAGAAGAACTCGATGTCCCCTTATTATTGTTATCAAAATCCATTTCTCAAAATTTCAGTTTCTAATCCTAATTTGTGGGAATCAACATCAAATGGCGGAAGAGAAGGCGTCTACGTCGATTCCGCTGAGCCATCCGGACGACGATGGCGGAGAAGATCCACCCAAATCGCCTCCTCATTCTACGTCCTCATCTAATTCCTCCACTCGCGAGGTGTTGCTTTATTCTTCTTACATTCCCTGCCTGCCACTTTACTGTCTTTCTCATCTGACTTTCGGCTTCACTCACTTGCTCGTACTTACTTGGATCTGTAAATTTGATTGCCTTATATTTGCTTATAATTGAAAACTGATCCTTTTCTTCTGACTATGGTAGCCAATACTCTATGCAATTCAATTGAATTAAAAAACCCCTAGAGAATGTAATGTTGCAGAAACATCTATTTTAACAACCATGACATTATTAAACAATTTAGTTATCATCATTTTGGCTGCTACAACTGGTGATGCCTGATCATAGATGGGTTTTGTTAGGAGACATTTTGGGATGCCTTGGGGAATTTACTTCTTATCACACTTGTGGGACCAAACACCATCCTCAAATATTGAATATTTTCTTGCTTTATAGACTTAACCGACGACCTCCTCAATATCACTTGCTGCAACCGCTGCACATGATCATAAGCAGCAATGCCTTTGTGCTGCAACGCAGAAAATACAGTGCTTGGCTGCTTCTGTTCTGTTTGTCAACTTCTCATTGATAAAATTGCAGCAACTTACACGCATGTGACTGTGCTGTAAGGATCCAATAATTTTTCTAATCTTGCTTGCGTTTCTCATGGTCCAGTACTTTTGCTTCTTTCGGGCATTTGGGTATTAAAGTGGTGTTGCTAGAGAGATGTCTGTTTTCTTGCACGGACTGCCAAGAGTGCTGATTTGATGTGTCAACTGAACAGACTGTGGCAGCAACTATATCATTTCATGGCAATAGTGCCTCCTTGTAGAAATACTCCAAGTTCAGAACCTCTCAGATGCAATTTAAAATTCATCTACACTTCCAAAGGGACTTAAACAATGAAACAACACAATTCCCTGCACATACGCATATTGACAAGATGTTTAAGCTTGTTCACACATTTACATCCATGGAAATCTCCAAGCTTCATTGCTGAGGTTTATTTAAGTAAATAAATGCTCAAGTTTTTATCTATAGCATTTCAATTTCGTTCCTCCAATTTTCCAGGCATGCTGTTTTGTCCTTCAAAGCTGGGTCTCCAAGAAGTTCATTACTGGATGGTAATATACATGGCTATGCCCTATTAATTCCAAAAATATTTCTGATTTTCCAGCCTAAGGATGTGATGCATTGTGAAATTGCAGTGTAGTACTTTTCCCTGTAGCTGTGACATTCTTTATTACATGGTGGCTTATTCAATTTGTTGATGGTTTCTTTAGTCCAATATATGCACGCCTTGGCATTGACATATTTGGTAAGCCTAAAATGCATTTTTTCTTGCGCTTTTGACTTCTGGAACTTTACCTTTTCTAATTCTATATCAGCTGCTGTGCTCTCTCATCTTTACCTATGGATAAATGTAACCAGCTTACTTTGTTTCCCATTACATTTAACGTAAGCATTAAAAGTTTAAAGAAAAAAACGGTGGATGTTGGGAAGAAATGTATGAAAATTTCTCAATAAAAAAGACATGTTTCATGGTCTAAGCATGATGCCATTTCTTCATTTCAATGCTTTGATGCGAGAGTTTTGCATTGTATCCAGTTCATGAATTCAATGGACTATTTTGACTTGCTAGAATTAGTATTAAATGGTTTATTATTATGATCCGAGTCTAGAACACGAGGTTTAAAACATTTATTCCTGAACTACTTCATAGTATTTGAAGTTGGAACATATTAGTTTGGTGGTCATTGGATTTTGCTATAAAATATGGGGAGGCTTTCTAATTTCAGTTGCTAACTTATCATCTCCTTCCATTGTTCTAGTGGAACATCTTAGGGAATAAGCTCTCCAACCTCTACTGCTTTGACATTTGCTTTACTGTGTTAAAAATATGTCTTGAATTGGATTGTTAATACATAATTAATAGCAAATCTCACCTCATCCAATTTCTCTAATATGTGGCTTGAATTAAATTGATTATATGCCTAGCCATATGAAAACCCATATGTTATGTATTCTAGCTGAATGTTGGGATCAATCAAATAATTTTAAGATTAATGTTCTTAATCAAATTGTCAAAATTGATTTGTATAAACACTGAATGATCACTCTTCTTGAGTGTCTTGTCCATTAAATAGGAAGTAAACCGATTTACATGATTAACTATTAATTCGGGCTAAGTATGGAAGAAGGATAAGTGTCCTATTAAAACACTACTGACTACTATTTACATCTCTAATTAATTTCCTAATTAATACATAATCACATCCCGTGACATCCCCCCTCAAATTGATGCTGGTCCATCAAGAAGCATCAATTTGTCAACTAAGAATTTATGCCGATGCTGAGAAAGAGCTTTAGTGAAAATGTCCGCAGTTTGATGTTCGGTGGAAATGTGAGGAAGTGTAATTTCATGGCGGTGAAAGGATTCACGAATGGAGTAACAATCAACCTCAATATGTTTTGTACGCTCATGAAATACATGATTAGAAGCAATCTGAATCGCACTAGTATTATCAGCATGAAGAGGAGTAGAATGAAGCTAAGGAAAACCAAGTTCCCTTAATAATCCACGAAGCCATGTAATTTCAAAGCAGGCAGAAGACATAACACAATATTCGGATTCTGTGGGGGATTTAGAAACTCTATCTTGCTTCTTACTCTTCCAAGAAATGAGTGTATTGCCAAAAAACATACATCATCCGGTAACAGAGCGATGAGTATCTGCACAACCAGCCCAATCGGCGTCACTATATCCTTCCAACTATATGGAAGATTCCTTAGGAAAGAACAACCCTTGTGAAGAGGTACCCTTCAGATATTGGACAATACGGCGAACAACAGCAAGGTTAAGATGTCGAGGGGCCTGCAGAAATTGACTGACCTGCTGCACAACAAAAGAAATATCAGGACGAGTAAACGTCAAGTAATTCAAACTCCCAACTAGTTGTTGATACAAGGATGGATCTGACAGAAGCTCGCCTTCCTCCTAGCGAAGCTTAAAATTGACCTCCAATGGAGTAAGAACAGAATTACCAAATTGAAGACTAGCTAATGAGATGACTTCCTTTGCGTACTTGTGCTGATGTAACAATGTACCAATCGGAATAATCTGAACCTCAAGGCCAAGAAAATACTGCAATAGACCAAGATCTTTCATGTGAAAAGAGTCTTGGAGATGCTTTGGAAGTGTTTAAGTAACTTAGTATCTAATCCAGTAATCACAATATCATCAACATAGACTAGAAGCAATGCAATTCCTGCAGATGTCTTGCGAAGAAATAAAGAGGAATTAAACTGACTTTGAATAAAGTGAAAGGCAAGCAAAGTAGAGCGAAATTTATCAAACCATGCCTGTGGAGCCTATTTCAAACCATACAAAGATTTGCGTACCCGACAAACCTTGGAGGAAGGTGTATTATACATGTCCGGAGGTGGAGACATGTAAATTTCTTCCTTCAAATCTCCATGTAGAAAAATATTTTTCACATCCATCTGTCTAAGAGACCACTCGTGTGACGTAGCAAGTGCCAATATAGTCTGTACAATAGTCATTTTAGCCACCGGTGCAAATATCTCTTCATAATCAATACCATACTCCTGTTGGTTTCCAAGAGCTACGAGACAGGTCTTATACCGATTCAGGGAGCCATCAGATCTAAACTTGACCGAGTATACCCATTTACAACCACTAGGTTTGATTCCAGGCGGACAAGTTATAAGATCCCAAATGATTGTCTTGAAGAGCTTGAATTTCCTCTTACATGGCCTGCTACCAACAAGCATGGGTGGCTGCCTGAGTATAAGAGTGAGGAACAGAAATAGTATCGAGAGTGGTAGTAAGCGAGGTATGAGAAAAGCCATACCTATTTGGTGGATGTGGAACCTGAGTGGATCGTTGAGGTATTGGTAGTTAAAATTAGATGACGAGGTGGTGTCTGGAAGGGGCGCTGGAAGAGGACGTCTTTGATACACTATACCTGGTTTAAATTGCTTAATAGAAGGAGGGACATAATCAAACGGAGGAACAGGGACAATAGAGGGATAAAAAATAACATGAGATTGAAAGAAATATTGATTTTCAAAGAAAACTACATTCTTGGAGATTCAAAATTTATTTGTATGAGCATCATAACATATAAATCCTTTCTGAGTAGGGCTATATCCCATAAAAGAACATGTGACAGTTTGGGCGACAAACTTGTGCGTTCAGTGGGTGGTAGATGAACAAAACAGACACCCAAAAGTATGAAGTGATTTATTCTCAAGAGGTATACCAAATAAACGAAGATAGGGAGAATCAAAATTTAGAGTGACTGTAGGCAAGCGATTGATTAAATAAACAGTCGTAGATAATGCTTCTGCCCAGAATTTAGAAGGCACAAATGAATCAATTAGCAAAGTACGAACAACATCTAAGAGATGACGATTCTTACGCTTAGCGACTCCATTTTATTGAGGGGTGTAAGGGCAAGAGCGTTGAGAAATAATCCATTTTTGCTGAAGATAATTTTGAAAGGAATTTGACAGGTATCCCCCCCCTGAGTCGGAGCGTAAGATTTTGATACAAGTACTGAATTGTGTCTCGACAAGCGTGACATATTTTTGAAAAACAGAGAATACATCAGCTTTAGAGTGAAGAAAATAGATTCAAGTAAATCGACTGTAATCATCGATAAATGTCACAAAATAACAAAATTGCCCATGCGAAATAATAGGACTTGCCCCTCAAACATCATTATGCACAATTTCAAACAAAGTGAGAATATCCTCCATAACCTAATTGACTAATCCAAATTACCAACAGCAGTAATAGGAAGTGTACTGCCATCAGCAATCTATCAGCAATCTGAATAGATTGCGTGTCGTCATACTCATGAACATCATGGAGATCTGTCGTACTATCAGTCATATGATTAGAAGCACCCGAATCAACAATCCAAGGAGTGGAGGTAGGAGTTATACCTTGTAGGCCCAAAGTCGTAAAGCTGAGACAATCATTTGTTGAACCATAATAGGTGTGAGAACAGATGAATCAGTGCTTACAGTGGGAGGTGTAGAAGACGAGGTCTGGACAGTAGCTTGAAAACCTTGAGAGTGGCGATTTTGAGGTTGTAATCGACAATCTTTGATGAAATTGCCCGGTTTCTTACAATAGTTGCAAACTTTCTTCGGACAATTACGAGCAATGTGACCAAGCACTTTACAGTTGAAACACTGCAACTTGTGCGTTCCTCTTCCTTGCGTTGCATAGGCTACAGTAACAGGCTCAGAAAAAGCCTTCTGAGAGGTCATTCCCATTTGTGGATAATCGTTGCTCCTCACGCAATAAATCCCCCAAGCAGATATCCAAGGAAGGAACCAGATCATGGTTCAATAAACCAGCTCTAACATGTTCAAATTTAGGACGAAGCTTTATTAAGAATTGATCGCGTAACTCAACATGAACCGCTTGAAGAGCCGTGAGAGCCGCGATTGGAACCTTAGCATGAACAATAGCAGAATACTCGCTCCATATATTAATAAAACCAGAATAAAATTGTTCAATGGTTAAGTTACCTTGATTGTAACTGCTAATCTCCAACTCCAATTGGAATTTCCGAGCACTGTGATCTTGATGATAAATGAGGCGTAGATAGGCCCACACAGCTTGAGTCGTAGTGAAACACCGAAGATTGGCATCCAGATGAGGCTTAATCGTCTTTAATAGCCATGAAATCACCTTAGCATCCTGAACATCCCATTGGGCTAATTCCTTTTCATTAGTGGGAATTTTGGTAAAGCTATCAATATGCTTTGATAATTCTTCCCTTTTAAGAACATCTTAAATTGAAACTCCCATGTAGAAAAATTCTTTCCAGTAAAATGAATATTATTTTTCAGAGACATGATGCAAATCTGTGGAAAATAACAAGTCCAAATATTAAGTCAATTATTTTAAACAGGCCCAACAAATATGGCCCAGAAAATTGCTTCAGAAACAGGCCCGACCCAGCACCCAATTCAGTAAAGGAAAGCCCAAAATAAAAGGCCCACACGAAAAAGAGGAGAGAACCACCTCATGGAAGAGAGCCCGTGCCAAGTGTTAGCTGAACAAGCCGACGCGTCACCAAAGCAAATGCAAGTGGAATGCCGACGCATCAAAGGAATAAGGCCGACGTGTCAAGCACAATTTCAACAGATCGTCTTCGATAATCTCCCACAAAACAGAAGGTCGTCCTCTGCAACCGAGACCCAGATGGCCGACCACTTGTTTCAACCACCACAGAACTCCCAGCGAGCACAGAGAGTGCTGACGTACCCACGACAGCCCAGGCACCACAGAACAGAGGACACCACAAGAGAGCCCACACAACACAGAAACATGAGACACAACCACCACAGAAAATCACACCAGAGAGTCTTCGATCTTCCCCAGAAGAACTCAACTCAGAACGCTGACAACCACAACACAAAAAATCCCAAGAAGCTTTGCTCAGAAGCAGAGCAATCAAAGACAAAAAAAATTCTGTTACACACGATGAGTCACAAGTCAAAATTGATTTGTATAGGCATTGAATGATCACTCTTCTTGAGTGTCTTGTCCATTAAATAGGAAGTAAACCGATTTACATGACCAACTATTAATTCGGGCTAAGTATGGAAGAAGGATAAGTGTCCTATTAAAACACTACTAACTACTATTTACATCTCTAATTAATTTCCTAATTAATACATAATCATATCCCATGACACAAATGATGTATGGTTGTTTATTTTTGGTATAAATAATGCCATCATACTTCTTTATTTAGGATAACTGAAGAAATATTAACTTGCCTTTTATGCTCAAATTGATAATAAATCGATTGCACGATGTGATTAGCCTATTATTGCGTTGGATTAGGTTCAATCCTATCTTGCAATGATTGTGTTTATGGTTGATCATTCACTTGTTAGTATTCTAACATGTGTTTGTTGTTGTTGACTATTAATGAAATGATTGGTATCTTTTTATCCCAAAACCTCTTCTTCTGGTAAGGTGTATGATTTATCATCATTTTGTCTCACTAGTGTGTTTAGATGTTGTATCCTTCCTTCTGAACTAGGGCTTGGTTAGCCAACCTTATTTCACCTTCTTTTTAGGTCTAGGAGATGCAGACAATTACTAGCCATTTTTATCATTCTCATCAAGTAGTTTTGATAATTTTTGTCGTGGTTGATGTTTTTTCCATTCTTTGTCAAGATGCTTTAGGCTTAAAGATCTTGTACTCTTGCTACTTTCCAATCTTTGTTTAGCTTTCCCTCAAAGTCTTCTTCCCTAGGTAGTATGTTATGACAATTGGGACACTTGTATACTTCACAGAAAGGTTTGTCATGATTTTCCAGCTTGAATACTATTTATATATACTTACCTATAGCAACATTAGTGACCACCTTTAATATTTGTCATGGTTGATCAGACCCAGTTTGCTGTATTCTCCTTTACCATACTCTTGATTTAGAAACAACCACTATTGTTGCCTTAGAGAAAGGATCTAAGTATTCTTTATTTTCTATGGCCATTTTGGTCTCTTTTGTTTCTTAACAAATAGGCTTATTAGCCGCTTTGGATTTTTTTAATGCAACTATCTCAAATGTTTTTCTCTCTCTAAGTTTTGTGATTGATATCAGTTGTTGTTGAACTTCTTTTTCTACTATCAAAAGCTTAACATTTTGACTTCCTTTTATATTTTGCCTTAATCCATTAATGAATCTTGAAACAATTGTTAATAACCCTTCATGAAAGTCACTTCCCAATATTAGATTATCATAATTATCCATGCATTGAGTTGCATTTGAATACAATTGATTCAAAATTGAAATTTGTTCAAGCATTAGTCTCTCATGATGGGAAGGAAGGTAGTTTTCCTTTAACTTTGTTCCATCTCTTGCCAAGTAGTGACATGTTCTTCATCTAATCTCTAATTCTCTCTCAGCTCTTGCAATATCGTTGGGCAGTCAACGCAAACTTCATTTTGGTAAAACTTATCGTCAATTTACAAACCATGTCTTGCCATACAAAAACAGTTTACTTCTCTCCTTACCAATCTAGAAAAGCTTTGGGGTCCCACTTTGCATCACAAGACTTCGCATCTACCTTAACCTTTTTGGAAGTCATATGTCTCAACAAAAGCTTGTCTTGAAGCCTATATGGATTCCTTTGATAGCTCTCATCCTCATTCTCAAAATGCCCATAACCCCTAAAAGGATACCTAGTTTGATGTCTGACAGTTAATTAAGGAGGAACATGATAGTAATTCCCAACATCCTCATCAAATGAGTTCGCACCATGATATTCTCCAAAACAAGGTTCCTAGTAGAATTGTGCGTGGTAATATTTCTTTCTGATTTTTATGGATCTTTAATTGAAACACTTTGTGCTTGAAGAATGGAGTTCTGGATAAAAGGCTGTGGTCAAGGTTGTTAAAATTGGTTTTTTGACACGACACAGAAATGTAATATAAACTTGAATTGTAAAATCAGATCGTAAAATTATAAGTAAAATATTTCCATAAAAAAATCATAAAACCATAAGTAAAATATTTAAAAATACAATACAATACAATTATGTCCATAAAATTTCATTAGTTAAGTATCATACATGATTTAAAATAACTTAAAAATACAATACAAAACAATTATGTCCATAGAATTTTATTAGATAAAAACTAACAAATTTAAAACAAACACTTTGTTGGCGTGTTGTGTAAACTAAAACCAACCGCATTGCCATCACCCTCATTGAAATGTTGTACATCATGCTAAAATCTAAATAATAAATCATGAAAATTGTGAAATCTTAATTATGGTTATTACTATTTTAAAACAAAACAAGTGAATTTTCATGGTATATTAACATAGATCAAAGCGAAAGATAAGAGGTTTGTTATAATTCAAAAAGTTTATAGATTAAAAACACTATAATTATATGGAGATTCTCTAAATACTTAATTCTTATTTATTTATGTCTAATTACCAAAAGATTGTTACAACTGGAAAAAAAAACTAGAAAATCTACTAAATAGTAAAAATAAACTAGGAAAACTATTCCATTTAAATATAAAATTGTTCTTTTGACATGACACAAAAATGTAATATAAACTCAATTCGTAAAATTGGATTGTAAAATTGTAAAATCGTAAGTAAAATATTTAAAATAAAACTTAATTAGCTAAGGTTCATACATGTTTTAAAATAACTTAAAAATAGAATACAAAACAATTTTTCATAGAATTTCATTAGATAAAAACTAACAACTTTAAAACAAACACACTGATGGTATGCCATGTAAACTAAAACCAGCCTCATTTCATCTTCCTTGTTATTTTTAAGACATTCAAATTATCTATTGCCTAATCTTCCTTCATCGTCCTTGTTATTTAGATAGTAATGTTATCATTACTATTGAAAGGATTATTTATGGAAACAATAAAAAAAAGCGATTATGAATGTTCATTCAATAAAAAATGTGAGGAAAACATTAAATTTCACACAGTCGGTACTTTAGTGAACTAAATTGCTATTTATGGAAACTGAGAAAAAGATAAGTGATGTAAGCTGAGAAAAAGAGAATTACCAGTGGAAATCTTGTTGGTGAATCAGAGGGAGGGACAAGGGAGGAAGATGGGGACTAGGAAAGGCGAGAGATCAGAATTCAAATATATATATATATGAAAAAAAAAAATGAAACAAACTCATCCAGTGACATCCAAAGCTCATAACCCTCATTTTGCATCTTCCCAAAGGAATCCAAAGCTTCCTCACAAAACCCATTTTGCGAGTAACCACAAATCAAAGAATCCTAGTTCACCAAGTTCCTAATTGGAACACGATCAAACATTACCCTGAAATCATTGATGACCAAACAAAGAAATTCCTCTGTGGCATGTCTTCAAAGAGCAATCTTGCACCTTCCATCTCTCCTTTTCTCGCATGCCCATCAATCATCACAGTCCAAACCACCACATTTTTCAATTCAAATGGTACTGCATTTCTGGTCAACATTTTGTCAAAAAAACTGATGCTGATTTCATGGCCCCATTCTTAACATACCTACTAATCATGACACCAATAATTTACCCACCATAAAATGAAGAAAGAATTCATAATATATGGAAGTTTAAGTTGAAGCCTGAATCAAATAAATTCACCATATGAAAATACCCATGACACCATGATGAAAACTAAATGGCAGATGAATTAAGAATGAAGAAGAGTCAGAAAACTAACCTTGTACAGTGAAATGGAAAATGAAGTGATGAACAACACGATGTAGCTGAGCATAAGGGGATGGCCAGATGGTGGTTTTATCACTAGTATTAGATGAGACACTGAGCTGAGAGTGAGATTGTGAGAGTTGAGGAAACGATTTGAGGAAATGGGGAGATTGGTGTGGGAATATCATAACATTTAGTATGTTATTTACTTGGTAAATGGGGAGTGTGAGATCGTAAACTCGGTACGAGTTTTACGAGTCAACGACTGGTTATACTGAGTCAACGCGCGATTTACTGATTTTCTTGTTATAACCTGATTTTACAAGATATATGCATGTTGACTCGTAAAATATCATATGATTTTACGAGTCAACACGCGAGTTTAACAACATTTGTCGTGTTTAACAATGTTAGGAACCGTGCTAATGTGTGCTATACCAATCAGTTCAAGCGGTTGTTTCCTAGTTGGCAAGTCGTGTTAGGATTTTCTGGATTTATCAGCTAAAGTTATTTAAATTTTTATTTTGTGTACACTTTCAACTAAGTCAGCTATGCCACTTTCCATCATACATAGTATATCCTCCATAACCTAATGAGTTGTTTTCTTCCAATTCTTTGTTATTTACCATAAACCAATTTAAAAGCTCAATATATTCAAACAAAAGGCTATTAATAAACAACTAAACTGAATAATGCAACGATCTTTTTTTTTGGGTAGGTGTGCACCGAGATTTAAATAAAGTACTATGATAGGATGAAATTATATTTTTTGTTATTCTTACTGAAAGGTTTGATGGGAAATTTATAAATTAAACAGAGGGGACAAATGCAAAATTGATACCAAGATTGTTGTAGGATAGGGTTAGGTTTGTAGAGAATGTAGGAAGAAGTAGAAATTACAGTAGGAGAGGGATTGAATAGAAGAAAGACATAATAGTAATGCAGAGAAAAAGAAGCTCCTAATAGAAAGAGATAAACAAAGGAAAAATAGAGAGAATGAGAGTGCAAAAGTCGAATATCACTGTTCAATTCAATTATAAATAAATCTGTATAAAATATGGAGAAGGTGCTCATAAATAGGCATCAAAAACCTATTAATATCCTTCTCAAAGAAGGATAAATAATAGTAATTAGAATTCAAGAATTCGAACCTACTCAAACAACTAAACTAAAACAAGATATTAAAGCTATCTAGCTGGTTTCCAATCATTTTGCCAATGGCCTAGTGCATAGGAAGCCTGGTTGCCTCACTGCCTTTAAGGTGGTGTGCTGTGCTTGATACAACACTGGCAAAGAATTATTATAAAAAATAAATATTTGAATTAGAAAAGCTAATAAGAAGTTGTTCAGTGAACATTTTTGCCACTGTTTCCATCTCATTTGACCATTTGAGTATTAAAAAGAGTTGTGAGAGATCACTTGGAAATATGCGCACCCAAACCATACAAGAACCAAGGAGGGAAAAAAACCAAGGCTACAGAAGATAAACTTAGAATTCATCTTTTCCATGTGCTAAGATATCAAGCTGTGATAAATTTCTTTGGAACGTTAAGCACCATTTGGGTCTTCATGTTTGATGGATCATTAAGTGATTTTGTCTTCACACAACTTTTATTATTCTAGATGATTTTAGTGTTTTAGATGTTTTTTCTTCAAACACTTTTTTGGGTCTAATTATGTTACATTAAATTATTTTTTGTGATTCTTGTTTGTTAAAATGTGATGATTTATCTCAAAAATAATTGATTTACGATGCAGGACTTGGATTTGTCACATCTCTGGTGTTTGTGTTCTTTGTTGGTGTTTTTGTTTCATCGTGGATAGGGTCCACCATCTTCTGGCTTGGGGAATGGTTTATTAAGCGAATGCCCTTTGTGAAGCATTTATATTCAGCCTCCAAACAAATTAGTGCTGCAGTTTCTCCAGGTTATGATAAACTTTCCATTTTTGATTGCACGAGGGGATGTGGAAATGAAAAACTAGTTCCAACTACACCTTGTTGGCTAGGAAGCAGGATTTACTTTATGTAGCTTTCGTGCTTTGGAAGTCATGATCTAACATTGGTCACTGGAATTAAAATGTTCATTATGTTAGATTATATCGTATATAGTATCAACATAATTTTAGGTCTGGTTTGGATCTCTACTGGCTGTGCTTGGGGTTTGATGTTATATAGAATAACATTTTTGTATGCAAATTTTGAATTGTCCAAAATTTAAAGACATTGTCATATGCTGCTTAGGGTGTGATGTTGACTTATATCAGTCATGTTTCCAGTTCTCATTCAACCTGGAATCTAAATCCTGTGGAATACTGTATTAGGAATTGAACTTAAGTGCTGAAGATGAATGTCTTTGGTCCCTTGTGACTATGATACTATGTATGCGTGGATGGAGTTATGTTTTTGTCCACTAAAAGTTGGTCTCAGAGCATGTTATTCTCTGCTAGTTTAGCAGTTGTCTAGTTGCCATCACCATGATCATTTTTGTTGAAGTTATGTCTACTTGGTGTGAGGTTTCTTGACAGCTAACACTGACATCAAACCTATAATCTCTACAGATCAGAATACCACAGCTTTTAAAGAGGTGGCAATCATTCATCATCCTCGTGTAGGTGAATATGCTTTTGGTTTCATTACATCAACAGTAATCCTTCAGGTATTTGCTTTACAGTGATGAAGTTCTCTTGCAAAAGAATCTTTTTTTCCTTTTGTGCTTGTATCTCAAGAGAATCCTATTTCTTCATACCAAGAATCACTCTCAGAGTTCTTGAACTTTGATTCTCGTGGCTATTTACTTCAGAGAGATAATGAAGATGAAGAGTTGTGTAGTGTTTTTGTTCCAACAAACCATCTATATATTGGTGATATATTCCTGGTGAATTCCAAGGACATTATAAGACCAAATCTGTCAATTCGAGAAGGAATAGGTATGTGTGGTATCTGAAATAGCCATATCTATTATGTTGTTGAGGAAACATGGACTTTTGTTTGCTGGGAAGCTTGAATGTGTAACACAGCATATCTTTGTTTTGTTTCTTATTTGTATTTCTGCATATTTTCTTTTATAGACCATCTGTAGATATTAAATTATTCAGATCATGATTTTGAGCACCAAATCATGTTAAAAACCTACCTTTATTTCACAGAAGGCATCATCTTGAAGCAATTGAAGCATGTACTAGGTGTCACCAGTGTGTGGTGCATTTCTTTTATGTTTTAAAGCTATTGCCAGTGCCTCGTCTTATAGCAACAGTTCATGGTGGTTGCTCAGGTCTAGAAACTATGAAAATTATTTTTAAGCAAAACTTGTTTCTTCTCTTACAAATTTTAGATTTATAAAACAAGCTTTCCTGCAAATAAACTCTTTGCAGATCCAAACCTATCTGACTGAATTGCGTGAATTTACTTTTAACTGGCCAAAACTTGCATTTATTTCTTGCTTTTCTTGGAGAGTATAGGCAGGTTTGATTTAGTTTGTCTTTCTATATCTTGCAATGAACATCAAATTCAGCATCTTTAAATTTATGAATACTGGAAGTTTTCATGGTGTACGAGAACCTTCAATTACTTGATGCTTTCTTCTTTGCCTGCTTTTCCGAGTTCAAATGCAGTGTAGTCCGACAAATAAATTTAAAATTATCTTGGTAAAACCATACTTTACTAAACTTCCACTCTTATTCTAATTTATTCCTTGTTTTTTTTTCCATGCTATTTGATCTTTTTATTTTTTCAATTCATTAAAGTTTCAAATTTCACTTGCAATTTGCAAATAAGGATCACTAGAGACATGGTTGAATGGATTATATCCTTTATTGCACTTAAATTCCGAAGTATGAGGACTGAATGTAGGAACAGATGAAGAACTGTGACCTAAATCCGATTGCAAATAAAAGAGCAATGAAGTAATTTTAGGGGTAAAAGTACACAAAGCATGGTCTTATTTAATTACCAGTGTGCATTCCAATTTTTCATATTTTCATAAGTTTGTAAGTCAAGACTTCATCGAATCATATGTTACCCTCAACTTAGACAACCAACTTCTAACTGCATCTTGGTAAGAAAGTTCAGTAAGGATTGTTTAGCGCACACTTGAGAAAATATCATGCATCTGGATTTTCAGTTTCAATTGGGGGCCTATTGTTGAAAGTTTTGAGTTGCATTGTGGCAAAGGGAATATATGAAGTGTTGGTCTTGTCTTTACAAGTTTTCTGATGCAGGCTTATTTCTTTATTGCTGTTTAAATGCAGAGATCATTGTCTCTGGAGGGATGACAATGCCACAGATGATATCCCCGGCGCAACGGGTTGTCCACCAAAATGAAAGCATCCCTTTGAACAGGATGGTGTAATGGCATCAAGCACGAAGTAAACCCGGTAACTACATTCAAATCCCACATAAAATGAGCCCGCAGAGTTTATTTTTATGACATCCGAGTCAATTGATTTGTTGCTTGTAGCAGTAAGCTTTCGAGAACGCGCACCTATGATGCCTCCTTGAATCTGTAACTGCTATTGTTTGTGTTGCCCCGCAGCTGCTCTCACCCAACGAATCTGTATGGGAGCCTTGGCCATAAATTGTAATTGTCAGTAGCCCCTGTCATTAATGGAATTTTTACAATTATATCTGTTTTAGTTTTTCTTATTTCAGGATGCATTGCCCACCATCATATAATGATATGATCTTTTTCACCGTGCAGTGAAGATAATTCAATTCCCATTTTTATCTTTGGTAGTTTGTGTTGGGTTTTCTGAAACACATCCAGTGGAAATATAAATTTAATTTTTTTTGGAGTTGTAAGAATTTTGTTAGACAAATCTATAATTGTTTAGGGTTTATAATTGATACTATTTGAGAATAAGTAAAATATTTTTTTAACTTATATAGGATGATGACTTTTCTCATAATTATTCCTTTTTTTTTTTTTATAGTTGATGGTATATATAATACTCGACCATTTGTTATTCTTGATTAGGAAGTGTAAGGATCAATTATATAAATATAATGTGAGTTTTTTTCATATAGAATTCTCATGCAAGTCAACTAGGTGTATATGACATCCAACAAGTCTTTACATATTAGTTTCAAGTATTCATTATACTTTAGTTTATAAGAACATCTTTTCATAATAATAATAATATGTTTTACTCTCAACAACTCTAATGAATGTTTAGTCTTTAATAGAACATTGATCTGGAATATTTAGGAATAATGCTTTGATGTAATATTAATCTTTTAATTATAACAACTTTATAATTTCATTTGCAAGATATATTGTGTTTCCTTGAGATTTTATGTTTACCCTAGGTTCATGAATTAAATATTTGATGGATATTAAAAATAAATAAGTATTTATTAATAAGTTATATATATATATATATATACACACACACACACACACACACATGAATAAAGTCATTACTTGCACTTAAACAAATCAATCATGTATCAAATATCATACTGTTATACTTGATATGATTTTAATGAGATAATGACCTAGTAAGAGGATCTATATGA
Organism: Salix brachista; assembly: GCA_009078335.1. NCBI lineage: Eukaryota > Viridiplantae > Streptophyta > Magnoliopsida > Malpighiales > Salicaceae > Salix > Salix brachista. The sequence goes on from CM018576.1 coordinate 11,254,704, forward strand.
TTCCTTTTAGTAGATACTCATTTTATCTTGACATATTTTTTCTATGATTCTTTAATCAAATAAAAATGTCTACATATATATCTACATAATTGATGAGATCTTGGTTTCCTTACTTATGCAATGGTTTTATTGTTATCATAGTACAAGGCTAATGCATCCACAATGCTAGGAACAACACCTAGTTAAATGATGAACTTTTTTATTCAAACAATCTTTTTTTGTTTCTTCAAATACAAAGGTGTACTGCATTTTAGTTGTAGAATCTACTTTGGTCTCTTATTTGAAACTCTTTCAACTTATAACACCATTATTTAAAAAATATAACCAAAATGAATTTTTTTTTTAATTTTCAGTACTTTATTGAAAACTATCATCCAAATATCCATGAACTACTAGTTAACCCACTTGATACATATATATTTTTTTTAACTCTTATTAAGTATTTAAAAACATTTTTAACTATTTTCTAGACTATCTTCTAGTGACTCACATTTGAATTAAATTGGAATCTACTGTTAAGTATAAAATACATTTGGTCTTGAACATAACATCATATATATTATAGATCTTGTATCCATAAATATATGGAATCATTTCCATCTCATCTCTCTCAATTTGTGTTTTAGGGAACATGTTATTGGAGAGATGTATGATATATGAAATAGGTAAGTATTTTTTTTTTTGAATTCTTTCATGCTTAAACTGTTTTCAAAACTCAAACTAGAAAACATAAAATACACAATAAAACAACAACCTTAAATTTGTCATGCATGATTTATTTTATGCGTTAAAAATGATTTCTTTTAAGACAATGAAAAATAAATTAACAAAATCTTCATAAATAGAAAAACTGGAATTGACTGTATTTTATTGAAGCATTTTTTATATAAAAAACTAAAAGAAATTAGGGATTTATTATGAATTGTTAGGCTATTTATTATTAACGAAAAGAAAATGATTAGGCTTTTCTCTCTCCTACTAACAAAGGCATACTGACCTTTTCTTTTCTTTATTTTCCTCTTAACTAATTCAAGAAATTAGGGTTTTTTTTTCTATTAGAAGTTATTTTTTCCATGAATCTCTCTCTCTCTCTCTCTCTCTCTCTCTCTCTCTCTCTCTCTCTCTCTTATTTTGGTAATTTTTTGAGAGATGGATTTTTCATTTTTACATTGTATCCACGATTGATTTGTATGTATATTTTTTATTTGTTATTTGTTATTTATCTTGTTCTCCTTGCATCTACTCATTTTTTTTTTGTCTTTTTGATATGTTTTTAGGGCTTCAATTGTGTTGAGAAGGGATGTTTATGACGATGTCTACATTTTAATTTTTTCAGAAAAGTGAAAGTTTGATGGAGCTTTGTAACAAACAAGTGCCTCTCTTGCCTTCCTCTTTTGATTTAATATTGATTGCAGTTTTTACATAAAACCTCAAGCTTTTATTATAAGATGAATAATAAAAATAAATAGGGTATTATTTAGAGGGTCTAAAATAAAAAAATATGAAGATCAAAATTATTAAAGAAAAGAAGAATAGGGTTGGGTGTGAAAGAAAAATATTAAATGGGGAGTAGAATAAAATATAAAAATTTTAAGGAGACAGATTAAAAAAATAAAAAGAATGCAACAACCTCTCTTAAAGGAAATGGAGCTAAATCAAAAAGAAAGAGGATAGAACTCTTCTATAATTTTAAAATGGGAAGTGTCAATAATTATGACTGAATCCAAAACTTTTTGGGCTTAATTTGATATTATGAAAGATTCATAGAAGGATTCTTTCTTGTTGCTTCCCATTTCACCCAATTGACTCGAAAAACAAAATCTCATGAGGTGACTAAGGGGTCCATGGTGTATAGTGATGCTTCAAAGAAGAGTTTGAAATGTGTCTTAATATAACTTGGTAAAGTAATCTCAAATGCATGGAGACAAAGGGGCATGATGTGTTTCATGTTTCATTAATTTGGAAGGCCATGTATTGCCATAAATCCTAATGGAGATCCAGAATGTTTTAACAATGGAAATGAAGCCAATAAGGATTATGGATAAAACAAAAAAGAGTTAAGAAAACAAGAAAATTATTTTAGTAAGGTACTATGGAGTAAGTCTCGGGTTGAGAAAGAAACATGAAAAGAAAGCGCACCCGAGTTTATTTAATGATTAAGGTAAGAGAACTTAATTTTCGGGACAGATTTTCTGTTAGGAGGAGAGATTGTAAAACCCTAATACTTTATTATAAGAAGAATAATAAAAGATAAATAAGTATTTTCCTTACAAGGTCTAAATAAAAGAAAGAAACACTTGAATTATTACAGTAAAGAAGAATAAGGCCGAATATGAAAGAAGCATTTGAGCGGAGAGTATAGTGAACTTAAACAAAGACATGTTTGATGGTTTTGGTATTAACTGTATTTAAAAAACAATTGTTTTGGTCTCAGGAAGGGCCACATAAAAGAAGGGTGTGAAGATAGATCACTTTTCTACAGGGAGACGAGTTCAGTGTGAAAGAATTTTGAAGAGACAAGGAGAGAACATTTTAAAGGATATTGCTTCGCACATGCCATGAAGATCAAGTTAGACGAGATTGAGGGAGTCATTTGCACTTTAAGGCGAAGCTGATTTGAGATTGTACTAGAAGGGACAAAGAGTTGTATCTCCATCTGCAGCAGTCCGTCGACCCAAAATTTATAGCTCAAACAGCGAGAGCAATAATTAAAGTGATTCCAAATACACCAACCCTAATTGCAGCGGTTGCTTTGGCAGTACAAACAACATAGATGGCTGCAACACTAGTTCATAGTGTGGTTACATGAGTGCATAACGTAAAAACAGATACTAATCGGATTCCGTTGGAAGCCAGGCCTTGCCTTTGCTTGAGGTTTATCTTTGTGCTGTTGAGGAGCTTGCTTGATAAGCCTTTCTTGGCCTTGAGATTTCCCTCTCTTCTTAATTTTGAATTGTGTTGGTGCTGGCAATGGAGAGAGGGGAAGACCGGTCTGCTGTGATGGCTGACCGAGAGTGGATGCGTTCTGTGGTGGCTGGCTCGACTAGTGCTATCATGTTTACTGCTGGTTCGGAGGGGAGACATGGGTGGCTGAGCCTTTCGAATGGTTTGCATAATGGAGGGTGGTGATGATTCGGTGAGAGAGGAAGGAAGATGAAGAAGGGTACTGGGTTGGTTCAATTTGGGCTGAATGTTCGGTGGTGGTCTATTGGTGTCGGGAAGATGATGGGTGCCATGAATAACCATTTTCATCCGTACATATATGGCGGCGATTTGCAAGGTCAGTAATAGTGTGAGACCAGAGATTTTCCACGTGAAATGTGGATGATCCTGTAAGAGCATAGAAGCTACATTATTCATTCTGAATAATATTCTCTTTCGCTGTCTCGGTCTACAGCCATTTTCTGTATATCAAAATATATATTCTCTTGACCACTTGACCAACTGTAAAATACCCAAGAAAAAGCACCACCAAAAATCCAAAATATGAGAACGGCAAATTAGTGAGTCCCATGATTTCTCCAACTTGTGTGAAAGGAATTGCTATCCCAATGGCGGAGATCACCACCGTTGAACAGATTACAGGCCACGAGGATATCTCCTGAATGAAGGGGATTTTCTCCGTTCGGATTAAGTGGAAAATCAGGGTCTGCATTAGAAGGCCTTCAATAAACCAGGCAGATTGGAAGAATTTGACATCGAATAAGTTGTAATCTCTGTAATAGCACCACAGAAAGAAAAGGTTCACCAGATCACAGAGGGTGCACACGGGGCCATTCCATAATATGAAGATGGGCAAACTTTTTTCAGACCATTTCTGAGGGGTCTTTACATAATCTTCTTCCATCTTGTCCCATGGGATTGCGATTTGACCCACACTATAAAGGAAAGTTTGTGTAAGGAGCTGCCTTGGAGTCAATGGCTCAAATTCCAGCAACAGTGTTGCTATTAGGAGTGAGAGAACACTTCCTATGTTGGCAACTACAGACATTTTAATGTACTTCATGGTGTTTCCATAAGTGAGGCGACCGTTCTCAACTCCAGCAACAAGTACATTCAGATCTTTCTCGAGTAAAATGATGTCTGCTAAGTCCTTAGCAACTGATGCACCTGAGTCAACTGATATACCTACGTTGGCAGCATCTATTGCAAGCGAGTCATTAACTCCATCCCCTAGGAATCCAACGACATGTTCACCAACAGTCTGCAAGGATTGCACCACCCTGAGTTTCTGAGTAGGGGTTAGTCGAGCAAGTACCGTTGCACTTTTAACAGTCTCATGAAAGACATCCTGATTTAGTAGCTCAAGTTCTGGTCCTGTAGTAACATTGGTGGTTCTAATGCCAAGTTCTTCACAAATCCTTACTGCCAGCGATAGCGAGTCACCTGTTAATACCTTTGCTTTGACTCCCTTCTCAGCCAGCCTCCATAGAGCCTGCTTTGCCGAGTCCTTTGGGGGGTCAAAAAACGTTATTACACCAAGGAAGACCATGTCTGATTCAGTGATCTCCTCATTGGCCATGTTTGGATGACTTCCTTGCTGCAATCATTACACAAAAATATATGAAGGTTATTGCTTGATTTGTAAGCAAATTTTAGCCTGCCACACATGACTTGTCATGGAGGTTGTCTGCCAAGGAAAAAGAATAATTTCAAGGCTTGAATATTTTCTGAACAATCAACATTTGTAGATTAGGGAAGTGATGTACGCAAAATATTAAAGAAGAGATATCGAGACACACCATTTGTAGCCTTTTTATTGCAACTCCTATTATCCTTAGTCCCCGGTTGCTTAATTCTTCTCCCATATTCAGAATCCTCTGATAGTCTTCTGAAGAGAAGGTATCAATTTCACCCTCTTCAATGCTGTCTATAAAAGAGCAAACTCTCATCACCTCTTCCAATGCTCCCTTGGTTATCATGAATCTATCATGGATTTGGCTATTTCTTCCTTGGGAAGCATTTGATTCTGTTTCCAAGATAACTGAAACTCTTCTTCGTATAAAATCAAAAGGAATTTCATCTATTTTACTCCACTTGGATGGCTGGAATCTGTATCCATTTGTGAACACATATGCCAAAATGGCATCATCTAGAGGATATTTTTGATCAGTCTTGAAGTACGAATTCAGGAAGGCAAAGCGTAAAACCTTTTCTTGGGGTGAACCCCAGCTGTCAAGATAATTAACTATGATTGCATGGTTCATGGTGAGTGTACCAGTCTTGTCAATGCATAGGATGTCCCTATGTAAACAAGTAAAAGATTGAAATTTTAGTAGACTCATAAACCCAATATGCGGCAAAATTAAGCATAGATGATTGTAAGAACTTACATGGATCCCATATCTCGTATAACAGCTAAGCTTTTGACGATGCATCTGTCTCTGGCCATGGCAAGTGCTCCTTTTGCAAGGCTCGTGTTAACAATAAGGGGAAGCATATTCGGAGTGAGTGCGCAAGCAACTGATAGTCCGAAAAGAACACTCTCGCTCACATCATTAGATTTAAGATAATCAGTCAATACTATGATTGCCATCACTACAAGCATTACGCTAATGAGCACAAAGGATATGCATCGGATGCCATCATTGAAGCCATCTGGTGGTTTTTGCTTTCCTATACTTGAAAACATGGTGCTCATGTAAGTCTTACATCCTGTCGAAACAACTAAACCCATTCCACTACCTGATACAACATTTGTTCCCTGAAATTATATTTGTATCTAATTAGCCCAGCACATGTTTCATTTATCAGTACTATATATATATATATATATATATATATATATATGCGCTACACATATACAATCCAATCTGTAACCAGTGAATCAATCCTACTGAAAAGCGAAAACCACCGTGAACTCAAAAGGCCAATAAAGAATGAGAAAGAAGGGAAATCATGAGAAAGAAGGGAAATCATGATAAAGACTAATTGATATATATACAGTGACATATTCTTTGGTTTTCTCTGCTATTCCTAACAGTATCTGAATTTTTAATTGCACCGAGTGGAGAATAAACATGAGTTCTAGCACAGATCAAGAACAGCACAAATGTTTGTCCCATTTGAGTAGGATTGCACGCAATCCCATCCCCTAACACCAATTACAATTAATATTCCCTAACTATCGTAATTCCGAACTCCTGCATACTAAAATAGACTCTTGGAGAGAACTCCAGTATAATAAAATACATACATAGTCTCAGAATTGATTCGTTCTAGGATAATAAACTCATGTATTTCCCAAATCTATCACCTTGTTAAGATAGAAATCTGAATTCTGAATGTAATAGTACTGAGGCTACAAATTCGACACATAATCTCACATACCATGAAGCAAATATTTTTCAACTCTAGCAAAGGAGTTGTCTGATTTTCTTTAGCATCTGCTGTTTTTTCAGTTATCCAGGACTCGCCTGTTAACGAGGACTGACTGTTCATAAGAGCAGGATTTGTTAATTTGCTCTATAATTAGCTCAAGCGGATAATAAAGGAATGATTAAAAGTTATATATATTTAGAAATACCTGACGGCAAGGTGCTTCGAAGATAGTAGTCTAACATCACCAGGAAAAAGGTCTCCAGGTTCAAATATAACGATGTCCCCAGGAACAATATCCCTTTGGTCAACTTGAACAATCAACTCCGTCTGAACAACTCTGCCAGCACATCTTTGAACTTTAACCGGGCATCTTACAAACTCAGAGAGTTTCATGGCAGCTTTAGAACTAGTGTATTCCTGAAGTGGGCATTAAGAAAATGTTGTGAATTGGCAGAGATGTGGTGGTTATAGAGAAGAGAACAAATTAATAAAGCAGAAAATACCTGATAGAATCGAAGGGATACACTTATAAAAACTAGTATGAGCATAATGCATCCATTTGGACTATCACTGGCTATGTAGGAGAGGGCAGACAGTATAATCAAAATAATATTAAAAGGGTGGAAGAAGGCATGCCACAGAAGATACCACCAACTTGGAAAAGTATATTCAAGAGGAACATTTGGACCATTTTCTTTCAACCTCCTCTCCGCTTCAGTGAAGCTCAAACCTGCGAAAATAATACAAATACAGATAAGCAAATCTAATACCAAAATGGCAACAAGAAGGGACATTAAATTTTAGCCTCCAAAACAAAAATATATCTATTTGCTTACCCCTTTCGGTGGAGCGAACGTACTCAAATACCAAATCTTTATCCGATTGTGCCAAGGCGTATAACCAAGAATACACCTTCTCTTCTTCCTCCGACCTCTGCCCCCCATCAAATTTATCTGCAACTTAATCAAGTATCAAAATCGCATCAAACATTACTCAAAATTGTAATTAAATAGATTAGTTTACTTACTTCCAGATACTGCAAGGCGTCCCAAACCCAAGTAGTTAAAGACAGATTTGGGGAACGTCAAATGTTTACGAGGATTTCTTACGAGATTTTCTTCAATAGAGCCGTTTTCATTGTTTGTATCTGCGGAGAGGATTGAGAAGAGTTTGGGAAATCCCATAACTACAAATAAAATATAAAATTGTGATAATAGGATTGCTCATCAATGGACGAGGCAAAGAGAGAGCAGAATATAAAAAATACAAGAGGATATGTACGGATCAGCCTTTTCACTTTTCTTTCTCCTCTCTTTCTCAAACTTCAACCACCACTCTCTCAAAAGACCGTTAGGTGCAGCAGCTGAGGGCGCCCAAACAACAGTTCAAAGATCCCAACCAGATTTTTATTTTTATGCTCTGACTGGACCGGCCGTCTAAATCCAATGTAGCGGAACCCTGTCCAATGACTAGCGTTGAAACTTTGCCCTAAGACTTAAAACACACCGCATTGATAGATAGATCTATTCAGAGATTGCTTCTGTGTTTTTTTGTTTATAAACCACACGTGGGAGTGTGTTTGGCCTCAGTAGGGGTGAATATTTTCGGTTCGGTTCGGTTTTTATCAAAAAAAGTAACCAAACCGAAAATTATGATTTTAAAAAAAAAAAAACCGAAATCGAACCGAACCTATTAAAAACCGACCAGTTTCGGTTCGGTTCGGTCCGGTTTGTATGATTAAAATAATTGAAAAAACCGATATTGATTTTTGGGCTTTTTGATGGGCTTTTTGATGGGCCTTCTGATGGGCCTTCTGATGGGCTTGCAATTAATTTCTCGAAAAACTGATTTTCTTGTAAGATCCCAAAATATTTTTAATTTTTTTACCACTAATACAAATATTAATTTTTAAATAGTTTTTTTTTCCTTTCTAATACTTTTGTTCTGTTTAATTTAACATGAGGTGAACTAATTAAAACTACAGAAGTAAACAAATTTAAATTTAAATTACAGAAAATGCCTTCAAAGGGCTTCAAAATAAAGAAGCAACATTAACATAAAAAACTTCAAGAAATACACCCGGTTTTGAACTAATTATCATCCGTTGCTAGATTTAACTTTCCACCAAATTCTACAAAAAAAATAATAATAGAAATGTTAGATTGAAAATAAGTTGATTAATTATCATATGTAATCACCGAATGAAAATGTTGCTATTCAGAAAGGATATAACGATGCAAAAATGGATTAATGGAACACAGAAACACAGCAAATCACAACCTGTTTCTGATATATTTAACATCCATCAAATCTTGCTATTCAGAAATTCAGCAAATCACAACCTGTTTCTGATATATTTAACATCCATCAAATCTTGCTATTCAGAAATTCATCCTTACCTTTTATTTGACTCCAAATCTTGTATGACTCCTCACCCAATGTATCCAGCTCAGCAATTGCCTCGTCAAAAGCCTGGTGAGTTCAAGGAAAGAAAACTGTCAACCTAAGCATAGTATAAATTCGAAAAAATATCAAAAAATGGCTTAACAAATTAGCAAAGTCAATTTTATATAGTTGAGGTATTTCTTCAGTTATGGAAACCAGAATAAAATCTCAAGCAACAATAGGCTTTTAAATCTAGCGACCCCAGCTTGAAGCGTATTGGTCATATGCTAATCTGGTAGGGAATGTTGACTTCCAAAAGCATAACCAGCGGTCTTAAAACCCAACATCACAGTTTCTGTCAATGATCTCATCAACCAAACAGGTAAGTAATAATGCAACAACATTCACAGCTCAATTTTCTTAATTTGTTTAAATTATGTTTTATGCCATTGCAACCACCTAGAAGACAGATCAAAAGCAAAGATAAAAACGAAATGACAAACCTATTTGGCAAGATTGCAAGCACGATCTGGAGAGTTGAGAATCTCGTAGTAAAACACTGAGAAGTTAAGAGCCAATCCGAGACAGATTGGGTGAGTGGGAGCCAATTCTGCATTTGCGATATCCTGTAATCACAAATCCAAATATTCAATACAACAAACTAATCAGAAGAGGAATACAGAGCAGAATTACAATTACACAAAATCCATCCTTTAACAGATGTTAAATCTATGGACAAAAGAAGAAGAAAAATTAAATCGACATTAAACAAAGAAAGGTCAATCAGTGCTGTCTAGCTAGCTAATCGACAGCGTAAGAAATCCTCACAATAAATGTTACGCAAAAGAGCAAATTGGATTCAAACAAACAAAAAAATGAAGTAATCTATGAATAGATAATAAAAACAAATGGGCAAATCTAAAATGACGAGGCGAAAGCGTAAGGTACCCATGAACAAACATTAACTAAAACATTGAAATAAAACAGAGTAAATTATTTACTTACCTACGCTTAGGGAGGCGAGAGGCTGGGGACGATCTAGCCTAAAGTATTAGACTGTTAGTTGCAGAGAAGGAGGCGAGAGGCTGGGGACGATCTAGGGTTTGTTAGTTGCAGAGAAGGAGGCGAGAGGCGAGAGGCGAGAGGCAAGAAGGAGGCGAGAGGCTGGGGACGATCTAGGGCTTGTTAGTTGCAGAGAAGGAGGCGAGAGGCGAGAGGCGAGAGGCAAGAAGGAGGCGAGAGGCTGGGGACGATCTAGGGCTTGTTAGTTGCAGAGAAGGAGGCGAGAGGCGAAGGCGAGAGGCGAGGGCGAGAAGGAGGCGAGAGGCGAGGGCGAGAGGCTGGGGACGATTTAATTTTAGGGTTTGTTAAGGTTCTATTTATATTAAGATTTTAAACCGAACCAATTCGGTTCGGTTCGGTTTAATCGGTTTTGTCCGTACAAAACCGATTCCGAACCGAACCGGACATTTTTTTAAAATTTTGTAATCGGTTTAATCGGGTTTTTTTTTCGGTTCGGTTTGTTCGGTTTTTTTTTCTCGGTTTTCTCGGTTAAATCGGTTTTTCGGTTCGGTTTGCTCACCCCTAGGCCTCAGTTGTCGGTGAAGAGGTAGTGCCTTTTTTTTTCCATGTCAAATAATTTTTTGTTTTATTTTTCAATATAATTTTACCGAACACTCCTCGTACTCCATGCGCCATGCTTTTCTTTACTCTAAACTCATTTATGTTGGGAACCAAATTAAGTTAAATTCGTTTCTACATGTAAAATTAAATCATTACATGTTATTTATTGTGATCAATAACAGTTTTGATCGAACTCATAAGAAATTTTTTAATTTAAAAATACTACAAAAGCAATTTAACCAAAAACACATGTACATCCAAACCATCATCAACTAAAAGTGATTTTTTTAAACCTTTCTTTTTCAAATTATAGTCATAAAAATTATAACAATTACACTCTTAACAATCAATTATTATTTCTTATTAATGAATGTCGTATAGCCAGACCAAAGTGTAAAACACTGAGAAAAATTTCATTACCAATCTAGATTTTGATTCAAAATTTCATTTTTATCTGAAAGCTTATTTTCTTTATTTCACAGTTTTTGAGTTTGAGAGAGGGAGAGAGAGTTGTTAGCTGATGTCAATTCTAGGCACTAAAAACTTTTATTTTAGTGTGAATGAGTTCCATTCAAAATTAGAAGCTTGATGATGGTTGCGTGGATCCTTAATATTGTACAAAAAAATATATCTAAGTTGTGAAAGAAAATTTCTACCTAATTTCATTGTGTTCTTGAAACTATTTTTTTGGGTTTTTAGCTTGCTAAATTACTTTTTTCATGTTATAAAGGTGTTATTTAGGAAAAACAAAAAGGGTAAAAATGGTTTTTTGAACCAAAAAACCCAACCCATGATTTTCCAAAACAAGAATCTAGTTAGAGAAGACAACACATTGTCTGAGTTGTTTTTCAAACCAAATAGGAGCAAATGACATGTCATTCACCTCTTACAAAAAGTCGGAAAAAAAAAGCATAAGCTTATAAGCCTATGATGGAGAGGTAGGTCTTTTTTTAAGGCTCATACATTGTGGGCCACCTAAGGCATGCCCACATTTCGAGCCTCTTTTTTATTTTATTTTTCCTTCAATTTTTCCCTTCAGTCACATACTTTAACTTTAAGAAAAACCCTTTACTTTTTTTTATCATGTATTTAACTAAAAAATAATTTAAAAAAACAAAATTATTAAATCCAATGAGTCTCATAACTCGGGTCCTAAATTTGATGAATTAAGCCATGATACTCAAGTGAATCTAATATGTTATTGTTCTTCTTTTTATTTAATATTTTTTTCTTCCAATTTCATCTTTATATATATATATATATATATATATATATATATTTGTTATCATATGTTTAGGCAAAAAAATATATATTTAACTCAATAGAGTTCATGACCTTGGTCACAAGTGTGATGAGTTAAACCATGAAATAAAGGTGGATTCAATGTTGACATCTCTATGTTTTTTAAAAATATTTTGAATTAGTCTTTGTTGTATGTTTTGTTTTGGTTTTCATAGGATTAATTGGTTCAAATTTGGTTTTTAAAAATTCATCATGGTCTAAAGATTTTGATCGTGAGTTTGACAAGTTATTCAGGGTTGACCTGAATCAATTCAATATATCACCATGTTAAAAAAACTTTAACCCATGTTTATGGATTTGTTTTGGTCATCTAGGTTTTTTTGTGTTACAGAATTAATATGATTTGTAGCATAGCGCAAAACAATAATCTATAACACACACAAAAAATGCTTTAGTTTTTCATTGTGGACACACTAACATTTCATCATGGCTATGCATAATGGAATTATCATTTTATCCTTCACAATCTAAATCTTATAACATGTTTTCAAAGGTAATATGATATTTTCTACAAGATATATTTGTTATTATAAGATTGAATGAGGGTATAAAAGTCTTATAACCTTTTATTTGCACAATGTAATGTCTAAAATACCCTTAAAAGTAATTTCCTTAATTGTTAAGGCAGTGGCATATTCAATCTTTTTGCCCTTCTTAGCACAATGTAATTACTACAATTTTATTTGAATAAAAAGATATATATAACTAAGATTGAGGTTTTTTTATTTTTCATTATGTTTTTTTTTGTTAATATTGTGTGGGGTCAAAGGCACTTAGGTTTTTGTTTAAATTAAAAACAAACAAAGAGAAAAAAGTTGGTGTGCATGCAACATATATGCTAACGTGTGGGAGGCGTCTGCACCCTTTAAACGACATATATGACATCTCTTAGGTGTCAAAAAAGGCCTATTATGACCTCTTCCAAAGGATAACATAGAGGTGCATCCATTAAGGCGGTGCATGTAAGCCATATCATGGCGGTTTTGTGACAATTGTTTTTTCTCTCTCTTTCTTCATAAAATGTGTCAGTCTAACCAAAATTAAGAGTAGGTCTCCATTTTTTTTCAATTATGACCCTCATTCTTTTGATTTGTTATTATTATTACTATTCATTTTCAATTTCATTGGTTAGCATTTTGTTTTATTCGGTAGTTATGTCAATTTTGATCCTCATTATTTTGATTGTTATTTAAAAAAAAAATCAATTTCATTCCTAATCATTTGATTTTTATGTGAGATTTGCATTAGTTTAATATGTCTTATATATAATTATTTGGTCACCCATGGTGTTATTATATTCATGTAAATACATATTTATTGCTAATAAAAACTTAATTTCTCTTCAATATTCATATAATATTAGATTAATGAATCTAGAGTAAAGACAAGGTTCATGGGACAAAAATGCTTACAAAAATAATTATAAAGTTGTTATAATTATGAGATTTATATTGCATCAAAACATTGTTTCTTAAACGTTTTTGGTTTATGCTCTCTTAAAATATTAGATATTTACTAAAGTCGTAGAGGTTGATACATATTATGTTCTTTTCTTAGTTATTTTTATAAGTTAAGGTATAAGGGATACCTATAGGTGTTTGTCATAAGACATGTACATTGAACTGACCCGCACAAGAATTATATAGAGAGATCTTTTTTGTCTATGGAAATGCTTATATGACGATTGTGTAAATGATATTTAGATTTGAGATCACTAAGTTATCTTATATAGAGAATGTTATGTTTTGATCTTGTTACATGGTATCTTACCTAAGGTAATAAATGGGTGTACATTGAGTATATTATGAGCTATATAAAGATACTTAAGTGATCAAGAGAGAATTCAACATAACACCCTAGGTGAATTAGAGAAAATATTTTGTGTTCTCAAATAACATTTATTGAGAAATCCTTGGCCAAGTTGGAATGACATTTGAAAAGACTTTCAAGTCTTATTCAAATGATCAATGACTATTAATCAATTATTGAATTGATAATAAATTTTTAAAAAAAATATAATTTTATTTAATCAGAATTATAAATTCTATTTGGGCGAACATATTAAGAGCCTAATGGGTCATACATATTAATACCATTTGTAATAAATTAAAATAGGGTTATTTAGAGTTTCAAGTTTTATTCAAATGATCAATGACTATTAATAAATTGTTGAATTGATAATAATTTTTTAAAAAAAATATTTAATTCTATTTTATCAGAATTATAAATTCTATTTCGGTGAAAATATTAAGAACCTAACGGGTCATACATATTAAAGCCATTTGTAATAAATTAAACTATGAAGTATAACTTGATTAAAATATATTTTAAAAATTAAAGACTAGAATATAATTAACACAAGGATTATATCTCTAGAGCTAGAGAAATCAAGTAAAATCTTGATTGAGTTAATTTCTAAATTCACCCTAAATTAATAAATATATTTTATTAAAGGTGCAAATTGCTACTTAGCTAAATTATAAGGTTTTTCATATTTTTCTATAAATAGCAATTTATCCCTTATATTCTGAATAACTTTGTCTATTAAACAGGAAAACTATATTAAGTCATAAAATAGAGAGCTAACACTCTATTCATAGCAATCTCTCTCTCCTAAATAAAGATTTACGACATTTCTCACCAGCGCTTCATACGGGTTACCATTATAGGCATGACAATTAGACAACTTGTGATTTACAACAACTTGGCCTTTAAAAGATTATTCAAAGATTAAGGATATCAAATCTTCATGTAATAAATTTGTAAACAATTCTAGACTTCTCTAATATGATACTAGACTCAGAATATTTTTGTTTTATTGTTTTCGTTGCATATTGATAATTTTTATTGGTTCTTTTCTTGAAATTGATTTTTTTTAATTTCATCCTTCAATATTTTATCTGTTTAGAATTGGGCTTTATTAATTAATTAATTTATTTATTATTACATTGATCTTGGATTCATGACTCGTGTCACTAGTATGAAATTTTAACCTTAATAAATATCAATATTTTTATGCGTTTTTTTTCACCATTTTTATTATTTGATTTCATCATTCAAAATTAAACATCTTTATTGTTTTTTTTTGTTTCACTTTCTATGATGATATCTTGACCCTACATTCCAAGTCAAACATTTGAAATGGTTAACAAAATAATATTTTTGGTATTTTTGAAATGTAGGTCAAGTTCTCATGGCTTTAATAAATTAGTTGTTAAATCCAAATTGCACGTAAAGAAAAAAAAGATTGTTTTTGTGATTTTTTAAGACATAAATATAATTTATTTTTGAGAGATTTAGTCATATGTACACAAAAAATTAATATATATATTTCATTTTTTAATACAAGAATGTTTTTTATTTTTTGTAACTTTTCGAAAGTTTTGATGAATAATGAGTATAGTTAATATTGGGTAAGCATCTTACAGTATAAGTCTACAATCTAAACATTAAATAAAATGGTTGAAAAAAATATTAGGGCCTAAAAATAATTTTATTTTTGTATTAGCTTACATTTGTTATTTGGGTTTTACATAGGATTTATTGAAAAACAAGAAAAAGAAGAAAGACAAAAAGCGAACAACATCGTTTTATTTATACGTGGAAAACAAAGATGGAATATGGAGATAATAGCTTTTTAAAGGTTCTTATTAAAAACTTTAATGTTCTTGATTGGTATGATTTCCTTCTTCTTGTGTATCTATTTGTTTCAAGCTTTGTTAAAACTAAAATATTTAAAGCTTTAATTTCTCTTGCTTTGATTGTATGTTAAGAGTATTGTTTTGCTATTGAGATAGTGGAAACCCTTAAAGTAGTGCTGTTTGAATTTATCTTTTTCATCTTGTTTTGATAGAAAAAGTTACAAAATTATAAAGCAAACCTATTGATTTATTTTTTGTTGTTGCATATATAGTGTGCCTTACTAACTTTTTGTATACATGTGCTTTTTTATATAAAAAAATCTAACTTCTAATTTGGATAATTTCAAGGTCTGTAATTAGTCTTGCTTATAAGTAATCTAAGCTTGTTATTAGTCTTCATATGAATTTGTGTTTTCTCTTTATGAAGTCAACAAAAAAATGTTGTAATTTATCAGTATTTCTCGATAAAGAGATACAATGTGTTGTGTCAGATACATGTTATCTTTTTTTGATTAGTTTATTAAGTTCAAAATAAAAAAGAAGTTTCTAATACTAAAACGTTTGAGAAATTATCTTATTGGTGTTTTCATTATATTCTACTCCATTATGCATCATATATTATTTACATGTAGAAGATAAAAAGCTATCATACAACTTTTGATACTTGCTACTTAGAAAAAATAAGTTTCTTGTCTCTATCTTTTTATTAAGTTTTCCATTCATAAATTGGTTGAGTTGGATTGATTACTTCTCCTCGCCAGTTGTAACATTCTCTATAATACACGTAATCATCATTCGATATCTTATGAATATTATAATTTTTAGCATGAATATATATATATATATATATATATATATATATATATATATATTCTATAAAAAATCTTAAATCTTAAATATGTTAAAATCTTAATAGAGTCCCCACATGTTGTGAGGTCCCAAGTTATCGACTACATACCTGTTACATATCAATACTAAATCATTTCACATCTCAATCATTGTTCAATCATTTTGGACTTATCAGATCATACAATCAAGACATTCCATCCATCATATTTCATTATAGTTCACTACACACAAACACACACATAAAATAACTCAAATTATCTAAACATAATCACAACATTAATGTCTATGACATGATAAAAAAAAGAAATCAATGAGATATTATAAGTTTACATAAGATAACAAATTCAAATCACATAGTCAAGGAACCAAAAAATTAATTACAAAACTTATTGTAATACAAAATGGAATTTATTACATGTTTATTCAAAATTATAAAAAAAATCATCCTAATTTATCTACCATTTGCTTGTAGTTATGAGGTACTTGTAATTAAATTATAAATAGTAATTAATTTTACAACATATAGATCATCGAACAAACATAATAATGTATTTACATTGTAAAACAGCTTGTCAAATAATTAATCAAAATATTATAATGACTTATATAATAATAAAGACTCTAGAAAATATATGAAACTAATCATAACAAAACTTGAGGATAAATTTATGAATAATAATGTCAATTTATAAAAAAAAAACAAAATTATGAAAAGAAGACATGAAATAAAAGCAATAAAGTTTATGTGAAAGATTCAAAGAAACTAACTTGAGAAATCAAGATCCAACTTCAAAAGTTTCAAGACAAATAATCAAATAAAGCTAGAAAGATACATACTATAAATTAAACAAGGCATTAAAATCCAAGAAAAAAAAAGAATCTAATTTGGTAATACCAAGATCTAGTATGTACCTATTTAGAAGAATCAAGAAAATTTCTAAGTTATTATCGATCAACCTTAAACTTTTTGTATTTGGTTGTACCTTAACTTGTTAATTTAGTAAGTTCTTACAGTTTTTCTTCATTTTTAACCCTTGTTAACCACACAATTCAAATAGAACAACTGTTTTTTCATTAGGCCAAAACCAAGCAAGATATAGGATGAAGATCAAGAACATAATTTTCTTTCTTTGATGTGTTCATTAAAATCAAGAAAAAAGCAAGATGATTTGTTTTATATAAGGTTTGATGCAAACTTTGAAATAATGACAAAAGAGTAAACTTTTTTTAAAACAAATAACGTCATGACCGAAATTAGGAAGAGGGAAAATAAAGAAATGACATAAACTAAAGATTGAAAGGATATAACCTGATAATAACACAACTTTTGATATTAACTAGTATAGAAACCTCCTAAGATATGTTAAAATTATATTTGAATGGTTTAAAACTTGACCCAATTAGAACTTGTCTTGGAGAACCAATGTTATACATAATGACTATCTCTTATCCATCCCTACAAAGAGATGCGAGGGAGTAGTATAAAATCACAATAAAGTTAATCAATTTTTCAAAGAGTTTGCAAGTTTAGTCAAGAACTTAGTATGGAAATTACTCAACCATATAAAAGATAGCAGAAGGTATTATTCTGTGTAAGTTTCATTATGGGTTTAAAATACCAATTTCTCTCCTCAAGTAAAAATAATTTAATTTAATGAAAAATAAAAAGATTTGAGATAACCCAAGTTATTTTCAAAAGCAATGAAAAAGTTATAGAAAGAAAATTAAAAAAAATGGAGCTCAATCTCCAATTAAATAAATATTACAAGATGAAAATAAAAATAAAACATGAGCTTAAAAAAAAAATGAAAACATGAAAACTCAGGCGAACCTCTTAAACTTGAGTTAATCTCTAAAACTCGCAACTCGTAAAACTGTTAGACCAAATCTCAATCAAAATCCCAATTTAAAACCAATATAATGTTTAGAGATGAAATATAAAAAAAATCATTTAAAAAAAAATAGCAAAGTAAAAATAAATATCAATCAAATGAACAAGGATCAAATTTGATGACAAAAAACATTCAAATGATGAAATTTCAAAAACAAATCTCAAATAAAATAAATAAAAATTGAAATAATAAGAATAAAAAGATGAAAAACTTTGCTCAATTATAAGTAGTCTTGTTAAGGGAAGGAATGTTTAAACATAGATAAGTTTACATTAAAGCACAACCAATATACGATAGCTCAAGCAACCCTTTTTGTCCTCATCCTATAAAATTTAGGGGTAAATTATACCTCTTTTAAATTGAAATATGCATCTCATTTTCCTTATAATTAACCAACACCTCAAGCTCAAAAATAAAAATTGGAAATGTAATATTATTTAGTTGATAACTTAGGACCTCTCGGTATGGGAGAGACCCTACCAAAATTTCAGTAAAAAAATCAAACCATTCAAATATAATTTTAACATATCTTAGGAGGTTTCTATACCAATTAATATCAAATAATTATGTAATGTGATTTATTTGATATAAATTCGGACCTCTCGATATAGGGGAGACCCCGCCAAAGTTATAGTAAAAAAGTCTCAATGTAGTTTTTTTTTTTTTTAAATACAATTTTCTGAAAATTTCAAGTACTTGTGTGTGTTATTTCGGATTTGAGAATAATGTTACACTTTCTTTAATAAAGAAATCAATCAAGTTTAATTGTTTGATGAAATAAAACAATTATTCAAAGAAACAAATTATTACACATAACTAGGTACATGACTATTGTTGTGAGATGAAATATCTTACTTATTTATTTCTCAATTTTCTATTTTAATCTTTATTTATATTTATTAGTACAAATAATTCTTAATTTATTTAATTAGATATATGTATACACACACACACATTTTTTATTATACTTTTTTAAGATTAAAAATATGTTAAAAGCTTATATATCCCACGAGTCAAATTGCTAGCAATATGTAAGTGAGGTGAATGATACATTTGTTCTCTACCAAACTCGATATTAAAAATTATACTATTAGTGTTATAATTCTTATATATATATATATATATATCATTTTTTAATTGAGAATTTTTTGAAAAGAAGAGCAAATTACCAAGTAAAACTGAATATTAGGCGAGCATAGATAGAGTTAATAAATTTGGTATATACTTGGCTTGCTTGGTGTTGTTGTTAAATTGTTTTTTTTTAAGTAGTTTTCTAATATTTTTGAATTATTTTAATGTGTTGATGTCAAAGTAAATTTTAAAAAATAAAATATTATTTGATGGATTTCAAGCAAAAAATACTTTGAAATGCAATCTCTACTAAATTTAAAAAAACCCAATAGACACAGATAATAACCATTATTTTATTGTCATTTATTTTTATTTTTAGTATTATTATTTTAAATTACTATATATGAATACACTTATATATTTTTAAATTAAAATGTGTGATTTTAAAATTGAATAGTTTTACATAAATTTTAATGAATTATTTTTATTTTTAAAACATATACAATTAATCTTTATTGTAATAGATAAAAACCCGAATATAAAATTAAGATTTATTTTAATATTTAATAGTTGCTACAGAAATAATATCATTCCTTTATATTACTATGTAGTTCTTTCGAAGAGTTTTCATATATTTTTATTGACGGGGTGAAGTTATGCATGATAGGGATTTCGTAAACCCTAAAGAAGAGGATAGAAGAGTAAAATTTATAGACCATAAGAAGAAGCAGAAAACCGAGAAGGGCAGCGGGAGCACCCATTCAGGCCTTCCAAAGATAGAGAGGCCCTTTTTTATCCTTCATGTGTTTTGAAAAAGAAAGGAAGTGGTAATGGAGCTCTGTTCAACAACTCAGTGCATATCAAATCACCCCAAAATTCCCTATCACTTCCGCCCCAAAACCTCTCTCACTCTCCAGAAAACCCTAATCTCTCCCGCCAGCCGCCGCCGCCTCTACTCCCGTACGACGCCGAACCTTAGGTTTTACATTTTTTGTGTTTGGTCTATACGTTGGAATTTATAGTGACTTTTTCATAACTTTAATTAGGGATCAGAGCAACAGTCTCCGAGGAACCAAATCAATATGTCAAAGAAGACCGAAATGGTGCAGTAGCGGTGGAGGAAAGTCCAGCACTCACCGAGGAAGCAACAGCAGCTCAAGTCAGTAATGAGTTTTTGGATAACTTTAATATAAAGGTTTGTGTTTTGTTTTTAAGCTTTCGAGGAAAGCAATCTCTTCTCTTTAATCGTTTTCCTTGCAATTGTCTCTTCTTTATTTCTGTATCTCATCAGCTATATTCTAATGCAAAGCTGTTGCTATGATGAGTATGAAAAGGTTATGAGAGTTTTGATGAAATTCATTCCTGAGCGGTTACCTGAGCAACACATAGCTTTGACATATTCATATTTTCCAGTGCTACTTTTGATTTATTTATTTACTCAATCGTAACACTTAATTGAGTTTTTTCTTTATCCCTTATTTTCTTCTTTATCTTCTCTCCTTGTTTGTTGGACTTCTTTTTGAATAATCTTTGCTAACACATCCATAGCTTCCAATGCAAATTTGTCTGAATGATGAGTTATGGAAAGTAGTCAAAGTTTATCTATTTACATGTGCTTGATCAAGTTGGATCCCTGGTACCACCTGGGCACCCCAGGTTAGGAATCTAACTTTTCTTTCCTATGTGTTAACAATGTTAGGTTGACACTGATGTTCTTCCGTACAATTCTTTTTACCTCCTTTTCCCCTTCCAATTCATCAAAAACAGAAGCTTTTTCTACAACTAGATCCGTTGAGAATGTTCTATTAATATACATCTCGCCTGGGTCTAAACCTGAATGCAAAAGTAGCCGTGGAAGAACCAGCTGTGAAAGGAGATGATTTCCAGACACTCGCATTTTGCTTTGGCAGTGTGTTGGATTATAATATGCCCCCCGCCCTGTTTTGGATTTTACTGACTTGTTAGTGTGATTCGGATTGGGAAAAGAGTCGATGGGAAACAAGTTGCTCATTGAAAGCCTGCTTTTTGTTTGATATTTACAGTTTTCTTACCTTGTGGTCTCTTTTTGGAGGCCACTGTACAACGGTTCGGGGTGCTGTGTCTTACACATGCACCTGACTTGTATGGATTTTTTTCCCTTAATTTTTTTCCTGATTTGGAACCAGGGGTGGGAGGATTGAAAACTTTCTGTTCCTTGCATTTAGAAATATTGATACCTTGCTTGTTTAAAATTTGCAGTTTGACCCTGAAGATACATATTCTGTTATTTTTTATGCAAGTGGTGCCCTAATTGCCTTTTGGCTGGTTGTAGCTGTTGTTGGTGCTATTGATTCTATTCCATTGGTTAGTATGTTCATTTATTTGATAGTTTTGAGTTCCCCGGACTGTGAATAACCTTGTTTGAATAAGTTCCATTTTCATTGCTTCAGTTTCCAAAATTGATGGAAGTTGTGGGTCTTGGCTACACCACCTGGTTCACTGCCCGATATCTGCTTTTCAAGGTAGTAATCTGAAGTGGTTTGGAATTCAAAATAATGGTGCACTGCAAGAATCAACTGATCAATGTCCTGTGCCTGTGATATGCAGAAAAACAGGGATGAGTTGGCTGCAGAAGTTGCAGAGTTTAAGCAACAGGTCCTTGGCTCCGATGATGATTGACGTGAATTTTACATGAATGGTTGAATGCAGTCACAGACATGTTTTCTTGATGATTTAGGTTCCTTCTAAAGTTCTGTTAACAAAAAGAACGTATGCTGTCGAAATAGTTTTCCCTTTTAGAAATGAAGTTCAAATATTTTACTCTCCATACCTAATACCCCATTACAGATATATTACATGGTACATTCTAGGTTTTGATTTTGCTCCTTCGCTGCATGTATAAGTTGCTTGCCCAGCTAAATATTTTTGGTCAATCGGGCAACGAAGAATAGGCCATCAGAAGTCTAGAACAAGGATGGCCACCTGGCTTAGTACCTTGGCCCAACATGCCAAATCAATACCCTTCTCTTAGAAAAGTTCTTCAATTTGGGAACAAGTTGGTATCCACGAAAGCCAAATTAATGTGCCGATCTTTCCTCGTGCCCAACTCTATCATCCATTAAAAATAGAGTACAAATATTTATTGAGCCGTTAGGTGCTTGATTTGTAAATGGTCATTGTATCTCTTTCTCGGGACGAAAGGTGCATAGGTTGGACTTGGACAAGGTGGTGATCGTTTATCTTTTCCACCTCTCTGTGCTCTGCTGGACATAGAAGGAGAATAAGCCAACTCTTGATGCCATCGGATAATCGGTTTATTTAATTTTCTTTTTAATGAATAGGAGGTTAAGGAAAGGAAGATGATGTAAAATATGATAAGCAGTGAAAGAAAGCTTACAAAAATTATAATAAAAAAGAGAGCAATAAGTGAAAGAAATTTATGATTAAATTGTGTATGTGGGTTTACAATCACTGGAGTTGTGGACTTATTTGTATTGTTACAAAGATATAATTTCATGTAAATATAAAATTTAATTGTGTACAAATAGCATAAAATAATTTATAATTTATAATTTATAATTTATAATTTATAATTTTTACTCGCATGCATCCTTCTAGTAGCTGTATGTATTCGAATCAATATGGTATATTCACTAGTTAAAAACAGTGCAGGTGGTGCAAACTGCAACATGAAATTCCAGTTTTCCTTTTTCTCTAAAACCTTCAAGTATTATGCCTCACTTTAGTTTTTAATTTAATACAATTTCTACTGCAAGGATAGTATTTGTAATAACCTTCCGCACGCCAGTCGGCTCGGCTTGTGCCGAAGGACTGTCCCGATCCAAACCTTTCCTCACCGTCTCTCTCTCTCAGGAGAATGATGACAGCAGCCAGTCACTAAATGTCTGTCTTCCAGTGCCAGTTGGATTTTCTCCTCCATCGCACCACCATTTTAGTGTCACCTTAGATCAGGTAATTAAAACCCCGATTTTGTTTTCATCTATACTGTATTGACGAACGGAATTACTTACAGTTTTGTGTTAGAGTAGTGCCATTGAAGATTAAGGTTGGGAAAGGAAGGGAGTGTATGTATTTCTTTACATTGTATTGTAGGATGGCGGAGGTGGGAGTGGGAGAGTCGTTTGTTTGAAATGGTATGTCCTTTAATGGTTCCTCCAATTTTAGAGACTTTGGAGGTTAATCTCCACTATCGATAATGCATTTGCGGCACCTGTAATTTGGAGTCATCCTTGTGATGCAAGGGTTTCCTCCCGCCAAACGGACACATGCTTTTAGTTTTGAATTTCGAGAGGAAGCTCTTCCACTGACTCCGATGAATATCCCTTTTACGAGGAAGAGCCGTATTTCCCTTTCATCACCTTCCCAAACACGTTTCCATCTGAAAAAGCTTCTCTGTCCTGTGGGATCGTTTCAGACAAAAAGAAAAAAAAAGGGGAATTGCCCTTAAGGGAATTCCATATAGAGATTCATGATTTTGTCTGAAAGGCATATAAAGTTTATTTGTTCTCCCGTGAAATTACAAATCTTCAAGTATTGAAGAGGAGATGGCCCAACCTCAGCGGCAAGAAAGGGTTGAGTTCCACAAACTATTTTATGGAATTTTG
The DNA here is from genome assembly GCA_009078335.1 of Salix brachista. Taxonomy (NCBI): domain Eukaryota; kingdom Viridiplantae; phylum Streptophyta; class Magnoliopsida; order Malpighiales; family Salicaceae; genus Salix; species Salix brachista. Next base: position 11,278,392 of record CM018576.1, read on the forward strand.
GAGGTAGTCCTATCTTACCTTTGCGGTTGTTTATCGATTCCCTTTCTGTTTCCTACCCCAGGCTTGTTGCTAGTGGTGCCTGGCTGGCTTAATTAAGAATTTTGTTGATAGTTTTTATATAAATATTATTAGCTAGTTAAGAAAGAATGTTTTGTTTCAACTAAGAATTAACTGTAGGCTTCTGTCTAAGAAATATTTGTTAATCTTAAGGATTAATAGCGCATATCTCCTGTGGTTCATTCAAAGCCAAACTGTAAATGCTAACATAGGATCATAAAACTGAGAAACATAGAGCAGATTATGTCATGGTAACATGGTACTATATTTGCACTGTGGCCTTAAGCTGTTTATTGTTGTTGTTGTTGTTGTTATTAATTTTGTTCTATTCTTCCCTGCCTGCGAATATAATTTTATAAGCAAATATTATTTGGCATTTTAGGCTCTTTCGTTCTGCTATCTATCATGCAAACCCAAAATCAAACAGAGTTTGAAGTGCAGTATAAGATGCTCCCTCCAGAATCTGGAGTTTTTCAAGATCGCGAGGACTTAATCAAATATGTTCGTGACTTTGGGGCTAATCAAGGTTGTTGTGACTATTAAGAAGTCAAGGAGGGATAGAAGAGTTATACTTGGTTGTGACAGAGGAGGCATTTATGGTAATAGGCGCAAGATTGATGAAAGTCAACGTAAAAGAAAAGCATGCTAGCGCCTTATAAATTGTCCTTTTGAAGCAATTGGTAAGAAGGAAGATGATGTGTGGGTACTTAATATAAAAAACGGAGTACACAATCATGAACCTTTAAAAGACATGTCAGAGCATCCTTACAGTCGATGTTTTTCTGAAGAAGAGGTTAGACAAATTAGAATGATGACTGAAGATGGTGTAAAACCACGACAAGTGCTGAAAGCTCTCAAGCGAAGTAACCCAGAGCTGCAATCAACACCAAGGCATTTGTATAATCTCAAAGCTAAGATCCGTCAAGGCAGTTTATCAAGTGAGATTCCAATCGATGCCTTTCCCTTTGGAATTGGTTGTGCAGCGGTAGTTTGGAATCATTTATTTTTTCTGCTGAAATGGGGGCTTCTTTTTGCTGGTGATAATCATTAATGAGCTTTCCATGTTACTTTATTCATGGTTGGTACTTTATGCATCGTTTTTAAACATTAAGAAATAGCAAGTTTTTGGTAGAAGACATTAAGGTGGTAGTTCTCTACAGTTTTGTTCATGATGAACTGCTTGACAGTCAATTGGCATGATTTCAGATATTTTAAGAAAATCATTTCCTGGTAAAATAAATCAACTGGTAGTTCCATAAAGTTTTCTCCACGATGAATAATTCTTTTCTTTTCTTTTATTTCCATTTTTCTTGCAGATAGAAGTTTTAAGTTATGGAGACCTGACAAATCTGTTCCTGTAAACCCTAGTGCATCTTCAACTGGAGAGTCATTAAAGAAAGACAAGCAGCCTGTAGGGTTTGAATATATTTGAATTTCTAATTCCCTTCTTTCTTTCTGCAAGCTCTGTTTTTTCCTTGATTAAATGAACTGGGCCCAAAGCCTTAAACTAAATTTAATTGCAGATGAAGGTTCCTAACTTTATCGGAGGAAAGTTTATAGTGTCTCAAGGGTGTACAATTATTGATGTTTTAAATCCTGTAAGCTCATATATGCTGTTATCTTTTCCTTTCAAAAAGAGGTGTTTTGCAATGTGTTTTTTCAGCATGTTTTATTTCTTAAATAGGCTACACAAGAGGTTGTTTCCCACCTTCCTTTAGTCACTTATGAAGAATTCAAAGATGCAGTTATTGCAGCCAAGAGAGCATTTCCTTCATGGAAAAACATACCTATTGCCACTCGTCAACAAATTATGTTCAGATTCCAGGAGCTTATTCGCAGGGACATGGTCTGTATACAAGAATTGTGTACCTATATAGTTCCTTTTCCTTGTGAAATTATTATTTTGAATGCAAAAAAAATTATTTCCAGGATAAGCTTGCTACCAGTATAACCTCAGTACAGGGTAAGACTCTAAAAGGTGCCTGGGGTGATGTGCTTTGTGGATTAGGTAAAGAGTTCTCACATTGTAATTTTTTCTTTGATTTCAGAAGTTCAATTACATCTGATCCCTAGCTGTCAAGATTGACCTTGGTGCTTTGCCATTTATTTTTATAGAGGTAGTTGAGCATGCTTGTTGCAATGGCAACATTGCAAATGGGGGAGTTTGTTCCTAATGCATCAAATGGAATTGATACATACTGCATTAGGGAACCACTTGGTGTTTTTTTGGGATATGCCCTTTTAATTTCCCAGCGATGATTCCTTTGTGGGTATGTGTTATGCCTTCTAAATTCTTTTCTTTTATTAATTCTGTACCTTGCTTTTCTTTAGCCTTTCTAGATTTTAGCTCCGGAAAATGGTGCTCTGATTTCTTAAACCTGGTTATGAAACTATAAAGCATTCCTAATTAAACAAAAAAAATCTAAATCTATGCTTTATGATTTCTCATACTTGGCTTAGCTGGACAAATCATCAGCTTTGGCTGAGTTGTAACTTCTATCTGAATCTTAGTTTATTTTGGTTCTCTATCCTTTTATCATTCAAACCTTTAAAACAGTGAGTGATAGGAAAGAGTGAAGAAGAATCTCTCTCTCTCTCTCTCTCTGTAAAATGGTTGCATTTTTTCTCTCCCCCCAGATGGTTCTGTATTGCAGTTACACGTGGCAAGCCATGTGAAAAGAATCCAGGTGACGTTACTATAAATTAGTTTATATATTCCTTGTTGCTGTAAGACATTACCATTAATTTTTTTTTATTGATATGGAAACCCTTGCAAGATGAAGCTAATACATTTGAGAGTAACCATAGTGGTGAAAATTGGTTCTGATTGGGCAGGATACTTGATATATTACGTGAACTTGCTCTTTTCTTGAGCTGGATATTTGATTAGGATGTGACAGCATGTGGGTTATTCTAGGGAAAAAATGCATCCTATTGCTTAAGGATGGTGCAGTGTAGTCAAAATTTTGTTGAAAACAGTCAATGAGAGCAAAAACTTTCGCCCATGCCTTTTTTGACATGTGGACCAGCATATTATAACAAAAATCACTGTGCCAGTAACTGAGTTGTTTCCAGAATGCAGATTAATTTTGAGGATATCTACCTTTAAGCATCTAAACAATGTATCAGTAAGAGAATATAAGAATTATGCATGATTACTTTATTATTCTGTGAAGATATGTTATTAAATAGTTATGCTTTATTAATGTCATGTTCTGCTGAAGCTTACTTGGATGGCATCCTTTAGGCATTTGGACTTGTTATTGTGCTATTCCTAAGTTGTTGTTGATACGCGGCTAAAAATGGATGTGAATATTAAATGAGTAATTTTTAATGGTGTAAAACTAGCTGTAAAAGTGAGTTTTTGAAATTGTTTGATACAAGGTTAAGAACCAAGTGTCCTAGTGGAGTCAGTCAGAACTAAATATTTGAGAGTCACTAAAGAAGGAAAAATAGGCTCTAAGTTTGAGAGAGGGAGAGGGAGGTTACCCACCCTCCAAATTTTACCACTTCTTCTCTCGGGTTAAAATTTACCCACCAATGAGCACAACTTGGAGTGTAATTTTTAAACCCATAATTATTCCCTCTCCACTTTTTTGCACCTAAAGCCTTAATCATTACTGTTGTAAAGTTAAACTCATTATCCCCACATCAGAAATCTCCTTAACTGAAATTTGTTCTCTTACATAATCAATGCACTTTTGTGAATTGGTTCTGTGAACTATAACTGATATTAATGGCAATTTTATTTTCAGGGGCATCAATGATACTTGCATCCTTGGCAATGGAAGCCGGTTTTCCTGACGGTGTCTTAAATGTTCATGGCACCAATGTAATATTCGCTTCTCTTGAATCCTTTTATTCTTTATCACTCGCATTATCATATATTTTATAGAGGGATCAATTGACTGTAATGTCATTTTAGGGTGTTGCATAGAATACATGCTGTTTTGAGGGCCCTTTCTGGTTTTCTTGGCAAGCAGCATTTCCTTGCAAATTATATGTAAGTGAGATTTCCAACTGGGCCCAACATCCATTTTTTCGAGATGGTCTTCCTAGGGTTGGGCATTTGTTTCATAGAACAGCTTTTGGTGTTGAGATTAGTTGGTTTGCTTTAAATGAGGAATTGGTAGGCGTCTGATGTAACAAAAACCTAGCATAGTTTTGGGTGGGATTGGATTCAAGGAACACTTATAAGACATTAAAGCTGATCATTTAATATATCTCATCTCAACAAATTTCTGCAGGATATTGTTGATTACATATGTGATGATGCTGATGTGAAGGCTATATCATTCATTGGTTCACATCCTGTAAGTTATTTCAAAATTAAACTGTACACTGATAACAGTTATATTTGTGATATTAAAAGTTTGAATACCATTGATTTATGTGTGCAGATGTGCTTCCAATCTGATTGCAGACTAATATTTCCTTTCATTCTTACACGTTATTGTAGTGCAATTTTTATAATAACATAAACAGTTGCAACATTGAATAGACTTGTCGAATGTTATCCCTACCTTTGGCAGCAAGTCAAGATCATTAGAAAGATAGAAGGACAAAGGAGTTTCTCATCTTGATTGTGCTTATAATAGACTGTGATTTACTCAAAATTAATACATAAAGTCAAATCCTTAATTGACATTCTGTGCTTAGTCTTTGTTCACCACTTGTAACTTGTTTTCCAAGGCTGGCTTGCATATATATGCTAGGGCGGCTGCCAGAGGGAAGCGTGTTCAGGTGAAAACCTTCTTTTTTTTCCTCTCTGATTTTCACTTGTGTGCGTAAGTGCATGCATACACATAGTTTTATTTCAGGAAAAAGCTTTTGGCATGAAAAGGAGGGCTATAGATTACAATATGAACAGGTCAAGTCCGTTGATTTTGTGGGATCGAAAAGTCAACAGCCATGACCATTTCTTGTGTTATGTGTGCCCTCCCTTTTGTGGTATATAGCAGCACTACTCTTTCCATTCTAACATGTTGGATTGAAAATTTGTTTTACTTAAATGGGCTTCAATACTAATTATCCGCTTCTTTTTTGATCCTTAGTCTAACATCAGAGGAAAAAAGCATGCTATTATAATGCCTGATGCAAGCATAGATGATACTTTGAATGCTCTGCCTGCTGCTGGCTTTGGTGCTGCAGGGAAGCGGTGCATGGCACTGAGCACAGCTGTTTTTGTTGGAGGTTCATCAGCATGGTATTTTTAATTTGTTTGTTTGAGCTCTTAAATAATTTTGTTTGTCATTTTTTATGTGAGCCTAACTCTATTCTTACATATTAAAATGTGAAGTCTCTGCCTCTAGAATTTCTCTCTTTATTTTGGTTTGTTTGTTATTGTTATATGCAATTAAGTAAAAACCAATTTCTTGAGGGATGGTTCCTATTTGTGAATTTACTAATTTTAGGCATGTGAAATCTGTTGGCAAGATATGCTGGCAAAAAAAGTTTAAAGAAAATAGAGTATTTTGTGAAGAAATTGAGCGCTGAAAAGGAAAGAAATGATTTTAGAAGTTGTCCTGGGTAATTTCTCATGCTCCCCCTTTTCGTTCTCATGCTTGGCAAAATTGTCCACAAAAGATATCATTTACCCTGGATAAAATTGTTTCGTGTTCCATATGTTAAAGAGATTAAAAAAATCACATCTTTTCTCAACCCCCTAAATTATATGTTTCAGCATCACCATTCAGCAATATACTTTGTGGCCAAGACTGTAGGATTCTCTTCCACAGGACTGGGATCTTTTTGAAAAGATATTCAGAAAAAAACCTATATGATTTTGTGAGAGTCTAATGCTTTTCTCTTCTGTCCATTTGAGCAGAAATTTAATGTCGCATTTAAGGTGAGGAGGAGGGGATGCTGTGGAGAAATTTAACAATTATAAAATAAACTAAAAGAGATAAGGAAAACACTGTAGATTGTGAGGTAAAACACTGTGGATTGTAATATTGTATTTTTGGGTCGGTTCGGTTGGTTTACCGGTTTATTGATTTTGTTGTCATTATTTGCACAGTAAAAACATGGTTTCCGAGAGGGCCTTCACAATTTTTGAAAATGGCTAAATACTATTTTGCCCCCATATAAGACAAAAAATGTATCTGATAGGGGAGGGGTACCACGGGGATTTCCCATTTTTTTGAAAATGGTTAAATACTACTATACCCCTAATAAGAAAAAATTGAAGAATTGTATGTAGGGGTGTTCCGGTAATTGACCACCTTTTTTATTATTATCTGCCGAAAATTGGGCGCGTGTGTCGCACGCGAACGACAGAGTTCCGCCCCCCGCCCTCTTCAGGTGGCGCGTGTGGTGTGATACGGTAGTGGAAAATGAGCTCCCGGGGTCTCTGACGACACGACTCCGTCTGATCTTCCTCCTGGTGGGGCGTGTTTTGGCAAATGGTGGCCGTAGATGTGACGGTGGTCGGTTAAACGTTTTTTTTTTTTCTCTCTCTTGCATGCTAAAGTACCGGAGAGGCCCTTGGGTTTATGCGTTTTTCACTTCCGTCCATGTACTTTTAATTTTGTGTATGGTCCTGATTTCTGTTACATAAGTTTTGATTTAGTTCAATTGGGTCCTTCGATTGAAATTAATTATATATTTAGGTTTCACTTCGGTCCTCCTTTTAATTTCCGGATTGAATTTAAATACCTTAATATATTTGGTACAAAAGTTGTGATTTTTTCAATTTTTGCCTTTGATTAAAATTGATAATATATTTGATTTTCATTTCGGCCCTTATACTTTTAATTTTTTATTTTAATCCCTATATTTTTTTTTTATATTTCTGGGATATTCTCTATTTTTGTCCATGTATATAAAAGTGTGCCCTTAGCTTTGGTTTTTAATTTTTATTATTTTATTAGTTGTTGAGGTGGTATTTTTTAAAAAAACTTAGCTCTTAAATTTTATTTTGTGTCTATGCTCATTTGAAAATTGATATTTCTGTTTTATTTCTCCCTTTGCTCTTGAATTTTTTTCACCTGATAATTTCTATTTTTATTTTATTTTTTTGTTTGATCTTTTGTTAAAGTTTATAGGATTTTTTTAGTCTTTCATTTATTTTTGTGTTTTTTCATTATTAACACAATAATAATAATAATAATAATAATAATTTTAGTTGTTTTTCTTGCTTACTCTTTTGTTAATGTTTTTGAGTTTTTTTCTCTTGGAATAATTTGATAATTTTTATTGTTTTGACAGTAATAGCACTGATAATTTTCGATATTAAGACTTTGATGTTACTATTGTTATAATAAGGTATGTTTATCTATTTTATTATATTAAACTTTGCATATATAAATATTATATTTTAATTTTGAACCAGCAAGTACTATTAATTTCTTTAATCCCAACAATTATAAAAATTGTTTGCTTAGCCCGCAACGTAATGCAGACAATTTTTTTAATTTTCAAATCAAATAATTTTTTTTCAGCTAATAATTTTTATTTTTGTTTTATCATTTGTTTTATTTTTTTATTTGCTCTTTTGTTAAAGTTTTTAGGCTTTTTTTAGTCTTTGATTTAATTTTTTTTTATTATTAACGCAATAATAATACTAGCAATAATAATAATTTTAGTTTTTGTTCTTGCTTGCTTTTTTGTTAATTTTTTTGTGTTTTTTTCTCGTGGTAATTTAATAATTTTTATTGTTTTGGCAGTAATAGTGGTGATAATTTTAGAAGTTAAGACTTTGATGTTATTGTTGTTATAATAGGGTATGTTGATTTGTTTCATTATATCAAACTTTACATGTATAAATATTCTATTTTAATCTCAACATTTATAAAAATTGTTTGCTCGACCCGCAACGTAGTGCGGCACTAGTTACCTTCTAATAGAAGTTTAGTTAGATTGTGATTGTAGTCCTAGTCCAATTTGAGCACACAAAAAATGTTCATCTTTCATTGCTTTCTCAATTCTTTTAGTTGCCAAAAGTAGTAGAATCATTTATAACGATTCTTCTCTAAACCTGGTGTATGATACTGCCAAAAGATGCTGGTTTCTCTTGTCACATGGTAGCTTCATAGATAATTTCATGCACATAATATCTGTGACACCAACATGGATGTTGTATCAATATTTCCAGGGAGCAAGAACCTGTGGAGCATGCAAAAGCACTTAAAGTTAATGCAGGAACTGATCCCAGTGCAGACCTTGGTCCAGTGATTAGCAAAGAGGTAAAAAACAGTATGATTGAACATGCTTCAATTTAATTGCAATATGGAAAGAGTGAAATTGAGATCTGGCTTTCCATCATACATGAATTCTCTATTGGCATTATTTTTTATGCCATGCATGTTTTCTCAAGTATGCTTGTTCAATGCTCAATTACTTTGTTGGTTTCTATATGTTATATTCTCAAAGGCATGTTAAATTTTCAGGTAAAGGATCACATTTGTAGAGTAGTTCAGAGTGGTAGTGACAGTGGTGCTAGGCTTCTTCTTGATGGGAGAAACTTTGTGGTACCTTATCTGTTTCTATCACTTATAAGATGATAACTTTGTGTAGGTTGTCCATGTGCTGTTTTTTACTAATGTAATGTGTCCATATGTGTAGTTTCTTCTGTATGCTTGTGTGTGCAGTTGCTAGATTTGCAACTGCCATGTACAACAACACAAGCATGTTAACATGGACAAACCTCTTTCTTTCTTGCTGTAAAGGTTTTTGCTTGCACTATTTATCTGGGGTTAAATATTGTATTGGTTTATTAGGAGAAATAGCATCCTGGAATTTAAATTCCTTGTTTGGACTCGTGTATTTTTGTCATAACTCTGAAAGGCATTTTGTAATAGTTCCTCATGGCTATGGGTTCATGAGGTAGTCAAAAAAAATATAATTAACATGACCTCATTTTTTTTTCTGGCTCAACCTATTATACATCAACTGTTTAGCTAAACATGTGGATCAGATTTCAAAGTCATGAGTATGATGTGTTTCTCAGATCTTATCAGTGGAACTGAAAATGTCTAATTCATCTTTCCGGCTGTAATACTATCTCATATGGTGTTGGTTTAAAGAATACACATATGGAGATTAAGCAATCATTTTGCAAATCAATTTCATTACAAGAATTATATTCAAGTTTAAATTGTTTCTTAATCTGTTTTTTGGTCCAGTGTTAGGAATAATTTCAAAATCCTTAGTTTGTGTAGAAAAACAGGATGTGTAGGCAAGACAGTGCTTTATATGATAAGATACTCTTTGTTTATTTATGAGGAGATCATTAAATCATGCAAAAATGGATTGAATAGTTAGCGAAACATCTCCTAGAAGACATTGCCAATCACTTAGATTTTCCTTTACGCTGGTACTTACTGTGAAGGCAAGAGATGCCGCATTAGTGCAGGCTTTTTTAATTTGTCTTTGAACGTTGAAAAAGATATTTGTTTGGTTTGTTTGAAATGAATTTAAAGGGTGAGGGAATTTAAGAGTGCTTGATGGTCGATGACCAACTTCCATATCAGTGCCCTTTTTTTTAAAAAATAAATAAATCAACTAGGATAATAAGTTAAAGAGCACTATTAGATTTTATTAAATTCATGATCAACAAGGATGCAGCAGCTTATCATGGATTTCATATTTGGTGTTCAGTTTCATGGTAGTAAATGTTGTATTGTCACTTTTAGAGTCATATTATGTGATTAAAATAAAAATCTTAGAATGACAAGTGCCACATCAACTAGTAATCAAGTGCTTGTAAAATTGTTAGTTCTTATAGCATTTTTCATTTCGTTTTCTGTATGGAATCTTTCTACTATATATATAAGGACCAAGGTTCTGTGTAAGTAGGGTTTGCTTGTTTTGCTCTGATACAAGATTCTAATCAAAACATAAAATGGAATTGTAATGAAGTAGAGGTCTTTTGGCAGTAATGAGCCCGTAGAGATTAGCAAATAGTGTAACCAACACTCTGTCCATTCCATAGAGACTGTCCTCTTTGACTAAATACACATAACAAACATGGCTATTTAAGTTATTAATTCAAAGTAGTTTGAGAACAAGTCATCGAACTTTTATTGAGATGCAAAATAGGATAGCAAAATAATGGTTTGTGTAGAAAATTGTATTTCAATCTCATAATTATCACTGCCTAGGACCTAGGATATATACAACATCTATATTTCTAATTTAGGATAGTTATTAACTATACATAAATAGCTATCAATGCTAGATCCTAACTAATAGGGAAATATTTGACTTCCCTTTTATACATCCTACAAATCTGTCATTCAATACTTCCCCTCAAGCTGGATGGAAGAGATCTTTCATTGCAAGCTTGTCTAGTGTGTTCTTGAATGTAGGATTCTGAACTCCTTTAGTGAGTATGTTTGCCAGTTGCTCTCCTGTAGGCACATAGGGAGTGCATATCAGTCCACTCTCTAGTTTTTCCTTGATGAAGTGTCTGTCAACCTCCACATGCTTAGTTCAGTCATGTTGTATTGGATTGTGTGTTATTGCTATAGCTGATTTGTTGTCGCAGTGGAGCTTCATTGGTCCTTCCCACTTGATTTTTATGTCTTCCAGAATAATTTTCATCCATATCACAAATTCCAAGTGCCAATGATCGAAATTCAACCTCTACACTTGATCTTGAAACAACATTATGTTTTTTGTTTCTCCATGTCACAAGGTTCCCCCCTAGAAGTGTACAATATCCTGAGGTTGACCTTCTATCTATCACGGCTCCTACATAGTTTGCATTTGTGTAGCATTCCAACTCTAGCTTGCCATGTCTTTTATATAAAACCTCCTTTCCAGGGGTAGTCTTCAAATACCTGAGGAGTCTATACACTGCCTGAAGGTGTGATTCCTTTGGATTGTGCATAAACTGACTCACTATACTGACAACATAAGCAATGTCAAGTCTAGTGTGAGCTAAGTAGATCAGCTTACCAACTAACCTTTGGTACTGGCCTTTGTCAGTCGTGGTCCCCTCTTCATCATTGTCAAGTCTATGTTTTAGGTCAATCGGTGTCTCACATGGTCTGCATTCCACCATTCCTGTTTCTCTTAGAAGATCCAGAATGTATTTCTGTTGGGAGATAAAAATCCCCTCATCTGAATGAGCCACTTCAATACCAAGAAGTATTTTAACCTTCCCAGTTCTTTGATGTCAAATTCTGCAGACAGTCTCTTCCTTAGCTTGTCCCTTTCTATATGATCATCTTTTGTTATGATAATGTCATCAACATAGACAATTAAAATGGTTACTTCCCCTAAATTAGAGTGTTTCATGAATAAGGTATGATCTCCTTGACTCTGTTGATATCCCATAAGTATCATGGCTCTAGTAAACCTTCCAAACCATGCTCTAGGAGACTGCTTCAAGTCATAGAGTGCCTTCTTTAACTTGCAATCTTGATTAGGCAATAAGGAATGACTGAATCCTAGTGGTGGATCCATATACACTTCTTCCAACTCTCCATGTAAGAAGGCATTCTTAACATCATATTGCTGCATACACCATCCAAGATTAGTAGATAAGAAAACATAATTCGTTTGGTGTTCATCTTAGCAACAGGAGCAAATGTCTCTTCATAGTCTATCCCAAATGTTTGTGTAAACCCCTTAGCAACCAGCCTGACTTTATATCTTTCTAGGTTGCCATCTGTTTTGTATTTCAAGGTATACACCCATTTTACACCCTACTGCCTTCTTTCCTTTCGGCAGTTCAACTATGTCCCATGTTTAATTCCTTTCTAGTGCATTCATCTCTTATCTCATGGCAATCTTCCAATTCTCATTATTTAGGGTCTCATGTAGGGTTTTTGGGATAGAGATGGTGTTTATTTTTTAGAGGAATGTTTTATGTGAAGGTGAGAATTTCTGGAATGACATAGTTAGCCATAGGGTATAAGGGTTTCTTAGTGCACTCTCCTTTTCCTTTTCTAATAGCAATTGGCTGATAAATATTTTGAGAGAGTTCATCAAGAGCAGGAGAGATTTCATTACCTTTTTCAGGTTCAGATTCTTGGGCTTGCAGAGGGGTCAATTTAGGCTGCTATACTCTTTTTTATACACCTGCAGCGGTTTGTTAGCAGTAGTAGTTTCTCCTTGTGGATTTTTAGTGTTTGGGGAGTCACATGTTTGTGAAATTGATGTTGGACACTCATGTGTTTGTAACATAGGAGATGATGATTGCTGTCTAGATGAAATAGGAAATGAAAACATGTCATCCATAGAAAAAACAATAGCCTTTTCTTCTATATTTTCCTCCCCCTGAAGAGAAGAGGTGCTGAAATAAGACTGATTTTCATTGAAACTAACATCTTTTGACACAAATTTTTTTTGAAGAAGGATGATAACATTTGTAACCTTTTTGTGTGATAGAATATCCTATAAAAATGCATTTAAGAGCCCTAGCATCCAGATTATCCCTTTGATGTTTGTGAATGTGGACATAGGAGACACATCCAAAGATCCTAGGAAGGATAAAACATATTTGTTGGAAAAAATTCTTACAAATATTTTAAAGGACTCTTAAAGCCAATCACTCTTGAAGTTTTTATTTATTAAATAGGTGGCTGTTAACACTGCTTCTCCCCAGTAATTCTTTGGGATTTTATGTTGAAAAGTAAAGCCCTAGCAGTTTCAAGTAAATGCCTATTCTTCCTCTTGGCCAAACCATTTTGTTGGGGAGTGTTTACACAAGATGATTGGTGGATAATTCCTTCTTTGTCAAAGTCTTGTGATAGATTTTGATTAAAGTAGTCACTAGCATTATCAGTCCTAAATCCTTTAATGTCAACCCCAAACTGTTTCTTTATCATTACTGTAAAGTTTAGCAAAATGTGGCTTACATCAGATTTCTTTTTAATTAGATAAACTCAAGTCATTCTAGTGCAATCATCAATAAATGTTACAAAACCTTTTGCTCCTGAAATATTTGGAATGTGATATGGTCCCCATATATCAGAATGGATTATGGAAAATGGAGACATGGATCTTGATTCACTTGAAGGAAAAGGCACTCTATGGGGCTTAAACTCACAAATTTCACAATTAAAGTTTTGAACATCAAGGTTTTCAAAGAGAGATGGAAACATGTTCCTAAGAGTCTTAAAAGGTACATGTCCTAGACGACAATGATGATTCCAAACATCAATTTTTTTGAATATATTGAAATAAATGATAGGAAAAGAGAGTTACTACTGCTGCCTTTGCCACTGCTGCCTTGCATTTCAAGCATGTACAACCCATCCTTGACCCTAGCATGTCCAATCATCCTCCCCGTAGCTAGGTCCTGAAATATGCAGTAATCAAAGAAGAAAGTTACACTGCAGTTTATGTCTTTAATGAGTTTTCGAATAGACAGTAGATTTGTAGTGAGATTAGGAACATGTAGTACTCTTTTAAATGGAAAAGAGGGATTAAAAGAAAGTGTTCCTTGGCCTGCAACTGAGGTTACAGACCTATCTGCCGCTGTAATTCTCTTACTGTAATGACAGGGTTGATAGGATTTGAGGGCATCTGTAGAGGGGGTCATGTGATCTGTTGCACCTGAGTCAATGACCCAGGTGCTGGAATGGCTCTGGTTTGAGGCACAAAATGCACGAGAATTTAGAATTTTACCATTTTGAGCAAGAGAGCATGACCCAAATGGTTTCTCCATGGTGTTGACTAGGGATCTTAGGCTCTCAATCTCCTTGTTAAGTCCTCTTACCTCTGGAGTGTTAGTTTCTGAGGCTGTCTCTTCAGCATTAGCCAAGTGTGCATGTCCTCTTGGCTGATTCCACCTGAATCCTCCATTATGCCTCATCCTTGTAGGGGCTATCAGATTCCTTGATAGTGGTTTGCCATGCAATTTCCAGCATATCTCCTTTGTATGACTTGTTTACTTGCAGTAGTTACAGAACTACTCTTCTTTAGGGATTTTTCTCCCTTTAGTTTTTATCCCTTTTGGTTTCATTTCTACCATGAGTTATCATCATAGCAGACCCTTCTGTGAGTGGCCTCCATCATTAGTCCTCCTTCCTTCTTTTGCCCTTGTTACTGAAAAGACTTCATTGAGTGAGGGCATAGATTCCTTTCCTAGTATTTGGACTATTACTGGATCAAATTCCATGTTTAGTCCTGCAAGGAATTCAAAAATCCTTTCCCTCCACATAATTTTTTAAAATTGTTGCATCATCATTGCACTTCATTTTAAAATCTTGATAATAATCTAACTCCAACCATAAACTTTTCATGATGTTGTAGTATTCAATAACCAACATATTACCTTGTTTGGTTGTTGGCAACTTGGTCTTAATCTCATAGATTAAGGCAGCATCCTTGACCTTAAAGTAGGTCTGTTTTACTGCATCCCACACATCTTTTGTTGTGTTCAGGAACATGTAGGGCCTATAGACTTCTGGTATGGAATTCCATAGCCATGACATAATCATGGAGTCTTCTTCATCCCATAGGGTGAACTTTGGGTCTTCTGGTTTTGGGGGATTGTCTGTTAAATGACTAATCTTTTCTCTTCCTTTGAGAAATGTTTTTACTATCTGTGACCACTTTAGATAGTTTTTTCCATTCAGTCTATAGGAGGTCTATAGGTTCTGAAACTCTCTGGCTGTTTGGGTTTCTTTGGTGGTGTTTTCCGACATGATTTTCTGATGTCGGGGTGGAAGGGAAGGTTCTGGATCTAGGTTTTATGAGATAGGCTCTGATACCATGTAGAAAATTGTATTTCAATCTCATAATTATCACTGCCTAGGACTTAGGATATATACAACTTCTATATTTCTAATTTAGGATAGTTATTAACTATACATAAATAGCTATCAATGCTAGATACTAACTAATAGGGAAGTATTTGACTTCCCTTTTATACATCCTACAAATCTGCCATTCAATAGTTTGACATTTTAGATTGAACTTATTGAGCAAACTAAAAAATGGGAAGGACACTCATGGGTTAGGGGAGTTTCAAGTTGATCCTGCATCACCATGAACCCACTCACTCAAATTATGTGGGACCAAAGTGATTACGGTACCCACCACTTCCTGAGTTTGGTTTAATATTAAGCCAAGCTCACCTAATTAATTCTCCCTTGTGTGATGTAGGGAGTGTTAAATGATCTAACTCTGAAAAATTTACTGAAGTAAAATAATTTCTGAATTGACCGAATAAAAATGGATAATACCTTCAACTTTTCTTCCTATGATTGGATCATGAAGTTTGAGGAAAGTCAAGGAGAGCTCAATTGCTCAAGTAGGAGCAAAGAGAAGGGTTTGCCAAAGCAATAAGAGTTAGTACGAACTTAGGTTCAAACAGTGGAAAATTTGATGTTTCAGCTGTCAAAACAAAAAGAACATTAGAAGACCTTGTCTAGACACTTGAGAGAAAGCAAAAGGTGAGTGTTTGTATACGTATCTCTGAAAAAGAGTGATATTTGATTCTGTCTTTCTTTTTCATGATTGATTTCTACATTCTAATAGAGGTTTCTTTATTTGTGAGCTTGAAGGGAAAAAAGTTGTTGGGAAAAAAGGAAGGGGCCAATGTTTGTACAGAGAAAGTTGATTTAGTTTCTCAATTGTATTGGGAGGACTGGGGACCATTGAACCTTTCCATGTTCCTTAATTGAAGAAAAAATTCATTTCCCTGAGTATTCTAGATTCTTAGGAAGCATGTTTATGACAGGAAGCATGAATGTACTCCAAATTGTAGGCTTTCTTATAAACGTTACAATGAGAGGCTGGGATATGTGATAAAAAGCACGGTTTAATTTGTGTATGCACTGAATTATCACTCTTCTTGAGTGTCTGTTCATTAAATAGGCATCAAACTGATTTACATGAGTAGCTAGTAATTCGGGCTAAGTATGGAAGAAGGATAAGTGTCCTATTACAATACTACTAACTACTATTTACATCTCTAATTAATTTCCTAATTAATACACAATCACATCCTGTGACATCCCCCCTCAAATTGATGCTGGTCGATCAAGAAGAATCAATTTGTCACCTAAGAATTTATGCCGATGCCGAGAGAGAGCTTTAGTCAAAATATCCGTAGTTTGATGTTCGGTGGAAATGTGAGGTAGTGTAATTTCATGTTGGTGAAAGGATTCACGAATGGAATGACAATCAACCTCAATATGTTTTGTACGCTCATGAAACACTGGCTTAGCCGCAATCTGAATCGCACTTGTATTATCAGCATGAAGAGGAGTGGAATGATTCTGAGGAAAACCAAGTTCGCCCAATAACCCACGAAGCCATGTAATTTCCGAGCAGGCTGAAGACATAGCCCTATATTCAGATTTTGTGGAGGATTTGGAAACTCGATCTTGCTTCTTACTCTTCCAAGAAATGAGTGAATTACCAAAAAACATACACCATCCGGTAACAGAGCGACGAGTATCTGCACAACCGGCCCATTCAGCGTCACTATATCCTTCTAACTGTAAGGAAGATTCCTTAGGAAAGAACAACCCTCGTGAAGAAGTACCCTTCAAATAGCGGATAATGCGGCGAACAGCAGCAAAGTGAAGATGTCGAGGAGCCTGCTTGAATTGGCTAACCTACTGTACCGCAAAGGAAATATCAGGACGAGTAATCGTCAAGTAATTCAAACTTCCAACTAGTTGCCGATACAAGGATGGATCTGACAGAAGCTCGCCTTCCTCCTGGAGAAGCTTAACGTTGATCTCTAATGGAGTAAGAATAAGATTATCCATTTGGAGACCAGCTAGTGAAATGACTTCCTGTGTACATGTGTTGATGTAACAATGTACCGGTCAGAGTAATCTGAACCTCGAGGCCAAGAAAATACTGTAAGGGGCCAAGATCTTTTATGTGAAAAGAGTCATGAAGATGCTTTTGCAAGGGTTGAAGTAACTCATTATGTGAGCCAGTAATCACAATATCATCAACATAGACCAGAAGTAATACAATTCCTGCAGATGTCTGGCGAAGAAACAGAGAGGAATCAAACTGACTTTGAATAAAGTGAAAGGCAAGCAAAGTAGAGCGAAATTTATCAAACCATGCCCGTGGAGCCTGTTTCAAACCAAACAAAGATCTGTGTAGCCGACAAACCTCGGAGGAAGGTGTTTTAAACATGCCCGGAGGTGGAGACATAAATTTCTTCCATCAAATCTCCATGTAGAAAAGCATTTTTCACATCCATCTGTCTAAGAGACCACTCCTGTGACGTAGCAAGTGTCAATATAGTCCGTACAGTAGTCATTTTAGCTACTGGTGCAAATGTCTCTTCATAATCAATACCATACTCCTGTCGGTTTCCAAGAGCCACGAGACGGGCCTTATACCGGTCCAGAGAGCCATCAGATCGAAACTTGACCGAGTATACCCATTTACAACCAATAGGTTTGACTCCAGGCGGACAAGTCATAAGATCCCAAGTGTTATTGTCTTGAAGAGCTTGAATTTCCTCTTGCATGGCCTCCTGCCAGCAAACTTGGGTGGCTGCCTGAGTATAAGAGTGAGGGACAAAAATAGTATCGAGAATGGCAGTAAGCGAGGTATGAGAAAAGCCATACCTATCTGGTGGATGGGAAACCCGAGTGGATCGTCGAGGTGCTGGTAGTGTAGAATCAGATGACGAAGTGGTGTCTGAAAGGGGCGCTGAAGGAGGACGTCTTTGATACACTATACCTGGTTTAAACTGCTTAATGGAAGGAGGGACATCATCAAATGGGGGAAGTGGAACAGTAGGAGAATCAGAGATGACATGAGATTGAAAGAAATATTGATTTTCAAAGAAAACTACATTTCTAGAGATTCGAAATTTATTTGCATGATCATCATAGCATATGAATCCTTTCTGAGTAAGGCTATAACCCATAAAAGCACATTTGACAGACTGAGCGGTAAGCTTCTGACGTTCCGTGGGTGGCAGATGAACAAAACAAACACACCCAAAAATATGAAGTGATTTATATACAGGAGGTATACCAAATAAACGAAGATAGGGAGAATCATAATTTAGAGTGACTGTAGGCAAGCGATTGATTAAATAAACAGCCGTATATAATGCTTCTACCCAAAATTTGGTAGGTACAGACGATTCAATTAGCAAAGTACGAACAACATCTAAGAGATGACGATTCTTACGCTCAGCGACTCCATTTTGTTGAGGGGTGTAAGGGCAATATCGTTGAGAAATTATCCCTTTTTGTTGAAGATAATTCTGAAAGGGATTTGACATGTATTCCCCCCCTGAGTTGGAGCGTAAAATTTTGATACAAGTACTGAATTGTGTCTCGACAAGCACGACAAATTTTTGAAAAACAGAGAACACGTCAGCTTTAGAGTGAAGAAAATAGATTCAAGTAAATCGACTATAATCATCAATAATGTCACAAAATAACGATATTACCCATGAGAAATAACAGGACTAGTACCCCAAACATCAGTATGCACAATTTCAAACAAAGTGGAAGCACGGTGACCGTGCACCGGAAAAGGTAAAGTTTTACTTTTACCAAGACGACAAGTAGCACAATCAAAAGGAGAGAGAATTTTATTGCCTAAAAAACCATGTTTCAAAAGATGAGTTAAGACAACGGAATTAGGATGACTTAATTTCTTATGTCACACTTCATTATTATTGGCTGTAGCCATACAAGCAAAGGAAATAACATTCGGAATTGAAAAATATAGAGGAAAAAGACGTCCTACTTTAGGCCCCCTCGCGATAACCATTCCCGACACCTGATCGTGCACAACACAACCACCATGAGAAAAATGAACATCAAGGTTATCATCCACCAATTGTCCAACAGAAATTAGACTAGTAGATAATTCAGGAGAGACAAAAACATCTTTAATTGACTAATCCAAATTACCAACAGCAGTAATAGGAAGTGTACTGCCATCAGCAATCTGAATAGATTGTGTGCCGTCATACTCATGAACATCATGGAGTTCCGTCGTACTATCAGTCATATGATTAGAAGCACCCGAATCAGCAAGCCAAGAAGTGGAGGTAGGAATTATACCTTGTAGGCCCAAAGCCTAAAAGCTAAGACAATCATCTGTTGAACCATGGCAGGTGTGAGAACAAATGAATCAATGCTTACAGTGGGAGGCGCAGAAGCTGAGTCCTGGACAGTAGCTTGAAAAGCTTGAGAGTGGCGATTCTGAGGTCGTACTTGAAAGTAGTTGCAAACTTTCTTCGGACAGTTACGAGCAATGTGACCAAGCTCTTTGCAGCTGAAACACTGCAACCTGTGCAATCCTCTTCCCTGTGCTGCATATGCTACAGTAACAGGCTCAGAAAAAACCTTCTGAGAGGCCATGCCCATCTGAGTGGATAATCGTTGCTCCTCACGTAATAAATCCCCCAAACAAATATCCAAGGAAGGAACCGGATCACGACTTAATAAACCAGCTCGAACATGTTCAAATTCCGGACGAAGCTTCATCAAAAATTGATCGCGTTGACTCTCAGCAAGTACAGCTTGAAGAGCCGCGAGAGCCGCAATAGGAACCTTAGCATGAACAATAGCAGAATACTCGCACCATATATTAATAAAACCCGAATAAAATTGTTCAATGGTAAGGTTACCTTGACTGTAACTGCTAATCTTCGACTCCAACTGGAATTTCCGAGCACTGTGATCTTGATGATAAATGCGGCGTAGATAGGCCCCCATAGCATGAGCCGTAGTGAAACACCGAAGATTAGCAATAAGATGAGGCTCAATCGTCCCCAATAGCCATGAAATCATCTTAGCATCTTGAACCTCCCATTTGGCTAATTCCTCTTTATCAGTGGGAATTTTGGTAGAGCTATCAATATGCTCTGATAATTCTTTCCCTTTTAAGAACATTTTGAATTGAAACTCCCATGTAGAAAAATTCTTTCCTGTAAAACGAATAATATTATTCTCCAAAGACATGATGCAAATTCGTAGAAAATTAGCCCAATAAGTCCAAACATTAAGCTAATTAATTAAACAAGCCCAACTAATAAGGCCCAGAAATTGCCTTAAAAAATACTCTCGGCCCAGCACCCAATTAGGAAAATGAAGCCTAAAATGAAAGCCCAAACCTGAAAAAGAAGAGGAGAGAGCCCATGCCACGCAGCCCAGCAGCCCAGTCAATCCCAGCAGCCACACCACGTGTCAGTAGAGCAAGCCGACGCGTCAACAGGACAAAGGCAAGTGGAATGCTGACGTGGCAACAAGAAGAAAACAATAGATTGTTGTCTTCTTTCGATAATCACCCATAGAACCAAAGTTCGTCCTCCCCAACGAATTCCGACAACAAGACCCAGATCGCCGACCACTTGTGACAACCACCACAAAACCCGTAGTGAGCACAGAGAGCGCCGATGTGCCCAAAACAACTCAGCCACAACCGAGAATCACGCTAAAACAGAAGATATCACAACTCAGCCACCACAGAACAGAAGATATCACAACCCAAAAAAATTTATTCCCAAGAAGCCTTGCTCAGAAGCAGAGCAACCGAAGACACAAAAAAATTTCTGTTACACACACGATGAGTTACAGGTCAGTAGAAGCTCTGATACCATGTCAATATTAATTTGTGTATGCACTGAATTATCACTCTTCTTGAGTGTCTTGTTCATTAAATAGGCATCAAACCGATTTACATGAGTAGGTAGTAATTCGGGCTAAGTATGGAAGAAGGGTAAGTGTCCTATTACAATACTACTAACTACTATTTACATCTCTAATTAATTTCCTAATTAATACACAATCACATCCTGTGACATCTTCTGTCCCTCGAGGCTGTTGAATTGACCGAGTGACATAAATTGTTATTGTTTCTTCCTTTCACAATTTTCTATTTGATTTTTTAATATCTACTCATCTCTAGTTTAATTGTGACTTCGACCTTGAAGGATAATCTATTACAGTCTTTCTTGATCTTTAAATCAATTCTTGAACCTGAGCGTGGTTATAATTTTATATTGAAGTTTTCTTTTTAATCTGCAGTTACAGTGTCTTGAGAAATAAAATGGATCCTTGATAAACGTTTTTAGACAGAATGAGATTTCCTTTGTTGGATTGTCCTTGTTGCCCCTCATTGTCTAACCATTGGCACAAGTTGAGATGAAATGTAAAATATTTGCGTTCTCCTGCTGATTGAATGTGCTGGTTCAAGGTCATTTTCTCTTTACACACCCCTGTGTGTGGACCCTGTAAAATGATTAGTCTCTACTGTACTTTTCTCTTTTCCACATCTGGATTACATCTCATTGTTGCCTTCACCAGGTAAAAGTTCGGTTTAATATTCTCTGTGATGAGTGATATAAATATTTTCTTTCTTTCTTTTAATAATTTAATTGCTGGAGAGTTTGATTTACTAATCTAATTAACTAGTCTGAAATTATTTTGTAGGTTCCAGTATATGAAAATGGAAGTTTTGTTGGTCCTACAATCTGATGTGATGTTACAATCAACATGGATTGCTACAAAGTATCCCTTTCATGTTTTTTACTCTTGATGGCTTCAGAATGAATGGACTTGGATAATTTATGATTCTCAGTGGAAGAAGAGTTGAACCAAAGACCTTGCCATAATCTTGAGAACAATGTTTGTGTTGAGCAGGAAGAAATTCTTGGCCAGTCCTACTCTGTATGCAGGTAATTTCCTTTTTTCTTGGATTGAGTGAATCCTTTGGGAATTAGCTGGAGAATGGTTAACAATTTGTGTTATCGGAAAACCCACAGGCACACAGCCTAGAAGAGGCCATAACCATTGTAAACAAAATCAGGTACTTATTTTAACTCCTCTCTTAATCCTCAGGCTGCCATTAGACTTGTCTTATATGCTCATTATCTTAGAGATGTGTTTGTTGATTCAGTGTTTGTTGCAATTTTCAAACCTGTGACTTTTCCTCCATTCTTGCCAGATTTAATATATTAGGCAAATATGTAGTTCATCATGTCATGGTGGATACAATAGAGGGGGAGCTTGTGAAAAACAAAAGAAAATGTGTTCATGGAAGATTTTCCGAGTTTGGGTATTCTATGCAAGTGTGAACTACATGTTGGAATCAATGTTTCTGTACCAGTTCCATTGCCATGCTCCTCATTTCAAGAAGCTAAGGTGTCTTTAGCTGGCAATCTGAATTTTTGCGGTAGAATTCCTTAAAACCCTCTCTCAGGCACCCACATTACTTGGAGCAGTGGTTGGACCATTTATGAAATGCAGCTACGGAGCTCTCTTTTTTCTGTTTCTGCATGCAGGAAAGGACAGGCCCAGATTAAGACAGTTGCACGACAATGGAGAGAGTTGCCTAGCATAGGAGTCTCACTATCCATGCATATATCGTATGAGATGGACATGACAAGTCGAGGGGTTTGCTTAGCATTGCCTCCTGAGAGAGATTCACCTGGCAAGATAGTGTCATGCGAAATTTTTTTAATTTAAATTTGAAAAAAAAATCATTTTTTTTCAAATTTATTTTTAAAACAAATTGCGAAATACCCTTTTACTCTATATAAAGATACGAGGAAGATGGAGAATGGCAAAAAATCATCATCATGATTATTATTATTTATCTATTTCTTTTTAAAATGAGCTCGATGAAAAAATAAAATCATCTGGGTTTCTAAAACCCTATTATAACCGTAACATATGTTCTAGTCGGACTAAAAATACAAAATCAAATAAAATTCTTGTCAAGCTCTAATATGCTCTGATAGAACATTTTGAACCAATCAAATGAAAAAATATTAAATAAAAAAACATTATGGGAATGAAATGATTAATATAAAAGGCTTAAATCAAACTCAATCCCAATTCCAAACCCAAACCCAAACCCAAACCCAATTCAAATCTTTATCCCAAGTAAAATAGTATAAAAGGATTAAATTATAAAAAAAGTCAAGTGACAAAAAAATAAAAATAAAAACATTATAGGAATAAAAGGATTAAATTAAAACATCAAACTCAATCTCAATTTCAAACCCAATTCTAATCCCCGATTCCAAGTCAAGTAGTCAACATAATATAAAGAGAATAAATTAACAAAAAAAAAAAGTCAAGTGATAAAACAAATTAAAAAAAATTAAAGTAAATTATTACAACTCAGTCAATTATGTCTTCTTCTATGTTGCATTTCCTTTCTGTTTTTTTTAATTCATCTTGCAATGTCTCGTATATTTATGATTTGAAATACCATTTCATAATAAAAAAATATTCTTCTGTAGTCTAAACACCATTTTATAGTTTAATAATTTTACAAAGAGTTTGTTTGTGTGATTCAAAAGTATTTTTATTTTCAGTTGAATTTGATGTATTATTAGAATCTAAAATAAGTTTTTCACATATTTTCAAATAATTTAAAAAGTAATCTGTATTACAATTAAAAATACAATTAAAAAAACAATTCTGTCGCAAGTTCCTTGAAAATTCATTCTGATTCCGCCGACGGGGATGGGGATGGGGATGGGGATGGATAGGAAAAACTGGTGGTGTAAAATGGGCGTAGAAAACAGATATTATTAGGAACAAATAATAAAGGAAAGAATATGCAGTGCGCGTACGCATCCTGTTCCTGGATACCAACTCAAGCTTGTGTAAAACTCCGAAATTCGAAGGCAAAGCTAACAACTGAAACGTATTATTATACTTGTTTTGACAATACAGGAGGCGGAGGAGGAGGAGGAGGCGGAGCAGCAGCAGCAGCAGCAGGAGGAGGTCATGTAAAATCAATAGCAAGCACTTCAAACCCTTTTGTGAAGCACTGTCTCAAGCTCCAACAAAACTCCTCTTATCGCCACTCTCATGCTTCAGCTCTTGTCGTGGGTTCTACCCCTATCAGGTGGTGGCGTGATTTGTCTCCCTCTCTGTTTTTTTCTCAATAATAAATCATTTTGGGTTCTAAAGTCACCTAATAGTAGGCCCAAATGCATTCTTTGGGAATTGAGTTCATTGTAATCCATTTCATGCATCAGTTAGTTCTATGATAAATTATTCTGTTGATTATTATAACAATGAGTCAGTGACATGATGTGAACAGGGAGATATACAGATCTCAAGAGTCCCTGCAGAAGAGGACCGTTGAATTGGAATATTTACTTCTTCTTGATAAAACAGAGGTCTCCCAAGTCCTCGACGACAAGTCCTCTGCTCGTGTTGTGCGTGTGAGCTCTGTCGTGATGAAAAAACTTTCACAGTTGCAATCTACTGAATCTGTCGATGCTATTGCTCTCATGAAATTTCCTACCACCTATTTTGTTGTAGACAATCATCAAGATTGTAGCCGGAAATGGTTCCCATCTCCGCACCGGATTTTAGTCCTCGACGGGATTCAGGTTTTTTTATATCTTTTCCAATTACTTTACCATTTTGACTTCTGTAGCCTACTTGATTAATAACTGTATGAGTTGCCTCATGGCATCATGAAATTTTAAAACTTGCCTCTCATCATGTCAGAACAAATAAAGCTAAGCACATAGATAGATGGAATGCCCAGAATAAGCTCATTGCTTGGTGTAGTCTTTTGTCCTACTCACTAATCCATAAACAAAATTTGTCATGCAGTTGCACTGGAATTTATTTTACACCTGAGAACCTTTAAATTTCTTTTCCTGTTGTTTGAGATGCTAAAATTTGTTCTTCCTTAGATGATGAAGTGAAAACAATGCAGTTTGAGGAATGTCATGGGTGTATTCATTCATTACCAGCTCATGAGTGTTATTCACTGCAGGATCCAGGTAACCTTGGTACATTACTCAGATCAGCTTTGGCATTTAGATGGGTAAGCACCAAGTGCAAATCTCATTTAAATCTTTTTTCTGCCTCTTAACCTTTATCCCCCCCCCCCCCCCCCCCCCATTGGTTAAGCGCATTCTATCCTGAACACCCCAGTATACATTATTAGCAAACCTCCATTCCGAGTTTTCCAAGGTTGTTGTAAGGTCATCTCGTTCACACAATGACATCAATTACAATTGAATTCAAATGTTTCCCTCCAATGTTGTAATCATGGTGGACCATATATTTGAAAACTTTTGAGAATATTTTTCTCTCAATTTACCTATTAGTTGCAATAATATGGCTGCAGTCATTGCAATTTACCTATTCGTTGTCTGAACTTGAGTATATCATGCCTTCATGAAACTTCCCTTTGGACAAATTATTGCATCCTACGCATTCCTTAGATTACATTTTTCTTGTCCACTGCTTTCTCAATTCATAATTGAAAAACCAAAGGGCTAATATCGTTGATGATAGACAACAGGGTGGTGTGTTCTTACTTCCTGGTTGTTGTGATCCATTCAATAGTAAAACCCTTCGAGCTAGCCGAGGAGCTTCCTTTCAGATCCCCATAGTTTCTGGCAGTTGGTATCATCTTGAAGCCCTCAAAGATGAATACCAGATGAAGATGTTTGCTGGCCATCCAGACTGTAATGACAAATCGAGATCCGTGTCACATCTGTCTCAAGGGCTTGCAGATTGTTTTGCTAGGGTCCCATTGTGCTTGGTTTTGGGTAGCGAAGGGCATGGCCTTTCAGAGAAAGCTCACCGAGAATGTGAGCTTTTGAGTATACCGATGGCAGGAGAGTTTGAGTCTCTCAATGTCGCGGTTGCTGGGGGCATTTTCTTGTACATGTTACAGCCGAAAAGCCAGAAAATTGTTTAATGGTTTTTATTTGTGATTTTGTATGGAGTCGAAACTTCCCTAGTGATGAACAAATTATTGTTGAGTAGTTGAGGTTTTCGTGATATTAGACTTTAGGTTTGGCCTATGAAGCCTATATAATTATCCCTAAAATTTAATATTATAGTTATGATATAGCTTTTGTCCTCTTTTTTTTGAGTAAATTGAAAATTTGTATGTTTAATAAAATTGATGGATAATTATGTGTTTATAAATGTTAAAAAAGTTATTAATGCTAAATAAAGATCAAGTTAGAAGTTAAGAGATAGATTTAGCTTAAGATATTTTTATCTCATGAAACAAGAAGCTCTTCAAAGTTTTCATTTAGTTACATGTCAAATATTTTATTCTTAAGAAAAAGAGCTTTTATTCAAATTCCATCCAAACAAAATTGGTATGATTTCTCCTTTGCTTATCATAGTTTTTTTATTGTAGCTTTTTGAGAAATGTTTGTTCAATAAAAATTAGAATAAATATTACAAAAACTTTAAATATTTGGCATAAGGATAAGAAAAGTCATCTTCTTAATTAAAACCCTCCATATCTTATTAATATAAACCTTTTTTGCAATACATTTTTATTAAAATATTTATTTTTTAAAATAATAGTTAATCAGAACTATTAAAGAAAGTTTTAATGAGGGAAAAAATATATTTTAATACCATGAATGGATTGATTGAGTTTATACTGAGCTCCAATAAATTGCTTTGTGAAAAATGTAAACCTACAAGGGAGGAGTGGTGGTGATCAAGTAGTGTTTAGGGGAGAGAAAAATCCTTTTAGTTGTGTGATTTTAGTCATGATTGCTCGAAAATTGTTATAAAAATAATGTATGACTTAAAGATTTAGAAATGAGGAGATGAAATTAACAAAGATTCTCTTAGTAAGAGAATTTCCTGATGTCTTTCCTAGGAAATTACATGGGCTGCCATCTAATAGAGAAATTGAAATAGATATAATTCCTAGAACTACCTCAATAGCATAATAACCTTATGGAATAGCGCCAATAGAGATGGCCGTTTTGAAGATTCATCATCATGAACTATTGGATAAAAGATTTATTCAACCTAGCAATTCTTTTTGGGGAGTTCCTATGATATTCATGAAAAAAAAGTATGGTACCTTCCAATTTTATATTGATTATAAATAGTTGAATAGAGTGACAATAAAGAACAAATATTCATTTTTCAGGGTAAATAATTTGTTCAACCATTTAAAAAGAGTGTGGGTATGTGAAGATTATATTTATTTTTGTTGGAATAAATTCTACATTATAGGATATTGACTTAGTTTTCCATATCTCATGATATTAGGATCTGTTAGTCATGGGATAACTAGTTAGTTTTTTTTTTTTTTTTTTTTTTTTCAGTATGTTTAACTAAGTTAGTTGTAGTTCCATGTTTTCTTCATTCCTTTCTAGTGCATGTAAAGGCTATATATAGCCGAAGCATAAAGAACTGTTGTGTGAGATCCTAATAGCACAGAGAAAGCAATACTTCTCATGTAAAACACATAACAAAGGCTCAGTTGAATTATTGACATTTGGTATCAGAGTTAGGTTCTCTTGTTCTATGGTTTATGATGACTTGCAGCAACAACGAATAATTAAATGGCAGGAGAAGGAAGTAGCTTTGTATAACCAACAATTCCGTATTTCAAAGGTCATTATGACCGTTGGAGCATGTTGATGGACAATTTCCTAAGATCCAAAGAATATTGGGATCTAGTGGAGAATGGAATCAAGCAGTATGCTGAAGATGCAGAATTGACAGCAGTTCAATTAAAAGCATTGGAGGAGCAAAACTCAAGGATTTGAAGACCAAAAACTATCTCTTCCAGGCCATCGATAGAGCTATATTGGAGACCATCTTGAAGAAAGAAACAAAAAAGGATATATGAGATTTAATGAAGAAAAAATATCAAGGCACAATAAAAGTCAAGAGAGCTCAATTACAAGCTCTTCGTAAAGAGTTTGGGATGCTCAATAAGAAGGTTGGAGAGTCGCTAGATGAATACTTTGGAAGAAATCTAAAATTGCTAACAAAAGGCGAATGAATAGAGAGAAGTTGAAAGAAGTAGCTATTATTTAAAAGATTGTAAGACCAATGACACCAAAATTTGATTCTGTGGTGTGCTCAATTAAAGAGTCAAAAGACCTTGATACTCTCTCAATTGATGAACTCCAAAGCAGTCTTTTAGTACATGAATAGAGGATGAATGGTCATGCAATGGAAGAACAAGCACTGAAGGTGAGCCATGGAAACCATTTTTGGAGGAGAGGAAGTGGTTGAGGAAGCTTTTGAGGACGTGGTCGAGGCCGTCATGGATCATTTGATAGATCGACCGTGAAATGTTTCAATTGTCATGAAATGGGACATTTTCAATATGAGTGTCCACTGATAGACAATGAAACAAAGGCTAATATAGCTGAAACTGGAGAAGAATTGTTATTGATGACATATGTGGAAGACAAAGGAAATCACAAACAGCAACACATGGTACTTGGATTCAGGATGCAACAATCATCTGAGTGGAAACAAAACAGATCTGTTTAACATCCACCACACAAGATGATACCTGGTTGTGGCATTTTTGATATGGACACCTGAACTTCAAAGGCCTAATGATGTTACAGCAGAAGAGCATGGTAGGAGGACTACCTAACTTACTACCTAATACAAAGATCTATGAAGAATGCATGATGGGAAAACAACACAAAAGTTTTTCCAAAGGATCACACTTGGAGAGCCTCACAAGTATTTCAACTTAGTCATTCGGATATCTATGGACCTATAACTCCTACCTCAAACAGCAATAAAAGGTATTGCATTACCTTTATTGATGATTACAGTAGGAAATCTTGGTTATACCTCCACAACAGATTGGAGTGGACGAAAGGAAAAATCGTACCCTCATGAATATGATACGTAGTATGCTCACCTCAAAGAAAGTTCCTAAATGCTTTTGGGCAGAAGCAGTAAACTAGAGAAATCTTATTCTCAACAGATGTCCAACTTTTGCAGTGAAGAACATGACTCCAAAAGAAGCCTAGAGTGGATAGAAACCTGATGTTGGTATATCAGAATATTTGGTTGCTTGGCATATAGTCATGTAAGTGACGTTCAATGCATGAAACTAGGGACTAAAAGTATGAAATGTGTAATGCTTGAAGTGAAGAATTAAAAGCCTATATGCTGTACAATCTAATCATACAGAACATTGTAATTAGTAGGGATGTTTTTAGTGAAGATGAAGGATGGAATTGGAGTAGTGGGGGGGATCAACAAGTCACCAATGATCTAGAAACAATTGAATAGATGGATGATAACTCACCCCAAGGTTATCAAAATGAGTCACCAGAAAGTGATTCATCAGAAATAAACATTTTTGAACCTGAGGCAACAACAACTAAGGGAACTAGGAAAAAAAGAACACATTGATGGCTAACTGATTATGTCATTGGAGAAGAAATCATAGATGAAGACAATGGAGCTCCTGTTGCTCTATTTATGGACAATGATCCAATTGATTTTGATGATGTTGTCAAAAGTTTCAAATGGAGGAGAGCCATGGATGTAGAGATAAATGTCATCCAACGAAACAACACATGAGAGCTCACAGATCTGCCTATAGGAAAAAACAATCGGAGTGAAATGGATTTTCAAAACAAAAATTAATGAAAATGGAGAGATTCATAAATACAAAGCCAGGTTAGTAGGTAAAGGGTATTCACAAAGGCATGGAAATTGATAATTCATAAGTTTTTGCACCTGTAGCACGTCATGATACAATTCAATTAGTAATTGTATTAGCTGCAAATAATGACTAGAACATTCATCAACTTGATGTAAAATCAACATTTTTGCATGGAGAATTGAATAAGCAAGTTTATGTGGATCAACCTCTGGGCTATGTACTGAAGGGACAAGAGTAGAAGATCTATCATTTGAAGAAAGCTTTATATGGGCTAAAACAAGCCCCTAGAGCTTTGTACAGCCGCACTGAAAGCTATTTTCTAAAAACAGGCTTTGTGAAGTGTCCATATGAACATACCTTGTTCATAAAGCATCAAGAGGAAGGTAAAATCTTGATTGTTTGTCTCTATGTTAATGACTTAATGTATACTAGAAATGATGCAACCATGTTCATTATATTTAAAACCTCCATGATGAATGGTCCGAAATGACAGACCTAGGAAAGATGCATTATTTCTTGGGTATTGAAGTCAAACAAACTACAAGTGGAATCTTTGTTGGGCAGAAGAGATATGTTGAAGCAATGCTTCAAAGGTTTCATATGATTGATTGTAATGTTGTGCAAAATCCAATTGTTCTAAGAACCAAGCTCACTAAAGACACTAGTGGTAAAACGGTTGACAATACTCAGTTCAAGTAGATTGTGGGGAGCCTAATGTATTTGACTAACACACATTTAGATTTAATGTATGTTGTTAGTCTAATAAGTAGATTTATGGAATCACCCACTGAAGCACATCTCAAACAATAAAGAGGGTATTGCGATACCTGAAAGGAACTACAGATTATGGCTTGTTTTACAGGAAAGGATTGAAGGAATAATTTTTGGTAGGATATAGTGATAGTGACTATGCTGGGGATTTAGATGATCGAAAGAGTACTTTAGGATATATTTTCATGAAAGGCTGAACAATTGTTACATGGTCCTCCAAGAAATAGCTAGTAGTAACACTTTCAACAACTAAAGCTGAATTTATTGTTGTTACATCATGCGCATGCCAAGCCATGTGGTTAAGGAGATTACTCCATGAATTAGGTTGTTCACAACATGAATCTACACCAATATATTGTGATAATAGCTCAACTATCAAGTTATCAAAAAACCCAGTTATGCATGGAAGGAGTAAACATATAGATATACGATTTCATTTTTTGTGTGAGCTCACTGGAAAAGAAGAGGTAAATTTGATCCACTATTGGACTCAAGAACAAATTGCAGATATTTTAACAGAACTGTTACAGTTGGATGGTTTTAGAAGAATGCACAACTTACTTGGAGTGTGTTCAAGCTCATATGTAAACTGATTGCTTAATTGCATTCAGTTTAAGGGAGAATGTGAAGATTATATTTATGTTTGCTGGAATAAATCGTATATGATAGGATATTGACTTAGTTTTCCAGTATCCCATGATATCTGGATTTGTTAGTCACGGGATAACTAATTAGTTTTTTTGTTTTAGTATGTTTAGCTAAGTTAATTGCATTTCCATGTTTTCTTCATTCCTTTCCAGTGCATGTAAAGGCTATATATAGCCCAAGTTGTTTCACATTTAATATAACAGAGAAAGCAAAGGCTCAGTTGAATTACCGATAGGGTATTCCCCAAGATATATATGAAATCGGGGTACTGTCAATTGAAAATCAAGGAGCATGATTTCTCGAAGACTGCTTTAGAACTCAATATGGACATTACAAGTGCTTAGTGATGCCATTCATATTGACCAATGCCCCTAACAATATTCATGAATAAAGTATTTCGACCTTGTTTCAATATAAATATATGGTGGTGTTCATAGATGGTTTACTGTTGTATTCAAACTTTTATTTGTAGTATGAACATCTAAAGAGCATGTTATAAATTTTGAGGGATCATCAAATCATGCAAAACTAGGTAAATATTAATTTTGGCTAAAAAAAGAGGTTTTTTCAGGCACTTAATATTGAGAGAAGGAATATCCTTATACTCGAGAAAAGATGAAGCTGTATTGAAATGGGAGAGACACATCAATATTTTATATGATTGCAACTTATTTACCTCGAAAAGATGTGAATTATTGAGTGAACTGAAAATAGCTTTCAAGAGTTAAAGAGAAAGCATACAACTACCCTTACCCTTGTTTTGTCACACCCATCATGATCAAAGAGCAAGTGAGGGTTATACATGAAAAATGTTGTTTTCACATACATATTAAGACCCAAATCAAAGCGTTAGGTTTAGTTTTTCCATGTATAAATAGTTGCAAGGTGCTTGCTATAAGCCAAACATGGATTCGTCTTTAAGGAGAGGGAAATTAGCTTGTGATTGATGATAGAGATTGGGAGGGAGATCCTCTTACAAATATTATATGCCTGTACATCCAACACAATCTGTACAGGAGAGTCTTTAAGGCTCCACGATGAGGATGAAATGAATTAGTCCCTACATGCAGTGGCGACACTGATAGTAAATTGGTTAAACATGAAAAATTAATTTTTTTTATTTTAATGAGATCAAAATGTATCCGAAGAAAAAAACAGTTTTTAAATAAAAAATAAAATTATCAAATTATTTGGTAATTTTTAATTTTTATATTAACTTATATATATATATAACTTGATTATTTGGTTAAATTTTTTTATTGATCTAATGATATAAATATTAATTTTTCAAAACAATAAGTATAAAATATACTAAATTATCAGGTATTTTTTTTAATATTGTGAATGACGTCATAACTCTGATGTATTACTGTAGTTTACTCGATAACAATTTACTTAAAGAAAGAAGAACCCCTTGACGTATGGAATGGTAATTGAGTGGAGGCGGTGAAGTAAATAAAACAGGTATCGAATTATTAGCACATAAATCCCACACCAGTCCAACGATCTGAAACTTGAGTGAAAAAACCAAATCTTCCACCACTGGCTCCTCCGGCAATGACGGCCGGAAAGCTGTACCAACAATTACAGCAACAAGAAGTACAGCAATCCATGTGTTCTTTGAAAGGATCCCTCCGCACTCTGGCAGTCCTAACGCTAATCTCTTTCACATACCTTTCTTTCATTTCTCTCCATTCCTCTTATCCTTCTTCTTTCATATCTGTATCTTCGGTTTCTTTAGTGCCGGCGACCAAGAAGACGACTGTATTGGTTAAAGATTACGACGACAACGAGATATCGGATCTATATCATTCGCCAAGTGTATTCAAATTGAATTACGAGGAAATGGAGAGGAATTTCAAGATTTATATATATCCAGATGGAGATCCAAATACATTTTATCAAACCCCTAGGAAATTGACTGGCAAATACGCGAGCGAGGGGTATTTTTTCCAGAATATAAGAGAGAGCAGGTTTCAAACAAAGGATCCTGATCAAGCCCACCTATTTTTTATTCCCATCTCCTGCCACAAGATGCGCGGCAAGGTCTTCTTGTTTATTTATTGAGTAATTGCTGCTGCATCTGTATCTGCATTTCTCTACAATGCCTGTCTTTCAGCTTATCCGTAGACTGACTTACCTGCCTGTCTTTCTGTAATTTTCAGTATGAATTTTATTAAATATTTATTTGGTTACATTTTCTTCACTACAATGTGCTACTGGAATTGTTATGCCTGCCTACTTTACTTGGTATTCTTCTTTTGGGCGCCAACTGTGTGTCATCAGGCTACCTTTCACGCGCCGAGTCTGAGCCCCTTCCCTGTGGATTCTTATGCAGGCCATCCATGACAAATTATTTTTGGCATGGCCCCTTTTGGATGCGATCCTGGATGTTAAACCCACTTACACTATTTTTTTCTTCATGTTTTGATTGATAAGCATTTGATAGATAAATATGTGCTGTTGCTTTTCCAAGTGAAGAAACCATTTGTTGATGATGGCTTCCGTTTTCTACATTACTATATTCTACATTAGTATTCCCTTAGCTCTTCATGGTTGCTCAATCTAAATTGGCATAACAAATGCTTAAATCTATGCGTGAATAGCTTCTGGCACTACCTTTGCTTTTTTATTAGCATTCCAAAAAATTAAAGATGCCGCCATTGTTGGTTGTTCTAATTGATGAGGTTGCTTCAATCCTGAAATTCATTGTTCTGTGCAGGGTACATCTTATGAGAATATGACCATTATTGTTGAGAATTATGTAGAAAGCTTGAAATCCAAGTATCCCTACTGGAATAGAACATTGGGTGCTGATCACTTCTTTGTCACTTGTCATGATGTTGGGGTAAGAGCCACTGAAGGAGTTCCGTTTCTTATAAAGAACGCGATCAGAGTGGTGTGCTCCCCTAGCTATGATGTCGGATTCATTCCACACAAAGATATTGCTCTTCCTCAGGTCCTCCAGCCATTTGCCCTTCCTGCTGGAGGAAATGATGTAGAGAACAGGTAACAATAAGTGAAAAATATTGACTTATTTATTCTGCTAAGCTTAGGTTTTATAGGCTCTGTTTTTTAGGATTTGTAAAAGTATGGTTGTATCCATTTTTGGGTAGACTATGAAGCATTGTTGCATTTTGCATGAGCATCATTGTTTTGTTTGGACTATAGCAGTCATTTTGATGATTGAATATGGACAACTAAAATTGAAAATACAGGATATTTCTTCTGAATCTTAGGGCTTTTTTTATATTCTTTCTTACAACTTACTGTACATTGAGGACATTAATAGAATTCTATTTTTCTATTTAAGTGGGACTCATAATATTAGTGTTTCACTCTCTAGCTTTCATGTCCTTATTTCTGTGTTTTTATTTTATGCTTCCCCGTGAATATTAGAAGCTCACATGCTACCTATCACCAAAGAAAAAAAAAAATAGAAGCCCAAATGTATTGTGGTTGTCATTTATCATTGACGAAGCTACATAGCTGGAAATTTATACCGAGTGTGTATTTGTCATTGCATCCATGTTCATTCCATGAAAACAACTTTCACAGTTTTTGATTACCTGATAAAGTTGCTGTCAATTGAGATAGGCATATGTGTAAACAGGTGTTGAGTTTTTCTTTCAACTGGATAGAATTTACCCTTGAGTTCATTTGCTTTACAGGACAACTCTTGGTTTTTGGGCTGGCCATCGAAACTCTAGAATTAGAGTTATACTAGCTCGTGTTTGGGAGAATGATACAGAACTAGATATTTCAAACAACAGAATAAATAGGGCTACTGGACATCTTGTCTATCAAAAGAGGTTTTATGGATCTAAATACTGTATATGCCCTGGTGGATCTCAGGTTAACAGTGCCCGTATAGCTGACTCAATCCATTATGGATGTATTCCTGGTAAGTGTTACAACTGTTGCAACTTTTTTTGATAGCCAAGAATGGGTATAAATATGTTTCTATAATATCATATCTCAAGATATGAAATTAAAGGTTTTGATTCTTTGACAAGGTCCCTGTCATTATCCCAAACTTAAATACCTGGAGGATGTGGTTAAGCACCTGAAAAAAGTAAAAAATAAAATGAAAACAAAAATCATACATGTAGGAAATTAGACATATGCTTGTTATTTTAGTCTCACTCATTTTGTGCATGCTCATATTCTCTTGGTATCTAGTCGGGGCTCAGCAATCATGCTGATTGCCCCTGAATTATGATAGAGGAACAGCTTGCATGATGCATGGAAAAACTCGTTTTTTTCTTCTTGGTATCGTGAAGGACTCTTGCTAAGCCCCGATTAGATAAATTAATACAAATATATTGATTGCGAATAAATAACATCCACTAAGGAAAAAGATAAATTCATATATACATAAAATAAATTCTCAAGTGTAATGGTTGTTACACCAATTACAGCGGTGGCATAATGGCTGTTACAGTCGCAACGACTTGCAAAATGCGTACTAAAACAGATTATGAATTAGTAGATGGCTAAAATTCTGTTACGAAATGGCCATATGTTATGTAATGAGAATTTACTTTAGAAACATGCTCCATAGTCATGAAACTTCCTATAAACAAACGTTTTTCATGCAAATTTAACTGTTGTTCAAAACGTTGTTTGGGAATCACTTTCTTAGAATAATACTCTTGTCACTTCTCTTGCAGTAATATTGTCCAACTACTATGACCTGCCATTCAATGACATTCTTGATTGGCACGAATTTTCTGTCGTACTTAAGGAGCAGGATGTGTACCGACTCAAGCAAATTCTGAAGGACATACCCGACAATAAGTTGGTTTCACTGCATAAGAATCTAGTCAAGGTAGAGCCCTCTCCGTTGCAGCTTAAAATGTGTTTCTTTTGGCCATATTATGGAATTTTTTTTATGACTCAGCAACTTCGAATATCTCATTAATGATTGGCAACAACTCGCAAGTACTTAATGTTATGTTTATCAGGCACAGAAGCATTTCCAGTGGAATTCGCCCCCTGTCAAATATGATGCATTCCATATGGTCATGTATGATCTCTGGCTGCGCCACCATGTGATCAAATACTAGTTGTTTATCAGGTACTGAAGCATTTCCAGAGGAATTCGCCCCCTGTCAAATATGATGCATTCCATATGGTCATGTATGATCTCTGGCTGCGCCACCATGTGATCAAATACTAGTTGTTTAAGGGTCGCGATTCCACTATATGCTCAAAACCTTTCATGCTTACAACCCAAAGCCTGTACATTGTCATCCACAAAACGTCCTCCATGCCCCTTGAGCTAGGGAATTGCAGTATTTAAGCTTCCAACTTTTTTTCTTTTTTCTGTCCAACACTGGATCTATAGTATGTCTTTCTGATTCATGATTTCTTGTTTCACAATGCAACTCCAATTACTTGTACTCCAATTACTTATTTCATTATATAATAACAAAAAACTACACGCTTGCAAAATCAAGTACTAATTCAATGTCTAGATGTTTTTGAGATCATAATTACTTCATACAAAACAAGTCTAAACAAATAATGAATTCCAATCTAAGTCATGTCAAACAAGTGATCTAGATCATGAAATCCACTTAGTAAAATAAAGTTCTTAGGCATGATTACTTTTTTTTCTTTGCTTATATGATAACAAAAATAGACGTTTAAAATTAAAGTATCAGTTAAATATGTTTAAGATTGTAATGACTTTATATAAAATAAACTAAATAAAATTTGAAACTCAATTTTTAATCAATTAAAATTAACTTGTTCAACCTGTAATATGAGATAATGAATTCCATAATATTTAATGTTTTTTTATTAAATTATACAATAATCAAAATAATTGTTTGTGAAATTAAGTGTCAATAAATATTAGGATATTTGTTTGAGACTATCTTAAGCCTTTAAAAAACAAATAAAAATAAATTATAAAATCTAATTCAAAAATAATTAAATATTAAAAAATAATTTTTTTTAATAAAAAACAGTAAGTGTGTGGGCCTTAGTGGAGGGTGACATGGTGGCCACCTTTTTAAATAAATAAATAAATAAATATAAATAGTAGGTGATGCATTATCTGTTAGTCGAAAATCCAACCATTATAGAGGTTGTTCTAGGGCAGATTATTTAAAAAATTATTTTCAACTTATTTTCACCTCAGAACACGAACACCTATTAAACATTAAAAAACAATTTATCAACCTTAAATACCTCAATAGTTATCTGAAAACACAAAACCAAACATGGAAAAAATATCTCTCAACTCCAATCTCCATTGTCCAGGGAGATTAAGGTTTAAAAATTCTTTAATAGGATCCCTTCATCAAATAGAACCAATTCACACAAAAAAATTATCTTTTTTGTTATTGGAATGTGGTCAAATGACAACAGATTTCTCTCTAATTTTCCATTAATTGAAGACTTTTCTCTTATCTTTTAAGGTTAAATATTGAGATATTAAGAAAACAAACTTTTAGACCAAGATTAAAATTAAGAAAACACACACTAAAGGATTGTAAAGGGAGAAAAAGGAAAGTGTGCGGATTAAAAACTTATTATGACAATTCTGAGATTTGTCATATGCTCTCTCGTCTTATTTTACACTTTGGTCATCTTTAAATTTATCTTTCTGTAACAAATATAAATAAATTGATCATTAATTAGGTCATACAAAGGTTGTAATTAAAAAAAACTGAGGATGAAATTAAAAAAGAATGTATGATTATTATGAATTACTATAATGAAATACCAAATTGTTTGAATATTTTTTCTTAAAAAAATTAATTTAAAGTTGATGGAATAGTAGTAATACTATAGTATTCCCCGTGTTATGCTAAAAGTTAATCAATTTTTTTTAATATAAAAACTATTCTTGTGTTACTAATGTTTCTTTTAGAACAAAAACAATATGTAAAAAATGATTTGATGTGACATGTTGACTTGATAAATTCAAAAACAATTGAACAACCGATAAAAATATAGTTTGACTTAAAAAATCAAGACAACATATTTTGTACAATATTGAAACAATAATATATTATATTGAATCGGATCAATTCAGATCATCACACCCTTGATAGAAATTAAATAATTTTTTATTAAACTTAATTCTTAATCAATTTAATGTTAAATAATGAAATTAAAATAAAATCGAATTAAAACATAAGCTAACTTAACCCAAGTTAAACTGTCAAACATAAATTAGCAAGACTGGGATAACTATATAAAAGAAAATCAAAATATATTATGAAACTTAATTCACAATTAATCCAATGTTGAAAGACAATTAAAAAACTATTTAAGAAAAAAAATAACTTGAGTCACTAACCAAACCTGTAAACCAAGTCTTGGGACTGATAAAATTATATAATTTAAACTAAGAAATATTATAAATTCTAATTCCTAATAACCTTAATATTAAAGGATGAAATTAAAAAACAAACTCATCTAAAACAAGGACAAAACAAACATTAGTCAAATGGCATAAACCGCGACCCAAGTTATAAGATTATGATAACCTCATAGAAAAAAATATGTAAGACTCATTTCTCAATCAATCCAATATTAAATAATTAAATTTTAAAAAATAGATAGAAATGACAAAAGAATAACTCGAGTTAACTTGAACTATTTAAATATAAATAAAATAAAACAATATAAAGTTCAATTATCAATAAATTCAATATTAAATGATAAAACTTAAAAATAATACTCAATTAAAAAAACAAAAAATACTCTTGTCAACATGACTAATCCTCCAAACTTGTAAGCCAAGTCATAAAACCATTTCTGAAACTCAAAACTCAATCATATGAATATTGAAGGATGATGTTGAGAAAAAATTAATTAAAAAAGTATAAAAAATTATTCGAGACATGACTAATATTGCGATGTCACGGTCACACAAATTAATTATCATAGCTTAAAACATAACACATCAGATAGTATAGAACAATTAAGGGGTCGATCCCATGAGGAAGATTCAAGTCAAATTTTTATGCTATATGATATGCAATTTGTGGTTTTTTGGATGGTGTTTAGGCTGAAGCAAAATAAAATAGAAAACTATCAAGCGAAAATAAATAAAACTAAAATTTATCAGGAAATAAACTTTGTTCACAAGTAAACATCCACCTACATAAATCAAAACTGATCATGGAAACGAAACATCAATTTATATTCTAAATATTTATCTCTTCTTAACGTTGGTTAGTTAATAGATCTACCGCATAACTCACCTTAACTATCAAACAATTACAGTGTCCGCACTAATAATTCATTTCGAATATTTATCTTTTCTTAACATTGGTTAGTTAACGTAGATCTGCCACAATTATTAAACTCAGTGCCTCACAAATTCTTCTTCCACAACTATGATTTTGATATCAAACTTAACAGTAGATTGTCTACAATAATAATTTAGAGTCTACTCTAACAATTAATGTAAACAATCATAGAAAAACAAACATATTCATCATATAAACTGAAAAACAAAAGGTAAAATATATCTCACATTTCTTGAGATCCAAAGGTTTCTGTGTCATTGTAACTAAGAAAAAGAA
This sequence comes from Salix brachista, assembly GCA_009078335.1. Classification (NCBI taxonomy): domain Eukaryota; kingdom Viridiplantae; phylum Streptophyta; class Magnoliopsida; order Malpighiales; family Salicaceae; genus Salix; species Salix brachista. The sequence goes on from CM018576.1 coordinate 11,317,727, forward strand.
AAACACCTTGCATGTTTGTTGAACAACTAATCAAGAAGAAAGAAGAAAACATGATTTCAGGTTTGTGAAGGATAAGGAACGTTTTTTATCTTTTGCTGGTCAATCACCCTATCTTGTTTTCTCTCCTTTTCTTTTTATATCCTAGAAAATCCTAATTCCTATTTTAGAAAATAGTTCTCCCTTAAATTGATTATTTTACATTTAAACACCTCAATAACTATTTTCCTAAAAAAGAGAAATAATCTTGCATGGTATCTTCAGTATTTGGCTTGGAGGAGCTAAATTGATGAAATAAATAATTGATGTCAGTGTGGATGCTTTAGAATGCAATTTGCACACGTTTCTTCATGAAAAACTGTTTGCCGGCAGAATTCATTGTGAACTTTGAAACATCATATCTCCATCATATGAAATTGTTGTGGGCTGCAATGCTGAACATTAATATTACTTGGAGTCAGGAATGTTTTTTGCATTTGCATCAATTGGACTTCTGTAGCTCAAAATATTCAAGTTGGAATGGACAAAGGTCAATACTAGCAGAATAAAAAACTTTACTTTAAAGGTTGCACTTTCCATGGTCTTCCTTATTTTATTTTCTTGCCATAGATTTCCAGAAAGGTATGAATATTAGCTTTTCAATTCCATTAGAATCACTTCATTTCAACCTCTAGAGCTCACGTTCGACACAAAACATTGACTGACGGTCAAATTTGTCAATTACGTCTAATTTACTCATTTTTGCATCTTTTATCCAAAAGTGCCTTCAATACATAAAATAAAGAATATCAAGTTTTTTTATATATAAAACATGGGCAAAATACTAGGCAAATGTCGATGAAACTATCGAATAGTATAGTTGCACTAACTAACCTGTAAAACTCTTGACTTAGGTCATGAGACAAATAAATTATATGAAGTAAATAAAAATATACTATAAAATATATTATCTAATAAACTCAATGTTGGAGAATGAGATTGGAAAAAAAAAGAGTCTGAAATAATAATAAAAATCCTCATAAATGTAATGGTCTTTGAAATAATAATAATAATAATAATAATAATAATAATAATAATAATAATATTTGAAACTAAAGTGAAAAGGAGTAACTTTTCATTATTCTTTGTTTTAGGGAAAAAAATCTTGAAACTCATTTCTAATAAACTCAATGATAAATTATATAGTTGAGAAAAATAATAGCTAAAAAATAACAAAAAAAAGGATTTGGGTCAACAAGACTGTTATAACCCGATCTTTACCTTATTTTACTAATGATTTAACAAAATCTAAAAAAAACATAAAACAAAAACAAATCCAAAATGTAGGTGTCCAAATTTTAAGCGAATTTTAGTGTTTAATTTAAGGTTATGTTTCCTAATTTTATGGAGGGTGATTGGTTTGCATGTTGGAAGAGAAGACTTATTAATTTAGGAAGACTGAATGAGGTTTAAAGGGAGTGGGCTGCAGGAGGCCTCTTTTTCAAGTTTTTTGTTTGCTTCTTTTCCTTTAGTTTTGGAGGAGAGAAATGTTGGCGAAGCATAGAGATTGTCAGATTTTTTTCATTCATGGTGTTTTCAATCTTTTATTATCTTAATGAAGGACTTGACGACTCACTAATTCGTTTTTCTGGCTAGGGTGAGGCCACGAGCCGTAGCAAGAATATGTAGTTTCACTCCCTTTTGTTTAACTCCCTTTTGTTTATGATTATATGCGCGCATGCAGGTTTTATAGGAGATTTTGCGTGCTGTAAAAGGCCTATCATTAGGGCACCAAGTTTGGAAAAAGATAAAATTTCTTTTGCTTATGAGTAATGAAGGAATCTCACATAAGAGAAGGGTGTAATTACTGAGAGAGAGAGAGAGAGAGAGAGAGAGAGAGAGAGAGAGAAGGAGAAGGAAAGCCCGAAATCATCTAAAAGAGATGAAGAGTGAAACAGAAAATAATTGACTCTTCTCTTATGAACACTCTCCCTACATTAAGGCTCTTCAGCAAGGCACAAGCTACATTAACACAACCACCCGTGAGCCACTCACCAGCATTAACAAACTTGGTCCAGCAACGTCAACAAATAACACAGACGGACTTTCTTCATGTTTCGATCATCATAGCGTACCTTCTCTTACTCTCCCATGGTAACAAAAGAAGACAACATGTTTCAACTATTTTATTTGATACATGGGCTGTAAACTCATATTATAAGATATTGACCCCATATAAAAGATATATGATTTTCTTAAAGATTTCAGAAAAATACAGAAAAGTTTCTTATTAAAAAATATAAAAATACATTTTCATTTGTGTAATTTTCATGCATATTTTATATAAAAATAAAAATTGCATTTTTACTATATTTTGAAAGATACATATCAATTAATAGGTTCATAACAAGTTTGTGATTATCTATTAGAATTTGGACAAAATCTCAAAAACCTCAAAAAAATTAATTTGTTCAATTAATATTTGGGGTATGAATTTTACAAGGTGATTCATATTTTTGGTATTAAATTAAATGGATTGAAAATAAATAAATTTCTAGGAGTTAATAAAGTATATCTCTAGATATTAAAGATAAAATAGATATAAATATACCATTAAAATTTAGGTCTTGAAAAATTAAGTTTTAGCCGGATAAGACATATATCTCCCACAAAGATAGAGAACTCCTTGCTAAGAATGATCTACCTCAAATCCATAAAATATATATAAACATACTAAGAATAAACTTTCTTGAACCTTATACATACGAGCAAATAAAAACAACAAGCAATCAATAATATAGCTCACCATTGATAAAGTGCAATGAGGATGATGCGTCTTTCTATGGACAATAAGTTTATTTACCCATACTCTTGCAGACTAGTAGATATCATAATGATCATAATAATAGGTGGTGACTCCTCAACCCTTTCAAATTATAATTTCATGATTGATCACACATTCAAAAATCTCTTGATCCAAGAGGAAGATTCATCATTCGATGTTGTGCAGGCAAAACAATAAGACAACCCCACTTGAGAAATCTCTGGTTGGACTAAGCTTTGTTGATTTTTTTTTTTGTTATGTCCTATTTATCTAGATTAAGCTATTTTTATGGATATTTCAAATAGGTAAGAAAAAAGGGTAAAAAAATCTAGTTATGACAATCGGTCTCTTCTTTACAATATGTATGGTATAAAGTCTCTTCAAAGACTTTATAAGATAAGTTTTTAAATAAAATAAAAGATGTGACAAGTTTGAAGTTGTCAATGTTGACTGAAGTAGTTGGTATTCACTTTTAATAAAAGAAGAGTTTTGCTGGTGTTACTACTATTGTAGTCGTCTATGATAATAACGAGGAGGAACCTTGGGGCTCATATTGATGTGGTGGCTACTCTATCATTAAAGTGGTTTATGGGCTATAATGGCGAGAGATATTGAAGATGAGGGGAATGAGGTTAATTGATTTTAGTTAAAAAAAAAAGGAGAAAATAACTCACAACAATGGAAAGTGAGTTGTTGTGAGGCTTTTAATAAATAAGTTTAGAGGCTTTTTTTTCTTCAAAATTATAACATATTATTTTTTACTGTTTACTCCCTCTTCCTTGCACTAAATTCATCCATATTTATAGAGAATGAAAAACATAGGATTTAAAACATGGTTTGTAGTTTTTAATCTGTTTAGGAAGGACCTCAACTATTGGCCAAACTCACTATCACAAGGTACAAAAATAGGCTAGCTATATAGGTTGATTAGGTCATTATCTTTGGGGCAGCACCACTAAGGCTACAAATGCGATAACCCTATAGGGTATCATGCTGAGGTGTAATACGGTACAAGGTCATAAGAATGATGTCTTGTTTGCCCTGTTTGGTGGAGATATGAGACATTAGATTCCTTTGGAAAGTAGTTATTCAAACGTTTTTAAGATACAAAATGTTGAAGATGATGAATAGTGAAAAGACAACAAGTTGTGTGACCTTTTTTTCTTTTGGATTGGTAAAAATGATGTTATTTTGTATCAAAACAAACTATTTTGGTCAAAACATATAATTTTATTTAAAAGAATAACATCTTTTTGACACCCTTAAGGTCTTAATTTGAGATTTAACTAAAATTAAATTTAGTTCCTTATCTTTTAATGTCTCTTAATTATATTTTTAATTTACTTTAAATTCTTAATTTTGTGTGATTTTACCCTTGTTAAACTCAAATATCAACCCCCAAAGTTCAACCTCTTTTCAATTTGGGATTTGATTCTTAATTGATCATTTAACTTTAAATTTGCTTAACTACAACTTTCCTGAAGGAAGGAAAACTTAGTTCATCCCCTAACCTTCATTTAATTCATCACAAATTTACCATGCTTTTCAACTATATTGAGTCTAGGGGTGAGCAAAAAAACCGAACAACCGATTAAACCGAGAAAACCGAGAAAAAAAAACCGAACAAACCGAATCGGAAAAAAAATCCGATTAAACCGAGTACAAAATTTTGAAAAAAAATCCGGTTCGGTTCGGTATCGGTTATGTACGGACAGAACCGATTTACCGAACCGAACCGGTTCGGTTCGGTTGACAATTTTATTATAAATAGAAACTTATTAAACCCTAGGATTTTTATCGTCTGCCTCTCGCCTCCCCTCTCCTCTGCATCTAAGCCTCTCGCTCGCCTCCTTTGCAAAAGCCAAAAACAATCTCCTTCGGTCCTTCCCTCTCGCCTCCTCTGCAAAAGCCAAAAACAATCTCCTTCGGTCCTTCCCTCTCGCCTCTCCCCTCCCACTGCAAGGGATTATCATAAAAGTTCATTTAGAGGTGATTTTATCAAAACCATTTATGTTCAATTCCTGATTCTTTTCTGGGTTCTTTATTTTATCAATAAAGATAGAAGCTTTATTGGGTTTTACCCGTTTTCTTGTTTAACGTATTTATCATGGTTTCTCAAGATGTGTAATAGTGGAATTATTTAACTGGAACTTGGATTAAGTGTAGAGTTTGAGGTTTTTTGATGAAATGTTTATATTTCATGGAGGAGGGAACAATTTTCTTATATATTATGTTTAATGGTGGTTTGTTTTGTCTTGTCTGTTATCTTTGGCAATGAGATCAGCGGCTGCAACAGTGGAAGATATTACTGGATTTGATGATATGGTTGCTGGGACACAGCGGAAGTATTACATGCTTGGTGGGAAGGGAGGAGTAGGAAAGACGAGCTGAGCTGCTTCACTTGCTGTGAAATTTGCAAACAGTGGACACCCCACTTTAATGGTTTCAACTGATCCAGCACACTCTTTGAGTGATTCTTTTGCTCAGGTTGGAGACTAGAAAATACCTTTCTTGTTTTGTTTACTAATATCTGCTTTGCATTTTAGTAGAGTTTAACATGAGTGTTGTGTTTTTATTCAGGATTTGACTGGAGGTACACTAGTACCCGTGGAGGGACCTGAATGTCCCCTGTTTGCACTCGAGGTATGTGGGACAAATCTTCCTGTGATTTTCTTTGATGGTGCTTCTCTTTTTTCATGTGCACCATGAGATAATCATATTATTCTAAAAATTAAAAAAACTATTGGTGATTTTATGGTGCTTTTGCTGTTTTATGTATTCAGTAAGCCATATTTTTAGTTTTGCACAGATAAATCCTGACAAGGCTCGGGAAGAATTTCGTAGCGCTTCTCAGAAAAGTGGTGGAACTGGGGTCAAAGACTTCATGGAGGGGATGGGACTTGGAATGCTCGTTGAACAGGCAATTCCTTGTCTATAGTATCTTACACCAAATGAGCTTGCATTTCAATTCATCATTCACTCAATGTCATTATAATTTGATTGTCAATGGAAATCTCTGTTTGTACCTTTTCCATTTCTGTTTGTCATTCAAAGTTAGACAAGTAGCACTTATGCTGTTAAGAACCTTAACCTAGAACTTTGGATCTATCTTCCTCCTTCATCAAAACAATTATTATGTATGCTTGATACCCTACTTCTATTGACCTGTTTTTCATCTTTTTATTGGCAAAGTTAGGAGAGTTGAAATTGGGAGAGCTACTGGACACACCTCCTCCTGGTTTGGATGAAGCTATGGCAATTGCCAAAGTATACTCAACCAATTCTGAAGTTCTTTATCTCCTGTTCTTTGGATGAAGCTATGAAAAATATAAAAATCTTGAATCAGGTTACTTTTCTTATACACTTGTCTTTTTTATTTTATTATTTATTAATCAACTTATTTTCAATCTAACATTTCTATTTTTTTTTGTAGAATTTGGTGGACAACTAAATCTAGCAAAGGATGATAATTAGTTCAAAACCAGATGTAATTCTTGAAGTTTTTTATGTTAATGTTTCTATTTCTTTATTTTGAAGCCCTTTGAAGGCATTTCTTGTAATTTAAATTTGTTCATTTGTGTAGTTTTAATTATTTCGTCTCATGCTAGATTAAACAAAACAAAAATATTAGAAAGGTTACAAAAACTTAATAAATATTATATTAACAATTTAATACATTAATATTTTTAGTAGTTGCTAAAAAATTAAAAATATTTTGGGTTCATATAAGAAAATCAGGTTTTCTTTATATTAATTGTAAGCCCATCAGAAAATTCATTATAAAGCCCATTAGAAAGCCCATCAGAAAACCCATTAGATGGCCCAAAACCCAAATTTGGTTTTTTTCAATTTTTTCATCATAAAAACCGAACCGAACCGAAAGTGGTCGGTTTTTAATAGGTTCGGTTCGGTTTCGGTATGTATTTTAAAAAAAAAAAATCGGTTTGGTTACTTTTTTTGATAAAAACCGAACCGAATCGAAAATGCTCACCCCTAATTGAGTCCTTAAAGTTTAACTTCTTTTTTTAAAAAAAACTTATTGATTTTTAATTTCTTCAATTTGACTATTAATTGATATCAAATTTTGATTTTCATGTAATTTTGTCCCTCATTTTAAACCTTCTAACTAGTAAAAATTAAACTTGGTCCTCTAGAATTTCAATATTCTTAATTAAGCCCAGATTAGGTTTCTAAATTTTTTTTACCAATTAAATCCTTAATAAAATTATTTTGACCTATTAAAAGTATAATTAAGTCCCAGCATCTAATTAAATATTTTAATTTGACCCAAATTATTTCTTAAACATAATTACACCTTTAATTTGGCTCATGATTAAATGAAATTGGCTTATTAAAAATCTAATTATATGCATAAACTTAATTTTTATGTAGATTAATCCAATAATCATTTAATTTGACCTTGAACTGTATTGTCTCTTCAATCTTGAGAATAATGGAGGACGATTAAGCTCTTAATTTTGTTCAAAACTCCAACTTGATTCCTCCATTCATTTGAAATCCTTCTTAGTCTATTTTTGCCAAGTTAGTCTTTTGGTTAATATTATTTTGATTTTTTTATTTTTAAAATAAAAGGGGGAAATTTGGAGGAAACCTAAAAATGGTAAGGCTTATAATACGAGGGTTAGACCAAGAGTATTTAAAGAAAGAAACCTTATATTGAAAAAAATCTTGGTAATCTGATGCGAATCTCGTGATCACGTGGTCACGCAACCCACAACTAAGAATGAGATCTAATCCCGGAAAGCTGAAATAGGTCTGATAGGAGTATGACACAATGGAAACCTGCCCCAAGGCACCAGCACTATTGGAATGAGTAGAATGACACCACGAAGCCAGTTAATCTTCGATAAGTCGGATTCAGTTCGTTCAAGAACTAAAGAATGCAAGAATCACTCTCACACATAAACTGAAAAGTTTAGAATTAAAATTAATCAATTGGTTGCCGAAATTTTTGGCTAACATGAGTTTAAATAGTCTTTTAAAAAAAACTAACCCTAATGGACCTCTTATGTGGACTTAAAAGAGGTCCACTAAAAACTGACCCAAAATCCTAAATTGAAAAGCCCATGACTTAATCCAAGCAAGCCTTGGATCCCAGCTGAAAACAAAGTCTTAATTAAGCCCAAACAAGCCTTGGGCAGTAGCTAACTAACTTAAATAAAGCCCATAAAGTTTATTTTGGCTCCTTTGTTGTCCTCACTTCATGGCCCAAATAAAGTTGTCCTAGACCCCTCCTACACATAGGTACTTCAATGGTCCTTGCAATTATGACTTGGGTCAAACCTTCAAAACCACGAATCAAGCCCCTAAACATGTAATGGGTCATTGCTGGTGTTTCTGGGCCGGTTCGCATCATAATCTTTGGTGAAGATCATAACAAATAAACACTAAATTATAAAAGAAAATATATGGTTAAAAAACCTTTTACAAATGAGCCTTGATTTCGATCAAAATAGACAGAGATAATTTACCTAAGCTGGTAAACTTTGATGTTGTAAAGTACTATGCATATATACCATATCAATTAATCAACAAATATAAGAGACCCATGTATCTTTGGTTTAGTTTCCTTTCTATAAACTCTATAAACTCCAAATAACCTTTCATATGATCTCATAGTCTAAAACAAGTTTTTCTTTTTTTTGTAAGAGATAAAATAAACTTTAATATATGCTTTTGGAAAATCAAAGGTATTACTACAAATTCTGAGATTAAATTGATGTTTATTATTAACAAACAAGTTTTGAAAATGCAAGTGATCTCTTATAAAGGCAACCAAACACTTAAAAACCTGAAAATGAATAAAAAACCATTTAACTAACTTTAAAGCTAAGTTTTATTTGATCGAATACTGATTCATAATTTAATTGTGATGGAAACTGTTTTAGAGGTCCAACTAATTTCATGGATGAGAGCAAAACTTACTAATCCTAAGAGCATGCATTTAAGAAGATGAAATACCATTTTTAATCATTCTCTTACAATATTTGAAAAATATCATTTGCAAATCCCCATTGAGCCTAATAAGATTTTTACTAGCAAAAAATCATGACTTGGATCACACCTCTCACTAGATTAAATATGAGAATTATAAAAATAATTTGATCTTAAAATTATACAGAACGATCTTTGATAATTAATGGAAAAAACAAAAGGAGCCCAAAACATTTTTACTAAGAGAAAAACCTACATCAAAATCTAAAATTTAACCCTTATGGAAACTTGTTCATGTAAGTTGCTTGACTTTTTTTGAAACAAATTTGCTTTAAACTTGGATTGAAATAGTTTTTATGTTTGTAAATAGCTTTGGAATTTGAAAGATCATGATATTGATTTTTTGTAAGAATCAAATATCTCTTGCATAACATCATCATTGAGAAAGCCCGAGCAAACAAAACAAAATAAAGAATGTGGGGGCATAATTAGGCCGAAGCTATTTAAAAGCCCAACAAGATTGGTTACATAACTATTTTTCTAAATTTTTTTTTGTTAAATTCTTTTAATGTCTTTCGAAAACTCAAGAAGTAGCTAGGGAATTTATCATCAAACAAACATGGTGATTACAACATCCTTAAAAAAAATTAGTAGACTATAAATACACAAATAAATCTTTCAAAGAAAAATATTAAAATCTTTGTTCTCCATTGTATATTCATTTTATTTTTATTTTTATCTAAAATATCATGATATTTCTTTTCAAACAAATAATTACTTTAAATATTATAGGGTTTTTAAATTCACAATTTTTTCATTGAAATTAAAACATTAACCACTTGCTTCCTCTACAAAAAAAATAAATTAAATAAGATTATTAAAATAAAAAACTATCTAATAATTTAAAATATAAATTTTACCCCGAAAATTACTTGGTGTTTTTGAAACATCATCTTCTATGAACTAAAATGTAGCAACATAGAAAACAAAAAATAAATGAAAAAACGTAGATATACAAGAATATTTATACAAATGTTGAAGCATACAAAACCGAAACGCATAAGAGATCTCACAGCAATAGCCTCAGCATACCGATCGGAAGCAACTCTGCTAGCACTCCAACAAGAAATCGATAATAACCGTGAGGAACCAATGAAGGCTTCATTATAGCAAACGCAAGTTGGGGCTTAAAAGGAGAAAGAATGGGTTATAAGGTTTCTTAGAGAAAAAATCAGTTAGAAAGTTATCCAGGAGGCTAGGACTGTGCTGGGTGGTGGTGATCCGGCGGGTTAGGAGAGGAAGTCTGGTGAATAGGAAAAATATGGCGGGGATTTGGGAGAGGCGGTTGAAGGAAGGGAAGAAAATTGAATTAGGGGCCCGAACTTGACTTTGTTCAAAACTGGACCGAGCCAGGTCTTCGGGACAAAACTCCATGCCCAAAACCGTCCATCATTTGATTCTGAACAGGGTGGTCGGGAAGCCCGCTGTCCGGTCAGATCTAAGAGGGCCGCTTTCATGAATTAACAAAAACAAAAACAAATAAAAAATAAAACAAAAACAAATTTCTGAGGGATCTTTTGAAAATTTGCTTCCACGGCCCCACGCGTCTTAGACTATTTTAACATTCTTCACGCAGTATGGGTTATATGACCGGATTCCCTACCTCTCGTCTCCAGACTTCAGAAGAAAGAGAGAGAAGATGGGGTCGCCGACGATAGATTTGTTAAAGATGGAGCTTCCTGTTGAAGAAGGAAGGCTGCATCTGAACGGAGATGGAGTTAAGACTACTGGTCTGGTCTTGATCGACGTTGTTAATGGCTTTTGCACTGTTGGCGCTGGCAATTTGGTAACAAAACAAACAAACAAACTAAGAATTGCTTTCTTGCTTTTCTCTTTTTTACTATTTACATCCATATATAGACTGAGAGAGATCTCTATTTGCTTTGTTGAGGTTGTGATTACTAAAAATAAATAAACTGTTTTGGCAGGCACCAAAAGTGGCAGATATGCAAATATCAGAAATGGTAGAGGAATCAGTGAGGATTGCTAGATTATTTTGTGAAAAGAAATGGCCTGTTTTTGCCTTTCTTGATACCCATCATCCTGATATACCCGAGCATCCTTACCCTCCTCATTGCATTCTAGGAACTGATGAAGCAAATCTTGTTCCAGGTAGCTACTTTTTTTTAACAATAAAAATCATGTTATTTTCTTCTTATTTATTTATAGAATGGATGAATGAACGAATGGTATTGATTTTTTTTCTTATGTATAGCCCTTCAATGGTTAGAGAATGATCCCAATGCAACTCTTCGCCGCAAGGATTGTATTGATGGATTCCTTGGTTCAATCGACAAACATGATGGTTCCAATGTCTTTGTTGATTGGGTTAGAAATAATGACATCAAACTTGTAAGCAGCAACACTCCTCTTTTCTTTTCTTTTCCTAAAATTCTATATATTGTTTCATTTCTTTCTTTATAAATCAACGGTGCATGAATTGCAATGATTTTTTCCCCTTTGGAAGCTACTGGTTGTAGGGATATGCACAGATATATGTGTCCTGGATTTTGTTTCTTCGGCCTTATCTGCCAGAAATCGTGGTTTTCTTTCTCCTCTAGAGGATGTGGTTGTGTATTCTCGTGCTTGTGCAACCTATGATCTTCCACTTCACATTGCCAATACTCTAAAAGATACCATAGCACACCCACAGGTACTTTAATTATTTGATCATAGGTTTGCTTTCTTTCTTTATTTTCATATTCCTTGTTTTGATTAATCCTTGTGGTGCATTTCAATTTCGATTAGCAGGCTAGCCATTTACCACGATGGCTGGGTTGTGTGTATCAAACTGCAAAATTTGAGCTCTCCCAGTTGAATTGAACCATAGCAAACCTGTTTTGATAATATACACCTGCAGATAGACCAAACTAGGCAGGAGTGGATTATTTATCAGATTTAGATTCATTTGCAACCAAATATCTTAATTAAGCATTTGAGCATCAAATAGTGTCAATTTGGAAAGCATTTTATCATCTACTTCTCTGAACTGCCATCTCAATCCATTTCATAGTAGTTGAGAACTCGAGCTTTATGAAGGCAAATTTCTCGGTGAATATTCTTTTGTACAAACTCTGCTTGTCGCAATACAGTTAAGTGGAAAGTGAGATTACCCAAGGAAGAGTAAATATGACTGACAATTGTCAATTACTTGTTTAGAGAATAACTGGCAAGATTACCTAGGAGGCGAGTAAAATTAATTCTGTTAAGTATAGATTTATCATGGGTCAGCATTGTTCTCAGATTGTTGATCTCAGACATGCCATTTTTGTTAGATTATTAGGATTTGGACAGTTGAGATTGGACATAGAAATTAAAAGTTAAGACACAGTTTAGGCATGAGGGGGTGGTGTAGATTAGTATTAGATTGCTTGTTTAATGCATGACGATGCTTAAGGGACAGTGCCTTCACAAATGAGAAGTGCGATGGACAAATTGGAGGATCGGTTTAGGAGGGTTCTTTGATCAATGGATCAAATCAAAGAACAATTTCATTTTCTTTTATTATTTATTATTTATTTTTATTAAATTAGTTGGCTAATATTTTTTTTTCTTTTAATGATATTGACTTGAATTTGTATCTTTACGGAAAACAGACATTACATGATTTTCCCTATGCATTGGTGAAATATGCAATCTTACCCCATTTCATTTAATTTAATTTGTGTGGCAGGAGCTGATGCATCACATAGGCCTCTATATGGCCCAGGGAAGGGGAGCTAAGGTAGTATCAGAGGTTTCTTTTGGTGCATGATTTTGCTGAAGAACAGTACTTTATTATATTTGGGTTGCCTCATTAATGACGGCATAGGTGTTGAAATTAGTTGAATGGAAAACAAAAATGTCACATGAATATTTATGCAGGAATGTTCTTGGCCGGTGATTTCGTAGTTGGTTCTGTTTCGATTGTTTCTCAATGAAAAAAGTGTCCATTCCATGTTTTGAATCATGAATTATATATAGTATTGAAAGGGGTATAATCTGGAATTTGTGTGATTAGGAGACTGTCCGCTGTAATTTGTGAGACTGTCCGCTGTAATTTGTGTGATTAGGAGACTGTCCGCTGTAATTAGCTTCGCATCCTTTTTCTGGAGATCAGCAAATTTGAATTACAAGGCAGTTGACAATGCAGTAGATTAAATTTGAGACTTCCAACTTGAACATCTCGTGTTGAAATGTTGGAATTGGTGGTGGGTGAGGATTTAGGGGAAGGGAGAGTTACTTTCCCTATAGTTGAGCCTGAGATGCAGCGAGCTCCCTTCCCCTATAGTTGAGCCTGAGATGCAGCGAGCCTCCCCATAATTACATTCAATTCGTGCTGCAGTTTTATAAAATTGCATAATTTTCAGCTCGGCAGTTAATTTCATCTAGAAGGATAGAGAAGCAGAGGCCAATTCGTTCCCCATCAGAATTGTTCAAAAGGATGTTTCTCACTCCAGCTGTTAAGGGTGCTTCCAAACTTGGTGTTCTTCCTGAGGTTCAAGAGAGGAGAGGAGAAGAAAAGAACATCATGTTCTTTCAGGCTCATGTATAATGGTTTTGATATGCAATAAATGGATGATCAAATTCAAATAAATTTTTATCTTAGGAAGTGGCTTGGTTAGGGCAGGAACCAGCATGCAACAGGAACGTAAAACTTTCATAGAATTGCAGACAAAAAAATAAAAAAAATTGTCGGTTGGCTGATTTTACAAGGTTAAAATGCACACACACTCCCATGTTAAGTTACAATCAAATCATACTGCTGAAACAGTTTAAAAATTCTTCTTGTTCTGACACTTGTTACTCTTGATCGGAACAGAGAAAGCATACCTTGATAAAAGGTAAAACAAAGAAGGAAGCTTAGGGTTCAGAAAGAAGACATCAACAACAAAATGGATGGATTGGAAAGGACTCCGCCAACCATTTCAAATAGCACTAATTTGAACATTAGGTACTCATCTTAAATGTCTCCTATTCATTGCAGGGTGCATGCAAGAGAAGATTGAATTCTTTTGCTTTTTGGGTTTTATGCCAAAGATGTATGATCGCAAAGGAACTGGAGATCGACTTTCTTAGTGTGGCAGCTGACGGTGCTTCGATCCGGACTCGTTCAATTTTGCCAGTGTTCTTTCAACCTCGAGCTGGAGAGCTGTTATGTGATCTAAGCCTGCCTGCATTTCATCTGCAACCTTGTTATTCTCTTGTTTCATGCTCAAAATCTCACCTTGGAACTTCGCAGCTTGTAAACTTGAACTCCTCATCTTCAGCACTCTCCTTCAACACAGCTGTTATTTCATCTTGAATGCAGCACATAGATGCAAATCTCCTCTTCACTTCATCTTTCAGTCGCCTGCTTTTCTCTAACCAGACTGTCAGTTCCGTATGTATCTCTCCAAGGTACCTGTATAGTGGCCGTGCATCCGATTTCAAAGAATATTTTGCATTGCTACTCCCATCTTGCATCTTTTGCTTTTCCTCTAGTTTGAACAACTCAGCTTGTAGATCTTGAACTTCAGTTTCAAATTTCTGGTTTTGTTGGAATGAAGTACTGAACCTTAACCAGAAATTCAAGTTCTCTTCTAGAACTTCATCAATGTTCATCTGGAATCGATTCTCAATTTCCGATGTAGTTTCTAGTTGGTCCATTAGAATCCTTCCGTTAATTCTTTTTCTGTTATATCATGAAATTTCACCTAACAACTTAAGCTTTTTGGTTCCTTAACAGTGTCACCATTGATTCTACAGGTTTGCTATCTTCACCCAAACCCGCTTGAAGAAGGATCAACTTCTGGCGTAGAAATTGAATCTGTTCATCCTTCTTTTCATTAGCACTCTTAAGCTCTCTTACCTGCACCGTTGCATCGAAGAGGCTATCTCCATTCTTCTTTTCTGCTTCAGTAAGCTGCCTCTTTACTTCCTTGTAATTCCGAAGAATTGTAGTATACTCTGTCAGCAGTACTTTTTCTCTATTCTCCATACCATTCTTGAACAACCGCTTCCAGTCTGGCTCATCAACTAGCATTGTTTCCTGTTCCCATATTTCAACACTGAGATCATCCATCGATGAAGGTGAATCTTTCTTAGCAACTTTTTCTTCAATTTCATGGCCACTAAGCTCCTCCAGATAATTGATGAGGTCTATAGTTTTCTTGGGTTGACTTGAATTTTTCAAATGCTCTTGTCTCTTCCTCTTCTCTTTTAATCCCTTGAGTCTTTATAGAACTATCAGTATCATTCATTTTATATTCTTGTTCCTTTAACTCCACAAAGAAACTGGATTCTGTAGGAGTTTCCTTTTCTTTCTCCGAAGAATATGAAACCTTGAGCTCATGCTGTGACTTCAGATTTTGTTGTACCCCAAGACTCTCATCAGGACTTCACATGCACTAGATCCAACCTCGAAGTTTTCCTTAATCTTCTCACACAACAACTCCATATCCTGTCTCTCTTCTATATCACTGCTCATTTCTTGGTATAAACTTTCCAATCCTTCTACTGGTTTTAAAGGTTCATTTTTGGCTTGAGAATTTTCTGGATTGACCTCACTACGCAAAAACTCATCCTTGAGAGACTTCAACTTCTCCCAGGATTTGTTGATTCTTTCCCCCTCTTTTACTGCTTCTTCTGCATATCTTTCTTGTCTCTCCTGTAATAGAATCTATTAAGAAATCATCTCACCTAAAAGTTTAAACTATTAGGTGAGCCTCCAAAATATGATTTATATTATTCTCCAACACATCTTTTCAAGTGAAAATCCTTTGGGCTTGAAATTTGCACAGGCCCATACTATCTTGTGCTTTATTTTTATCAAATAGAATGAGGATGGTGAGATTCGAACTCGTGACCACTGGGTCAACCAGGCTCTGATGCCATATCAAGAAATCATCTCACCTTAAAACTTAAGCTGTTAAGTGAGGTTTCAGAATATGATTTATATTATTTTCCAACAGAACCAATGTCTCTTGGCATGATTTTAGGGCTGCCGATGCCATCAATGTCTTCAATGACCATACCTGCACCAAATTCATCTTGCAAATTACAAAACTTCTCCTGCATTTCCCTGGTCTGAAGTTCAATTTCCCAATACCTGGCAAGTCCGCTGTGATAAGACCTCTTCACAAACTCTTTTTCATTTTGTAGAGCCAGGATATTTTTCTGGGTTTCGTCAATCTCTTGGGTCCCTCGGATTTTATCAAACCATGTTCCATGCAACTGTTGGATTACTTGCTGCTTTCTTTGATTGCAGATTCTTTGTAGCTGATGTGACGGTACCCTTTTATATTCTTAGGAATATTTGCTTTCGAGATTTCTGGAAGCTTCTTCGCAAATTTGGATGGGGTCTCATACCCAGCTTCTTCCATTGCAAACTCTATTTGTTCTCTGGGAAACATAAGCAATGGTATTGCTGGCATTTTGTAGCTCTGTTGATATGTGGTCATACCGTTCAGCTAATGCCCGATTTCAGCTCTCCTGGCAAAAGAGTCTCCTTCTTCTTCAATAAGTTTGAGCACGTTTTGAACCTTATTTCATATCTGCAATTGGAAATTTGTACTGTTAAGGCATGCTATACACACTGAATTTGTGCATGTTACAGCCAGTTGATTCATATATAGATGAAGGCATTTGACAAATTTATAAACCAATGAGATGGAAATGAACTTCACTATCAGTTCCTCGCCTTGTTATAGTAAAAAAGAAAGTAAAACAAATGTATTCTCATCTAAACTTGTTCTTCCAGCAAGAATGAGCTTTGCAGAAGTCAGATGGAGCGTATCATACACGCAATAAATGGATTAGAATATGAAGTCGTCTAATTTCCTATCCAATCGTAAATCTCCCTCTGCAACGTTCTGTTCAATGAATGTGTGATTGCTGCGACATGAGGTTTACAATTAAATCAATCACTAGCATATTTAGTGAGAGAATAGTTGAGAGTGAACACTGATAATTACCATGAAGGTTTTGCTGGAGCCATTCAGATTGCTTTGTTCGGATGTGGCTTGCCCACCACCATGAGTAAGCATTGCTCTCAGCTCTCTGAAACATATTACTGTTTCTTTCTTCTCTCTTTCCTTTCACCGAATAAAAAAAAAAACATTAGATCATGCAGCTTTACTCTTTCTGTTTCTTCAACAAGGGACAGACCGCACTACGTGCAATGCTGCAAGTAACTCCATGAGATGATGGAGGGGAGCCATTTCTCTCTCTCTCTCTCTCTCTCAACTCTTTTTACCTTTTCTTCCTCAACTAATTATTATAAACAATACAACTAACAAGACTTACTCCTTTTAAGTAAACTAAACTTTTAGTCTGTCACAGGTAGAAGAACTTGCATCAATATCTTCATTTCAATACAAACATGGGTTTGACTCACACTCCAAGTGCTATCTTTTTTCTTCTCTCTTTTTATTTTATTTTTAATGAGAAGAGTATCTAATTGAGATCACTATGTTATTATCATAGGAAAAAAAAGATAGAAAAAATGAGAATAAAAATATAATTAAAAAAGATACAAATACAAATATAAAAATAAATTTGTTTATGTACAATTTTAAAGTGAATTTTGTACTTTCAAACCATCAAATATAAAGAATATATATTTTAAAGATAATATTTATTATTTGTCTCTCTTAAATATCCTTATAAAAAACTTATAATTCCAAACTTGTCATGTAAGGATAAAAATAATTATTACCATAGTTTTAAAACTCAACTCAAGGTTAACTTACGACAAAGTTTGAGTTACGGGTCGTGGGCATTAATTTTAGGGCACACAATATTTATTTCTTAAAAACGATTAAAATGTTGTTTTGATTTTTTTTTCTTCAAAAAATAAATTAAATGAGTTTTTAACAGGGTTGTGTGTTGACTTGGGTTTTTGACTAGGTAAGACCAAGTCAATCATTCCTTTATTTTTTCATAAATTTGGACCAATCAAAGCTTTTAGTTGTTCGGGTCCTACGACAATTAACCAAGCCAATCAAATTTTATAACTAGAATTATTATATTATTATTAATTTCAACATTTAGTGTAAATTAAAGTAATAAATACATTATAAAACCCTTATATAATTATTATATGGATACATAAGATAACCAATAATATAGCACAAAAAGTATGGATTATTTTTTATTATATCCAGTGCACTATCATACCCACCATTAATCATTTCCACAACCTTTCACATACATTTTTCAAACCAAAGCATTCACAAATAAATTATACACTCCAAGCTACAATAAAAAGACATAAGATTGAGGAATCACAAACTTATGTTTATAAGAAAATAAATAATTTATTACCCTTAAATAACTCAACAATTAAGTTGTTTACAATCTCACAAACTACTATGATTTTTATAAAATGTAGAAATTCTACAGCTAAATGGAATCGAGTAAAAACCTATAGCTAAAAAGAAACTAGTATAAAATAGTACTATAGATAAAAAGATTTATCATGTCAATCTAGTCTCGAGGAGCACCAAAAGAACCTGTAAAAAATAAGCAAACTAAGAATTTTAGAATAAAATTTTATCATCACATCATGGCACTACAATTAAGCATGTGTCAGACTTTACTTTCACAATTTCACAATTTTCATATTACAGTCTTACATCATATACCACAAACATTTTCTTCACTAATTAGTGGTAGTATATGCCAAACAAAACCCCTTTATTTTCAACATCATACACATAAGCCCCCTAATTATCTGGGCCAACTCTTTCGTTCAACATTAGACCCTAAACTTAACAACAAAGGTCACTATTTATAAAAAAAAATTAATCCTCCTTTAGGGTCCATAATCATAACAACGACCAATCTTACATCTCAATTAACTTCCACACAGAAGATACATACTCAACACTTTCCTAGTCTTCGCTCATGTGACAAATTATAACTTACCCATAACCTACACACTTGTGACTAATATGTTAAATTTTGTGATCAAGTTCTAATTTCCTCATGACTAACTTGAAATTAACAATTTAGAGCCTCACTTTTGTGGCTAACTCTCATATACAAGATGCATTCAACATGTCCTTTAAAGTACCTTAACCTTATCCTCACATATATGATTGACTATCACGCACACAACTCTTATGCACCTATTTTTCCAATTCAATTTTTTAAGGCTAAGCCTCACTTATATGACTGGATTTTTATACAATCACTCAAACATCACATAAATAACAAACTTATCATTTCAAGCCCCACTCATGTGGCTAACCACATACACAAAATATTGTATCAACATAGTCACAACGTCAATACTTCTTAAATCTTTATCAATCCATTACAACGTATATGTACCATGTATTGTATTAATATTAAAAAAATATAGACTTATATAAAATTTGGTCAATTAAAAAGGATAAAGTAACAAACACCTATGTTTTTCTATCACTGGTCTTGTCCTACTTATCTAGGGTCCTAGAGTCGATGTCTCTCCAATGAATCTTTTTTAATACAAAAGATTGATTTTCTTGAATTCTTGGCTGATTTTCCTTCTTATCCATCTCATCCTAGTGTTTTCTTTAAATTGCTTGAATTCCCTTTTTTGTTTCTTGAATGCTTGCTTATGTAATGTTTTTATAATGCTAACCTCTCTTTGTATCCTCTCAATTTCCATTTCTTGATGTATTATTATCTCTTAGAACAAAAAAGTCATTGAAAAGTTCTTTTTTTTTAATCTAAAGTGATGATTCCCTATTTTCCAAGAGAGGTTGTCCTATTTTCCTTAATTTCATTTTGCCTCCCATGCCAACTTACATCTCTCACATTTGACCTTAATCTATTTTCTTTAATAATTTTAGTCCTTCACTTTATTTATTTTTATCCTCTGTAGTAAACACTACTTATATTTAGGGGTGAGAAAAAAAAAACCAATTAAACCAATTAAACCAAAAAACAATTATCAAGAAAAATCTAACCATTAAAAAAAATTAGAATATTTTTAAAAACTCCTAATGAGTCAAAAATAGGGATTCGGTCTTCAAACATTTGTATGGAATTTAGGATATGAAGGTGATCAGTCTCGGTGAGATGGCAATCCTTTCTTCTTTGTAACTGGACATAGAAACAAGTTATAAAGAGCTCCACTAAGGCTTTATCAGGAGTTCCAGTTTAAGTTTTGTAGGCATTAGCTATCATGGTCATTTTTTGAATGGTGTTTAGGATGTTATATTCAGACATTCTGTCTATGTTCCATGCATAGAGGAAAGAAGCTTTGTATCTGTGTTGGTTGGTGATGGTATGTTCATTTGGAATAGTAATGTTTGGGGCAATGTATGTTTTAGTGTTTCTCTTGGCAAATTTGTTGATCTCAGGTGGTTCTTCCTAAAAGGCTTCTTCATCTAAGGTTTGGATTTGACCATTTTGGATATTATTGACTTAGTTTTTAGATGTATGGGTTAATACTAACTTGTGGAGTGTTAGGAATAGTTAAGGTTGTAAGGTCAAGTTGGTGAAGATGTGTTTTGATGGCTTTAAAGAAATAAATCTTGTCCTGGATTTGTGTTTGGCTTATTTTGTTGACGTGGTACGATTTAAACACCGAGGACTACCATAACAGAAGTTTCGCAAACTCTATTGATTTTCTTGAGCGAACCAATATGCTTGGCTGCTTATGGCGCTTAAAAAGTAGAAAAATGGAGGCAATTGGTTCTTAAGCTTGAGATCAACAGTCTTTGGAGTATTAATAGGACTGATAACAAATTTCTAAATATGTTTTTCAAGTCTAGTTAATTGATTGCCCAAAGTGTGAAGGTTCCTATTGGTGAAATTGTTTTGTTAGATGATGGTTTGGTATTTGCAAAAGTGTCATCACTAGGTGTTTTGTAATGAGTTGCCTCAATTGTTTATTCTTTATGAGGTATTTGATTGTTTCTCAAGGTTGGATGTTCTGACTCAACTATAAGTCCATTATTGAGTTTCCAAACAGGTGTTTTAGATCTAGAGGTAATGGGATATGCATGCTTTAAAGATGCAAATGGATATGTAATATGATTTTCTAATGCATAAGATAATTCAAACCAATCAAAGAATAAGATCCGAACTTTATGTAATGTAATGAAATCATAAAAGTTTTTTAAATGTCATGTCTTTGTTATAATTTTTTTTGAAAAAACAAAATCTCTTTTTAGAGTAATGGTCATAATATAAATTATTTTTAAAATGAGTTTTGTCAAGAATGAAATGTTTTTCTGAAGTCAAAAAACATTCAGCTTATTTTGGATATTTTCAGTGACTGTAGAAAAAATTGGAGAAGTTGGAGGAGATTGGTGATCAATATTGGTATATAATGGTTTAGGTCTATTTGTAGTATAATTGGCATTTTGGAGACTTGGTATGTTTATAATAGAAGAGATCTTAGATATTCTTCCTAGATCTATTGAATTAGAGGAGGAAGATTCATATGAAAATCCTGAACTTATAGAGTGACTATGAAAGCATGGTTTGACTTTGCCATCTGAATATTAGGTTATGTTTTTTATTTAGACATTGGGTTATGGTGGTTGGTATGGTTCTTGTTGGGTTGCATCTTCAAGGATCCAATCTTCTAGAAAGATTATATTTTTCCATCGGATCACCTTTGATATATAATGTTTGATGTAAAAATATCTGTTTGGAGAATAAAAGTTTCACTTTTTTAAGATTGAAATTTGTGTTTACTGGTAAAAGCTAAAAACATGGTCTTATAATGGATCTTGAAGATAATGTAAACATAGATATAACCTTCAAGCATATTATAATTATGAGTTTTATTTGGAGAAACATACTTTGTAGGATGTTTTTATCTTTGAGGGATATAGTTAGATTTGGATAACAGTCAAATGAGACTAGACCACTATAAAGGTTAGACTCAATGGAATTAAGCATCATGAAGGACAACTACTATGGAAGTGTTAATATCTTCTTTGGTAAGGGGTTTGATGTCTACTTGGACTAGGCCAATGTAGATATATTTGTAATTCTTGCTTGGTGTTTCTGTAGGGATTTTTGGAAAAGTTTTTAGATGATTTCTAAGAATTTGTAAGCTGAATATCTATTTCTTCAATTTTAATAGTAAAATCAATTTTGAAATGATCAAATTTAGAATTTTGATAAATCTAGGTTTTGGAAAGTTTTGGAATTTTCCAATCATTAATATTTTTTTTTGTAAAATCTTCAATTGTAATTTCTTCGCTATCTATAATGCATTTGCCTTCAAAAGTCTTAGAGCTAGAAGAAGTTGAGATGAAATTAGTTCTACAGAAAATAGAATTCATAATTTAGAAAGATAGATTAGAAAACAGGTTGCAAGTTATATGAATTTATTGCCCTATACACTCAGACGAAACTTACACCATTCAATAACATTCATATACCCTAACTTTCCCTTCTCTTACTTGGGTTCTTGTAAGCTATATTACTATTTCTACCCAGATCCCATAAGACTTTGATACCAAATGAAACTCCTGATAAAGCCATAGCCGAGCTCCTTATAGGTGGTTTCTCTGGCCAATTAAAAGAATGGTGGAATTACCATCTCACCTAGACTGATCACCTCCATATCCTAAATTTCATCCAAATATTTGAACATGTATTCATTGCAATATATTTTAATGTTATCAAAATAAATAGTTTTCAGGATTATCACTAACTTAGACAAAATAATAGATCCTACCTAGCATTTCTTTTTAGATAATGATGATGAGATTTTGAATATGTTGACTACCTTTTATAATTTAATTATGAGAATAACATGTATATAAATGAAATCACTCCTAAAGATTCTTGTAACTTAATTATTACTTTTATTTTACTGGGTTGGAATATGAGATTTAAACTTACTCTAGTTTTATTAAATTAATATATTATATATTTATTTCTAATGTTCATTAATTTTATTTATATCACTTGTTGTAAAATGATTTATACTATGTTTGTATATGAACTGTTAAATGGAAAATAGGGAAGTATGAGTTTTATTCTTGACTAGTAATATCGATTAAGATCCAGGAAGTTCACCTAGTGTTGAGATTATAATATAAATATGTATGCAGAAGTTGATAACTTGAAAAAGGTTCAAGTTAAAGGCAAACTGTATCAAAACTTTAGTAGAGTTCTAAATGATAAAAAGATTGGAAAAATGATACTAATATGTAAAAAATATATATATATCCTATTCTCTTGCGTTCAAGGATCAAGGAAGTTCACAACAATGAGATAAGACAAGTTGTTACAATAAACTTCAAGCTTCATGACTTTAAGCTCTAAAACATCTTCAAGCTTCATACTCAGTTGTGTTATTGGTTCATTCAAATTGCAGCCTTATTGAAATAGGGTATTACTTTTTATAAAGGAAGATTTCAATGCTCTAACCCTATTTCCTAATACATTCATCACCCCTATCAAAGTATATGGTTCACTAGTATTTTATCTCATTGTTATCCTCAATTATTAACATATATTCATTAAGAAGGTCAAAATTCAATAGCTCATAATCCTACACAACTTGATATGTTAGATGGTTAACAATCACAATCTTTTTTACAACCTTTTTTTTTGTTATAAAAACAATATCATAACTTCTAACACATGTTGCGATGTCACCGTCACACATGTTAATTACCCTAAATTAAAACACAAAAGATAGTATAGAGCCAACAAAGGGTTGATTCCATTAGCAAAGTTTAGTTCATATTTTCATGCTATAAATTATGCAATTGGGGATGTTTGGTTGGTGATTATCTAGACTTAAACAATAAAGCAAAAATGAATGAAACTAAATTTATCAAGAAAACAAACCCTGGTCGCAAGTAAGCATCCACCTGTGAAAATCAGAATTGATTCTTGAAACAAAACTTCAATTTATATTCTAAATTTTTATTCTCTTAAAAGTAGTTAGTTAACATATCCGTTGTATAACTAACCTTAACCAACCAACAATCCCAATATCTACACTAATGATTTAATTTAATGAAAACTTTAAGAACTAGATAAATTAATTAACCTATACAACATTATTGTCTGCAATCCATGTTGATTTCTTTGAATGTTGTCCCTAAGCTTAATAATGTAAATCCACTATAATTATTAAGTTTAGTTGTTTCACAAGTTTATATACCATAACTCCAGTTTTGAAAGCAAACTTAGTAATAGATTGTTCATAACAATAACTTAGAGATTGCTCTAACAATTAAGATAAACAATCATAGAAATATGCATAGGAAAACAAACTTAGCAATAGATTGTTCATAAAACAACTTAGAGATTGCTCTAACAGTTAAAATAAACAATCATAGGAAATATGCATAGGAAAACAAACAAATTCATTCATCATATAAACTAAAAATAAATAGAAGAATAAATCTCACAATTCTTGAAATCTGAAGGTTTTTGTGTCCTTGCAACCAAGAAAAATAGTTTAGCCTTGCATATCTATTGAGTAACTACTATAGAAAAAATGAAATAATGCTTGAATTTAGGATTTTGGGAGAGAGTATTAGTGTTTCTCTATTATGGTCTCCCCTCTCCCTCTCCTTCTTTCCATTCTCTCTTTCTTTTTATACCCTAGAAAACTTTAATCTTTACTTTACAAAATAGTCCCCCCTTCAATAGACAATGTTACATTTAAATATTTTAATAATTATTTTCCTAAGAAGAAATTATAGTCTTGCATGAAATATTTAATATTTGATTTAGAGGAGTTAAATTGCCAGAATAAAGACTTGGATGTCAGTTTGGATGCTCTGGGACACAATTTGGACTTATTTCTTCACAAAACCTATTTGCTGGCAGAATTCACGTGTCATATTAGAAAAATCATATCGTTCTCATATGAGATCTTTTGGTAATGACCTTTATTTATCTAATAGGTATTTGAGTCAGGAATCCAAAAGAATTGAGTTTGCATCAAATTCACTTTTATAGCTCAATATATTCAAATCAAAATAGTTGAAGTTCAACATTGGCAAAATGCAAGATTTGACTTTGAAGGCTACAATTTCCGTGATATTTTTTTTATTTCCATATACTCTAGAAAGGTATGGATGTTAGATTTCTAATTCCAGTGAAATCACTTCATTTAGACCTATAGAGCTCAAGTTATGCACAAAACATCGACTAAAGGTCAAATCTGCCAATTTCCTTTAATTTACTCCTTTTTGAATCTTTCATCCAAAAACACCTTCAAAACATACAAAAAAAAATATCAAGGTATTATATATATAAAACATAGAAAAAACACTAAGCAAAACTATCAGATAATATAGTAACATCAAATAACCCCACACTTTGTTCTTGCTTGTCCAAGACACAACATAGCTTTTTGATTATTATATACCCTGATTCACAATCATTAAAAATTTTATTCAGTAGTAAATAATTTTTTCTTTCTTCTTTGACTCATCATGCTAGCCCAACACATCCCATGATTGTTTTGTTACTGTAAAATATAGGATCAAAGGGGTTTTCCTTGTATAAGAGACACTATTAATGATGAGTTTTGCAAATACTTCTTCATCTTGTCAAAAACTTCTTGGAAACCATCATCCCATACCTCAACCTCTTAGTTTTTGATTGAAAATACTTTCTATCAAAGTAACCATAATATCGGCTCGCATGTTACCATAAGTTGAGATATGAATCGAGTTATGTAGTTCAAATGTCCAATGAAACTTCTTATTTATTTCTCTATTTTAGGCACCGATATAACCTAGATTACATTTTCTTTGTCCAGATCAACTTGTATTTATTGACTGCTTACTACAAAATCCAATAGCTTTCCAGCTTAATAGAATGACCATTTTATAGGATTCAATCTTAATAGGTATTTCTACAACCTTTTAACACATTTTTCTCAATACGTGCATGTGATCTTCTTCTTTCTTTGATTTGAAATATCATCATCGTAGATTTCCACTTCTCAATGTATCACAGAACAATAAACCTTTTTATGTCTTCTTCTTAATCTTCATCACCCATTACAATAGTAATATCAAAATTTGGTCAATTATTCTTAGTGTACTAGGGTTTATGAATTGATGGAATTTTTAGGATTCCTAAAAGTGTAAGATATGCTTGTGTAAGAGTGTTCTTTATATGAAACAATAAAAATAAATAAAAACATGTCATGAAGACAAGAAAATACATGATCTTATTAAAATAAAAGAGTTCATTAGACAAAAGATTTTGTAGCATTATGAGCCAAATTACCATAAAGATAAAAACAAGTAACAATATAGCAAAGTAAGATAATTGAAACTAAAAGCAAGTTAAAACACTATAGCATTCATGACCATTCAAAAATAATTACTTTTTGAACACAATAAAAGTAGGCTCCATCTTTCATTTTTGGCATGTTTCTCCTTTAGCTAGCATGTTCATAAAATCTTTTGCAAGGATGTCATCAATGGTGTGAACAACCAACTATGATAAAATTTCATCTTTTACTTTAACCTTCACTTCCTCAATATGTTACTTCTCTATATTTGCAATCTTCCAGCTCAATTAATGGTAAAACCACATTTTTTTATCATGGAAACTATCTCCTTGGCATTGATAGTTATCAATATCCCATTCATAATATATTTTAAACATTGGTGCAGTGAGGAAGCTACTACTTCGGTCATATGGATCCATGATCTTCCGAACACTGTTCTATAAGATGGATGATTGTCCATCACCAATGATGTCACCAAGAATATTTACGGGCATACAATTCCACCTTTAAGATCCAAATTATTTGCCTCGTCAAGCTATTATATTCTTTTCACATTATAATAGAGAGATTATATGGATCTCATATGACTTATTAATAAGCATTTCTTTTAACATGTGTCATGGTAGCACATTTAGTTCAGAACCATTGTTGACCAATATCTTTCCAATTAGGACATCTTTACATTACATTGTAATGTATAATGGTTTGTTATGCCCAATACCATAAGGATTTGTCCCACTATAAGCATTTGAAATGAGAAAAAATCATCTTTGGTAATCCCTTAATAACACTAAAAATATAGATTGATAAGAAATACTTTCCTATGTGGAACAAGCTTTTCAAGAAACTCTGGTTATGCTTTATTATTAATACAAGTAAATTGAATGCTTTAAAGACTTGTTCTTTTCTCTAAAACCTTCAAGTCAAAATACAAGCCTTTTTTACTCATAAAATATGAAACAAAAGGTCAATTCATAATTTCACTAAAAAATAACTTTTTTTTAACTCTTACGAAACTCTGTCCATAGCAATGGCATGAATGCTTTAAACCGATGCAAAATACTTTGTGCATTTGGAAATGGTTTTGAAATTCCAAAAAACTTCCTATGAATGCAACCCCATGTAAATAACCAAACCCTTTTCCATATGACATCATCCCTAAAAAATTCAAAATGAACAAAAATGGATAAAATACTCAGGGAATGTTCATGTTGCGAGTAATTCAAGAAACATACAATTTTTCTTCTTAAAAAATAGAGAATGGGATACAAAGATATTCAAATTCTTTGATAGCTTTTGAGGAAAGTCATTATGAAAAAGGTTACAATCTTTGAGATAAAGGTCTTGAATTAATAGGGTATGTTGATATCAACTAAGCTCTCAGATAAGTATGCAAATGTGAAAGAGTCATGAAGCTTGTTATGAAGATCAAAGATCCTTATGACAAAGTCCATAAGGAAATAGAACTTATGTTTCTCGGGTAAAAACCACATGTATAACATAATACTTTGCATTCTAACCTTTACACGAAATCCATGAATCCTTGATACTCAAGCTTCTCCATAAAAAAAAGAGAAACTAATATAATTCTTAACACAACAAGGCTATCACTATTTAAAAATAGCAAGGTTTTTAATGACATCTTTTTTTTAATCAAATGTAAGTATATTATAGATCAAAGTTAATCAACTGGTAAACCAACATGTTAATTTACATATACAAAGTAGAGCATGTTAATTTACATATACAAAGTAGAGTAAAAAGGCTTATAGGAACACGCTCCCAAATTGAATGTAGAGGTAACAAAAAATGATAAGTATAATCAAAGAAGAGAACAAGGGAACATCCTCCCTAAATCAAATGGCAACCGAAGGCCGATGTGATCAACATTGAGAAACAATGAGTCTAGTGTTTAAGATATAACAGGGAAGCCATCCAAACAGACGGCTAGAACAAACGATCGCCATGGGACCAAGATGGTAGCAGCTTGGACTTGTCATGATGGAACAAGGCAACTAGAAGGTGACATCTTCTCAATAAGATACAAACCTTGGATATAGCCCATACCGCATCAAGCGTGGAGAGCAAACCAGGAGCTCAAGGAAGGAGCATCACACCATCTAAAGTTCACCCTCAGCGCCAACAGAGATTAATAAATACGCAACATAAAAGAGGCAATGGTAAGAGAGGCCAAACCTCATGTTTCCAATAAAGACCAAGGAGAAGAAAGCAATAATATGGCAACCAAGGACACACCCCTGTTTACCACACCTGTAACCTCCAACCAACATTTGAGTGATGATATTTTTTATGAAAATAGAAAACTATGTACAAACATTACTTGGAGTTTCTGAAACACCTTCTGCACTAAAGTGTAGGTACTATAAAAATTCTTTTGTTTCGCTTTTCCCATACAAGGTATATCGTGATTCCCATAAAGGCTCTTCTTATTCTAGATTCAAGATTATGTTTCTTGGAGTTTAACCCTCTAATAGCACTAATAAGAGACATCATCTACCAATGGGTTCTCAACCAAGATTTAATTTTCTAACGCAAGCAAGATGAGCGGTTGCATATGAAGAATATGTGGTTATGCGATTCCTCTTCCTAATTGCAGAAACACAAGTATCTGTTGGTATGAATCGAAGGCGATCTCCAGTTCTAAGTTTACCGAATGTAGCTAACCACAAAATAAAGTTTACTTTGATATAGACTAGTACTCCCAAACCACTTTATCCCAGTTAACCTTGATACCTCTCAACCGAAAGATATCATAAGCATTGCCCAAGAAGTGGCCATCTTCATTGATCCAATTGCTCATTGTTCTGATAATTGTTGAGTGACTACCACAATCCTCAACTAGTTGATCTTTTAAGGAGATTATGGTCTTCCATAAGAGAGATGAAGTTTTTTTAGCATGTGCATTCAACATTGAATGACTATGCAAGTAGTAGTGATGTACTCATTTGATCTAGATAGAGTCTATTTTGCAATGAAGCTTTTGTTTGTGGCTTTGATATCAAATAGGTTTAGGCCTCCCTTATGTTTGGGCAGACAATCAATTTCCCAAACAACCAGAGTAATTATTTTTGTTGGTGTTACCTGTCCATAAAAAAATTATGCAAATGTTAATGATTTATTTGATAACAGTATCTGGAAGGGGGGGGATGCTTAGCTAGAATTGAACCATCCCATATAATACCGATCTCACTAGCTCGAGCCTTTAAGCATAGGTGAGATGTTTTCCCACCGAGCTTTGAATTGTTGATTCAAGCTTGTTTATGAGATATGAAAATTGATTAGCCAATAATCTATGAGGACTGAGAGAGACCCTAAGATATTTGAAAGGAAAGTTCCCTTCATTGAACCAAGAAGCTTGCAAAATATCTTGTTTCAAACTTACACCAACCCCTCAAAAATAGATGGAGGATTTAGCGGTATTAATTTCCAAACCAAACATCTAACCAAAAGTCATCAGTTGGTGAAAAAGATTAAGCATAAATGGTTTGTCCCCACGGGTGAGCAGAAGAATGTCATCAACAAAAGCAAAGTGGTAGATACCATAAGTCTCACATTTCAGGTGGAAGTGGAAGACAGATGCTACCTTGAGCATTCTATAGAAGTACTCCATATAAGAATTAAAGACACAGGGTGATAGGGGGTCCCTCTACTTTATATCACTCTTCCATGGAAAAAACCATAGAGATTAACAACAAAGAAAGATGTTGTTTCTACACACTTTAAAATTAGATGGACAGATTTCACTAGCAAGTCAAGAAGCCGGAGAAGATCTCTCAGAAAACCCCACTAAACGGAGTCAGGCTTTCTTGGAATCATTTTTCATACTACATTTTGGTGAGGCTCCTTTTCTACCATGGTGTCGAAGAAGCTCTTAGACTAGATTAATGTTATTAATCATTATTTTTCCACCTAGAAAAGCATTATGCATATGGATAATGATGTCAACCAATATAAGAGCTAGCTTATCTGCTAGTATTTTAGAAATCACCTTGTAGACCACGTTGTAGCAAGAGAACGGACTCAAAAGCTTTCCTGAAATCAATTTCCATAATACATTTTGGTGAGGCTCTTTTTTTACCATAGTGTCGAAGAAGCTCTTAGACTAGATTAATGTTATTAGTCATTGTTTTGCCACCTAGAAAGGCATTTTGCATATGAATAATGATGTCAACCAATACAAGAGCTAGCCTATCTACTAGTATTTAAGAAATCACCTTGTGGATCACGTTGCAGTAAAAGATTGGTCTGAAGTCATTAGCAGAAGTGGCATTAGCTGACTTGGAGACCAAGGTTTGTACTGAGTGGTTGATCTGTTTTAGAAGTTCCCTAAATGTAAAAATGTCTTGAATAACAGCACAAAAAGCCTCCCCAACAACGACCCATGCTTTTTATGAAAAAAAAGTGCAACCGTTAGCCTCCGGGGCTTTGTCCTTTCCAATTCCAAACAAAGCTTTTTTTATATCATCATTGATGACAGGAGCTAAAAGGACCCCAAAAAACCCACTATAATAAGTTATAAGGTGCAGGAGTAAAATTATAATTATACGCCCTAAGCCCTAGAGTAATTGTGCCCTTATATGTTCTTTCTCTTTGGTTGCTATCAACAATGGGCTTACTACCCACTACAGAAGCAGCCACAAGTGGCAACAATGGTAAACACTGTATTTTTTAGCAACACCTATATGAGCATTGGGTGTTGAGCAAAACACCGTTCATAAGGTGCAAGGCATTGTGCTTAGAAATGCACATGTGGTGCAGGGCACTAAGCCCAACAATTACATGAGGTGCAGGGTGCTAAGTGCCTAACGTAGTTCAAGGCACCCTGCTCGTGATAATATTTTGATCAAAACAGTAATTGAGACCTCTTTTGAAAAAAAAAAACATGAGAAATAATTTTTGGGATAATAATTTTGTACATAAATTTTATTCGAAATTAATACCAGTAATAATTAAAACATTCAATCAACAACACTAAAAAATGCAATCAACAATACTAATTGTCTAATAATAGTTCTAATACATTGTTTGGTTTCTCAAAACACAAACATAGAACCAGAACAATAAATTTAGATTTTTACAAGTCTTAAGAATCTTGTTAAATAGATCTAGAGTTATTTAGAATTTATATAAATATTACTTGAAGATCAAATATTCTTTTTTAACTTTGAAAACTATTTCAAGGTAGGTTATCACAAACAATAAATTATCCAAGTTTTTGACCTCTACCAGTAATCTACATGAATCACCATTGAGAAATTTTTTTTAACCTTTTAGAAGAGAGATATTGTTATACCTTTGAATGTTAATTCTTTTCTTTTGTATTTTTCAAGTGTTCTATGTATTGTACTATTTACTACATTGAAAATAAGGATACATTTGATTTATAAGAGATCAAGAAACTCTATAAATTAACATTCAACACCCAGGTTCGAGCCCCACATATTCAACTCCCCTCGTAAGAGCCTGGGACAGCCGGGGTTTTACTCACTACCTGGGCCTACAAAGTACGCTTTCCGGATAGTGGGGTTTTCTCGAATCCAAAAAAAAAAAAAAGAAACTCTATAAATGATAAAATATTAATTTCGCTCCTTAATAATATCAAATATATTGTTTCAGGATATTTTAAAAAAAAATCAATCAATTCCCTTATTGAAATCTTTTAGGCCTAGAATTGTAGTCTCTTATCCTATATAAATTACATTTTAGTTCTCAATTTCTAAAATTTATTTATAATAGAATTACACTTAATTAAGCATCTCATTTTAATTTATCACCAAAGGTTCTTATATGTGTAACTCATTAGATTCCCTAATAAGTTAATCCAAATATAAATTATAATTCTAAAAAATAGAATTAAATTAATTAAATTAAATAATTTATTATCAATTGAATAACTTTTTCATTATATCATGAAGAAAATCATAAGTGGTTTGTCTTATCCTTTTAGTGATCAGTTTCTCATTGTAATTATTATCATTTCATCAACAATATTTTAATTTTGACATTATTGCATTGAATAATGTCTAATTTGTTAAATTATATTTGTTTTTAACACCATAGTTATTGATTATTTGAATTAGATTTGAAAAAAAAAATCAAATTTCATTTGACATTGCACAAAGATTTACAATCAATACTATTTGGTAACATATGAATCATTTTTTCTAATTCACATAGGATGATGGATTCTCTCTTAATTAAATACTTCCATATAATTAATGTTATATCTAATATATTCGTGTTTGTTACCCTTGATTAGAACAACATATCTATACAAAATAACTTAGTGATAAGTTTTTGATCACTTACACAATCATCACAATAGTCATTCAATAGACATAGACATTCTCTCTATATGAAATTCTCAAGTCTAATATAAATGTAATCTAACAAGCACATATATATTAGTTATAGGTATCTCTCATACCTCAGTAACTTATGAGAATAGCTTATTTCTTTTATAAAGAAATAACATAACATGTATTAGTCCCAACAACTCTAATTAACATATAGTCTTAATAGAACATTGACTAAGAACATTCAAGAACAACGTTTTGATGCAATCAAAATCCTAAAATTAAAACTTTATAACTTATTTTACAAAATATTTTTGTCTTAATGACTTTATCTTTGTTCTAAACTCATTAATCAAATATTAAATTTATTAATTATATATTTGATGAACATTAAACATAATAAACCTTTATTAATAAATTAAATATAGTTACACGAACAAACCACATATACATTAACAATTTTCCCTTTCCCTGACCAACTAAATAATAAGCTTTTATTAATAAATTAAATATGGTTGAAGGGGTAAGATATATATGAGCCTAATGTAGTAACAAACAGAAACATCAAGATAGACTTCAGTGCACAAACTTTAAAAGGGAAACTAAATCATCAAAAGAAGTGTCCTAGCTATGAACTCTCCAGAATGTTAAAATACCTCTTGAATCGGTATGCACAGGAAGATCATGTCAGCCCCAGGTTCTTATCCAATAAGGGCGCTAACCTCCCTTGTAACTAGATCTTTTTCAAGAATAATGCTGTGGCAAACTCTTCTTTAGATGATATTTCTGGGCCTGGAGAGAAATAACCACATTTATCCTTAGTCAGCAAGCTTTGTATATAACTCTACCCTGGGCTTTGCAGAAAGACCTTTTGCCAACATCTCTTCATCATACTTTCTAGCCATATCTACCATGCCCTTTTGAATTAGAGCATCAATTAAAGCATTATATGCAAATTCATCTGGACTGCACCCAAGTTGCTCCATTTTCTTCCACACTAAAAAAACTGGTCGAAGAAATCCCCATCTACCAAACTTTCTCATTAGCATTACATATGTGTCCATCCTTGGGTTAACCCCATTCTTAATCATCTGATCAAAAAGACAAAGAATCTCTTTTGGCTTCTCAAGACACCTAAAGAAACAATGATAAGTGAAGACATTAGGGGCAATATCTGACTGGGGCATTTCATCCAGCATTCTATAGGCTTCCTTTATCCTCCCATTTTCACACAAAAGCTTTATCACCGTATTACAAGTCACAACATTCGGCTTACAACCCAACTCCCTCATTTCACGATAAACCCTCAAGACAAAATCCACGCCCTCTGATAAACCAATGGCACCAATAACCGTATTATATGCCACAACATCCAACTTCATTCCCTTACTCTTCATCTCTTTGTATAATTTCACCGCTTTCCAAGGCTTCCCACTTTTGCACAGTATATCCATGTATATGGAATATGAATGCAAGTCTTTACAGACTTCTTTCCTATCCATCTCCTCCCAGAACTCCCTACACTTACCCCACCAACCCATCTTAAACCACCCGCGTAAAATCATATTATAAATCTTTGTTATATTCCTAACATTGATGCTATTAATGTTATTTCCAAAACACAGTTCATGTGCTTCTATAACATGCTTGTACTCACAGAGTGCATCAACAAGAATACAATAAGACGTCTCGTCTTTTAAGCCGAATTCTTTTAATCTATCCTCATAAACACTTATTGCTTCATTAACAAGATGAGCAGATATATAACGATGAAACAATACACGAAAGGTAGTATGATTAGGCATTGCAAAAGGGTTATTTCTCATTCTCTGAATCAAGTCCCATGATAACTCGAATTCAAAGAACTTACCCAAGATGTCAATCATGCGATTGTAAGTCTCTGTTGTGTGCTGAAATTGGGATTCAGTTTCAACCCAGTTGAAGAAATCCAGAGCTCGTTTCCAGTCATTGTTGTAACATGACAGGGTTTGAAAAACAGTGCTGGAGTCAAGATTTAGTGGGTCTGATTGCGGGGGATTTGGGGTTCGGGGATGGAAATGAAAAGTGGGGGTATTTGTTGAGTAATGAAGGAGGAGGGTTTTAGCGGGGTTTAGGCGTCTAGTTAGTATCGAAGAATTCATTGCTGTTCGGGCTTTAGGGATCAGAGAAGAGGAGAGAGGAGATGGGAACAGGGGGTCGTTGCTATGCTTCTCGTGTCAGGAATAAATAAATAAATTATTAGCATTAATAATTAACAGATATTCATGATAACAATAACTAAGAAGGAAGGTTTCTTTATTGTTTCAACGAGTTAATTTGCCGCCTCTTGTGTTGGGTTTTTTTTTTTTATATAAGAAAATGATTATTTTTTTATTAATTGTAATTGGTTATTTTAATATTTAATAAGTATAATTATAATTGATAAAATTTATTAGAAATGAGTTTTTTTTCGCTTATTTTTTTATAAGAAAATGATTAATTTTTTATTTATTGTAATTGGTTATTTTAATATTTAATAAGTATAATTATAATTGATAAAATCTAATAGAAATGAGTTTTTTTCCGCTTAAAAACAATTGAATGTTGCTATTGTTTAAATTATTTTGATAACTATTTAATCGGTAGATTGTATAATTGGAATCAAAGAAATTCTGTTAAAATGAGTCACGAGCTCCATGTAACATATTGATTAATAGTTGTATATGTTTTATTTGTTTCATGAATTATTTCATTAGCAAATGGTAAAATTACAATTGTTTAATTTTAGCACAGATGAGTGATTTGTTTTATGCTGCAAACAATTTGATTGGTGGTTTTGTTTTAACTATTTTGGAAATAATTTAATTGGAAGATAGCAAAACCGCAATTGATAAATTGACTAAAAATATATTATTTATTCTCTGCAACATACTAATTGTTTGTTGGGCATGTTTTAACTATTTGACAGATAGCAAAAATGTAACTTCTAAAATTTATCAAAGATTATTTTTTCAGATTTTTTCTTCATATTATTATATTAAAAGTTTTTGAGAACAATGAGATTAAAATAATGTGAGATTTATAAAGAAAAGTCAGTTCATTTTTTTATATATATTTTAAGATGTTAATATAAAATAAATCATATTATATAATTAGCCTCTCCTATTTTTAAAGAAAGAGACCCAAAAATAATTATTATCATTATTCTAAATGTATTTTCTATAGTAAAATAAATACATATAAAAATAACATAATCTTAAAAATTTTAAGTTTATTATTTACCTCAGATGTATAGCATTTAAAAAAAAAAAATAGGACCATTAATAATTTTTTTACATATTAAAATATTTGGTGCTCGTTATGGCGAAACGCAGGGCAATTTGTTATTTTATTATTGTAGATAATTTAGAACAATTTTTCTACTTGTCTTGTCTACGTGTGGATTTGTATATTTTTTTCGTGATATGAGATTTGAAATATCATACATAAAAAAAAGACACATAAGTTATTTTTCACAAAAATAACATTGACCAATGAATTTTTGTCATAATTATTACAGTTATCATTATAATATTATTATACATAATTAATATTCTAATTATTATTGGTCATACTATCGATGACACCTTAATTATTTAAAAAATAATTGTTTTTTTTATTTTTTAAGATTTATTCCTCATATTATTATATTAAATATATTTTAGAACACTAATAATAAATTATTATTTTTTACAAAAAAACAAATAGTTCATATATATATATATATTAAGGCACTAATATTAAATAAATATCAAAATATATAATTAGTCTCACATATTTAAAAGAATAAAAATGTACAAATAATCATTATCATTATTTTGAATGTCTTATCTATAATATATAATTAGTCTCACACATTTTCTTGTAGCCATCCGACTTGTTTTTTAATTGTGCTTTGGTCAATGAATGACCAGTTCGATCTTTGAATGATGTGATAAAAAATTTCCATCCCATTTTATCAAAATACATTATAGTTTGCATTCTCAAATCAATTGCCCTAATACATATATCGCAAAAAGTATAGAACATTTCCTTTGTCCAGGTAGCCTTATCCATATTTTCAGTACCTTCCATTCTATAATTTAAATTATTTCGTAACAATTAACAATTTATATAAGAACAAAAAGTGCAAGAATTATACTTGCTAATTAAACAAACTAACCTTAAAAACATTAATTAACAAAATTTCACTACAGAAATTAATTAACAAAATTACAAAACTTCAACACACATTTATTCATCAAAAACATGTGTTCGCATCAATTTTTTGACATTTATCTCATAAATTTAACAAAAATAGTAAATGAACAACAATTTTGTAGAGCAAACAATTATAATTTGTAGAAACAAACAACGAAAATCAGCATAGGCACAATTGAGCTTGTTTGACAGCCACAGTTCACAACATTTTCAACAAATTTCAAACCATTACTAGCTATTTTCATCCCAATTTCGAGCCAAACCTGTAACAAATAAACAAGTCTAAAAACCCAAACAAATTGTCTCCTCTCAAAATAATTAAAATTTGATAGCCCAACTAATTAAATAAGACAAGTTCGTTGTTTCCGCATTTTGTCGGGCAGCAGTAAGACCCAACTTAAAACAGATGATTCTCTCTTGTCTTAAAGAATTAGAAGGTGTGCCATATACCGTTGGAAAGGTATGAAAGTTTAGTTTCCATCACAACTAGAATAACATCAAAATTCGATTTGTAGCTCCAGTTATGACTAAAAGAGTAACCAAAGGTCAAATTGTCTAAATCTAGTCTTCTTCTCCCAATCCTTGCGTAATGGTCTTGGTTCCATCAACAAGCCCTTCTTGAACATGAATGAGATTAATCAAGGCTTGCTCCTTATTATTACAAATCCTCTTGAAGTCCACCTTAGCCCATGTATCTTGAAGAAGTCCATTGAAAGCTTTTTTGAACTTTTTAGCCCTAAGCCTAGTAACTAGACCAGCTCGAACCTCCAATGGATCCTTTAATGGTTGGATTGCATCATCCCCTCGCTCCTCAAAAGGATTCGACCTCGAATCATCACCTACATCAAACGAACAAAGATCAGAAACATTGAATGTAGCACTTACACCATACTCACCTGGTAGATCCACTTTGTAGGCATTATCATTAATCTTTTCTATGATCTGATAAGGACCATCTCCTCTAGGCATCAACTTTGATCTTCTTTGTTTAGGAAACCTTTCCTTCCTCATATGCACCCAAACCCAATCACCTGGTTCAACTAATTTTCATCTCTTATTGGCTTTGTTTGCATATTGTTCATTCTTCTTTTCTATTTGTTGCCGAATCTTTGCATGGAGGTCTTTCACCACCTGTGCTTTTTGATTACCATCAAAACTAACTTTTTCATCAACAGGCAATGGAATCAAATCTAATGGTGTCAAAGGATTAAAACCATAAACAATCTCAAATGGGGAATGATCAGTAGTAGAATGCACACTACGATTATATGCAAATTCAATGAATGGTAAACAATCTTCCTAATTTTTAAGATTCTTTTGAATGATAGCCCTTAACAATTGAATCAAAGTCCGGTTAATAACTTCAGTTTGGCCATCTGTTTGTGGATGACAAGTAGTAGAATATAAAAGTTTAGTTCCTAACTTACCCAACAAAACCTTCCAAAAGTAACTTAAAAACTTAACATCTCGATCGGATACAATGCTCCTAGGGAGACCATGTAGCCTAACGACCTCTCTAAAGAATAGGTCAGCTATATTTATTGCATCATCTATTTTATGGCAAGCAATGAAATGTGTCATCTTAGAAAATCTATCCACAACAACAAATATAGAATCTCTCCCTTTCTTAGACCTAGGTAGACCTAAGATGAAATCCATAGAAATATCAACCCAAGGTTCCTTAGGAACAGGCAAAGGTGTGTATAATCCATGAGGCATTACCCTAGATTTAGCTTGTCTACATGTTATGCACCTATCACACATTTTTTGCACATCTCTTTTCATATTAGGACAATAAAAGTGCTAATGCAGAACCTCCAAAGTTTTAGTAATTCCAAAATGCCCCATTAAACCTCCTCCATGTGCTTCCCTCACAAGCAATTCACGTAAAGAACAATTAGGCACACATAACTTATTTTTCTTAAACAGAAATCCATCATGCCTAAAATATTTATCTTTGACTGAAACCTTGCATGTGTCATGTATAGCACCGAAATCATGATCATCAAGATATAATTCCTTAATATACTCAAATCCTAGCAATTTAGTATTAAAAGTATTAAGAAGAACATACCTTCTCGACAAGGCATCGGCGACCACATTTTCCTAACCTTGCTTGTATTTAATCACATATGAAAAAGTTTCAATAAACCCAACCCACTTAGCATGTCTCATACTTAACTTACCTTGACCCTTCAAATGTTTCAATGATCGGTGATCAGTATGTATGACAAACTCTCGGGGCCACAGATAATGTTGCCAAGTCTCCAAAGCCCACACGACTACATACAACTCCTTATCATAAGTGGGATAATTAAGAGTTGCAACGTTGAGTTTCTCACTAAAATAAGCGATGGGTCATTTTTCTTGCATTAAAACGGCTCCAATACCTATTCCTGAAGCATCACATTCAATCTCAAAAGTTGTATTAAAATCAGGTAAAGATAGTAAAGGTGCCGAAATCAACTTTGATTTTAACAAGCTAAAAGCATTTTATTGTTCTTCTCCCCACTTGAAACCCACAGTTTTCCCCTATCATCTCCCAAATTTCCAGCAACACTCTCCTCTTTCCTAGCTTCTCTACCCCTTTTACTTCGTCCTCCATCAGACCTAGTCTCTAATTTTTCAATCCTATTCATTAGCTCACCAAACATAAATTTCATCTGTTGTTGCATTCTCGAAAACCCATCTTCTTGGATTTCACCGATCTTCTGTGGCACACTATTAGAAGACATTTTTTTAAACCTGTGATTAGATTAGCTCTGATACCAACTGATGTGAAAACCCTAGTAGAATTTAATGGTATTCGCGACCCCAAGATCAATGTAAACCAATTTTGTTGAGAATTGAACGAGCTTATCACAATGGAAGACTTGCTCTAAGGCAACAAGACTATAAACCAACTCGATCACAACGCCTACACCTGGAGACGAGCAAATGAAGTATAAATTCACAACAAAGAATGGTCAATTCTTTGAAGAGTTGAAAGTTCAATCAAGAACCAAGATGAAGAAACCAAAGACGGCTACAATGCTGGAAAATATTGTTCAAAAAAGTTCCCTAACATTATTCCTAAAGAGTATTTATACTCCAAGCCAAAACCCTAGTTTCCCTAATGGGTCTCACATAAGCCCAAATTAAATAATAATCAACCCAAGCTAAAACTAGCCCAAACTAATTAAAATAAACAAATAAAAAAAATCTAAAAACCCAAACAAATTGTCTCCTCTCAAAATAATTAAAATTTGATAGCCCAACTAATTAAATAAGACAAGTTCATTGTTTTCGTATTTTGTCGGGCATCAGCAAGACCTAACTTAAAACAAATGGTTCTCTCTCGTCTTAAAGAATTAGAAGGCATGCAATATACTGTTTGAAAGGTATGGGAGTCTAGTTTCCATCACAACTAAAATAAAAACAAACTTCGATCTATAACTCCAGTTATGACTAAAAGAGTAACCAAAGTTCAAATTGTCCGAATCTAGTCTTCTTCTCCCAATCCTTGCGTAATGGTTTTGGTTCCACCAACAAGCCCTTATTGAACATGAATGAGATTAATCAAGGCTTGATCTTTATTATTACAAATCCTCTTGAAGTCCACCTTAGCCCATGTATCTTGAAGAAGTCCATTGAAAGTTTCTTTGAACTTCTTAGCCATAAGCCTAGTAATTGGACCAACTGGAACCTCCAATTGATCCTTTGATGGTTGGATCACATCAAGGTTGGACTCCGTGCAGGTGTGGCTGAGGGAGTGTTGTAGGTTGGTGTGGCTGAGGGGGGAAGGATAGTGGATGTGGGTGATTTGTGGGCTGAGGGAGAAGTTCTATGAGGGAGGTGATGGAGAGAGGGAGAAGGCTGAAGGCTGGACTTTCTTCATGGTATGGAGGAGGTAGTGTTGCAGGTTGGTGTGGTTGAAGAGAAGGGACGGTGAGTGTGAGTGGTTTATGAGGTAGAGGTTCTGTGAGGGAGAAGGCTAAAAGTTGGGACTTCCTTGACAGTGTGGCTGAGGGAGTGTTGCAGGTGGGTGTGGTTGTGGGGGAAGGGATGGTGGATGTAGGTGGTCTATGGGCTGAGGGTGAGGTTCTGTGAGGGAGAGAGGGAGAAGGTTGGACTTCCTGGTTTATATGGCTGAGGGAGTGTTGTAGGTGGGTGTGGCTGAGGGAGAAGGGATAATGGATGTCGGTGGGATTTGGACTAAGGGAGAAGGGATGATGGATGTCGGTAGGAGAGGTTATGTGAGGGAGAAGACGAGAGAGGCCCGTGTGTGTGGAGACAAAGTTAGCGTGTGGAGACCAGGCTATGCGTGTGGTTACTTTTTATGCTGCAATTGCAAAAGCATCTCTCAACTGTTTTTGTAGCTGCGACCCAACCTTTACTTTTTGGTGGGACCCATAGTAAAAAACTAGGGTCCCGCTTGGTAATTGTCGTGTTTGACTCTGTGGTTCAACGCAACCACAGGTTGAACCGTAGCGTTAAACACCATCTTTATCAGGACCCGTTAATAAATAAATAAAATATCACATCCATTCATATAAAAAAGCAAGATTTTTTTTTATTTACCCCTGAAAAAAATTATTTATTACAAAACATACATATTAATTAATTATTATTAGCAAAACTCTAAAGCTGAAAGTAAAGTTACGGTACAACATGACTCAAAATATTATTCCTTAGAACATAATTTTTTTAATAGCTACACATCTGAGAGTGGATTGATCTAGGACAATCATTGGATGACACCTGAATTGTCCATACAAAAAAAAAAAGTCCCACTAAAGAAGATTTTTCAGGAGACTAATTTAAAAAATGGTAGTTTAGTTAGTATCTCACTTGACTAGTTCCATTGTAATTTGTCAACCTGATTTGTAGGACTTGCCCATATATATACACACACACAACCCATAGGGTGGAGGGGGGAGAAGTAGTGGAGTAATTAAAAAGGACCTCACTGTGGCAAAACTTCTAGTTAATGGTGTTGATCAAGTCTAGATATCAGGCAATTCATGAGTCTTTTTTTGTTTGTAACTCCATTGATGAACCGCAAGAAAGGCTGAAACATCATCAAACATGTTAGTTACAGAAGAAGTTACACCAGATCAGTCTAACCGTTCAGATAAGGTTGATAAGCTGACCACGCAACTAGAGACCATTATAAAATGGATTCAAGTTCAATCGTCATCATCATCATCCTTAGGACTAAAGAATGTTGGTGACGGGATTTCTCCTCCACGAACTCGTTTAACTACCGAAAGGGATAAGACTCAGAATGATGACAACCAATATGATGCCATCTCATTATTAGTCGTAGGAGCATGACTTCAACCTTCCAAAGGTGAAGCCAAGATAGACATTCCAACATTCGATGACACCATAGATGCAAAGAAGTTGGACTCTTGGATGGATTGGTTGGAGACCTATTTCATGTTCTATGGATTCAGCAGTGGCAAGAAAGTTGCTTTCACTTTCGCATGATTGAAATTAACTAGCCATGCATTGACTTGGTGGAATGCATTCTTGAAGACCAACGATGATATGAAGATAAGCTGAAAGGAATTTACTCAATTTTTACACCAAGAATTCTACTCGATAGGGTACTCTCAAGACTGTTGGTCTTGTTGGCATAATCTAAGGCAGAGACGGAATCAAATAGTACAACAATACACTATGGAGTCGTGTCAACTAGTAGTAATATTGGAATTAGCCTTAACAACGAAGATGTTTTCACCAAGTTTGTGGTTGGCTTATATCAACAAATCTAGAATGAATTATGCTTATACTAGGCTACTTATGTCTCCAATGCTAGTAGCATTGCTATGGCCATAGAGTAGAAGAACAAACCAAGCGGGCAACGTACTCAAGACGATGACAAATAGAAGAGTGGTGGCAACCAAAACTGTTGTGATGTCACGATCACACAAATTAATTATCCTAACTTAAAACAAAACAAATAAGATTGTATAGAGTAGTCAAGGTGATGAGGACCAAACCAACACCAAGTGTAATCACCCAAATAACCCATTGGTGGTGCCACCTATTACAAGAGTTAGGGCAAAGAGACTTAAAGAGACATTGAATGAGTTAGTTACAGCACACTGAGTAAGATGAATCTAGAGGGACAGAGAAAACCTATAGAGCTTAAAGGGAAGCCTCTAATTCATCTAATCCAAATCAAATAATGGTCCTATTAAAGTTTTGAAAAGGGTTGATGTGGTAGGCCCTATGATAACCTTAATTTAGGCTTATATTTCTAATATGACATGGAGTCCAAGTCCAAATTATTTCCTAAGGAATTGAGGATTCTTAGCATTCAAAAGAAGAGATTTCCTAGTCTAGAAAGGAAATCTACAAGTTAGCAACATTCAAGACCAAATAAATATTCTTTATCTTATTTTTATATGGCTGCAACTTGTATTTTTATTTTTATATGGCTGCAACTTGTATTTTTTTTTATTTTAGGGTTAATAAACATAAATTAAGCTTAGATACTTAGGGATTTGGGTATAATTGTAAGCGAGTTTTATATAAGTTCATATATTTAGGTATTCTAGGGTTTAGCTTAGGTTAAAAACACATATGCTACCAAAGTTTTAGATTATTTTTTTTATGCTTAATGACATTGAGATTACAACAACAACTTTGTATGATTATGAGGTGAGAATTCTCTCTTTATCGGTTCTTTAAAGGACTGAAACACTTATTGAGGTTCAACTAACTTCATGGTGTCAATCTATACTTCTCGTTCATGAATTGTTATTCATTGGGTAGGGGTTCAAATCCAATAGTGTTGGTGCCTAGGTATAAGTTATCTTTGTGCCACATTTCTATCAAACCTGATTTACTTGGCTTTCTGGGAATTAATGTCCTTGCATGTGGATTGCTTTACCGCATGATCAAGAGGTTCACATCATTTGGTATCAGAGCTTAGCTCCATTAATTAGGTTATATCCTTCTAAAATTTTCTTTTCATGTAGATTCTGCAAAAACAATTCCTTAGTGTCCAATTTCTTCTTCTCCTTGAATTTATGGCACATAAAAAAAACAAAAAAGTGTTGTTTGTTTCATTAATATTTAAAATATAAAAGTAGCTTAAAAAAAAGCAAAAGAAAAAAAACTTCTTTCAAAGCCATTTATTGGTTTCTGTTGTAGAACACTCAACAAAGGGAAAATTAGATTAAATCAATTCAGAATTAGCTCAAATTTGAAAGTTTTATTACTAGGTCCTAATCACACCACATATTAATTTTAGGGTTAATTTTAGGATTCAAATTTTGGGTCTAATCAACTTTCATTCATAACGTTTTTACATCAGCATATCAAACCTTAATGTAAATTGCTGAAACTTAGTAGTTTGTCTAATGGGATTGAAATCGCACTTCATGACAAATTAGAGCATGTTTGACATGGCTGTTGTTGTTGTGGTTAAAGTTGAAAAAAACAGTTTCATGAAAAGCGCTTTTAGCTGCAGCTCATAACTAAAATTGAAGTGTTTGGTTAAAACTGTGATTGAGTTTGAGGTTTAATGAAAAGCAGTTTCATGTGTTTGGTTACCATGTTTTTCATATTGTTGTCAACTTGTTAAATTACTTTAAAAGACACACACACACACACACACACATATATATATATATATATAATATTTTTTAAAATATTATAGATTTAATAATTATAATAATAAAATATAATTAATAATTCAAGTAAATTAAATACTTGTTTATATAAGACAAATTTTATTTTCTAGATTTTCAATAAGACAAATTTGGAAGTATATATAAAAAGTAATTGGCTTAATTTCCATTTTTAATTAAGTAAAATACTAAAATTTTATCTATTCATTTATATTGGGAGACTTGTATTAATAATAGAAAATGACCACATGGTGAGACTAGCATTCTAACCCACAACCAAATCCTCAAAGAGCCGTGAAAAAAAAATGGTGGATACAAATTGTTTCTTTATTTATTTTGAAGTGCTTGATAAGAAATGAAAAAGGAAAGTCTTGCATTTCAGAACGCAATTAGCCTCCATCCAAGATCTGCTCAAAGCTATAACAGGCTTTACCATTACAAAACCACTTCGTGGGAGTGACTGCGTTTGGTGTTTGGCTCTGTAGGGGGAGAGTGGTGCTCAGAGGGTGTTGTGTGAACGGAGGCTGAAGGAGGTGTGGCTGAGGGAGAAGGGCACTGATGTGGCTGAGGGAGAAGGCTTCAGTGACTAGTGTGGCTGAGGGAGAAGGCTTCAATGA
This sequence comes from Salix brachista, assembly GCA_009078335.1. NCBI lineage: Eukaryota > Viridiplantae > Streptophyta > Magnoliopsida > Malpighiales > Salicaceae > Salix > Salix brachista. Next base: position 11,362,510 of record CM018576.1, read on the forward strand.
CTCGTGTGACTGAGGGACTGTAGGCGAGTGTGCCTGCGACTGTGTGTGGTGAAAAGCATGTCTGAGATGCTTCTCAAACTGAGTTTCAAACTCAGTTTTTTTAGGTGGGCCCCACCACACAAAACTATACTTCAGTTTTTTACCAAACAACTTGGCTCTGTGGCGAGCCTTGACCGTAGAAGTCACCGCAGAGCCAAACACCCAATTATAGATCAATTCGACATCATTTACCTTAGGTTCCAAATTCAAGCTTGACTTGTCGTAAACGAGTATGTTTGTTTTTAGTTTTTTTGTTAGCTTTGATATTTGTTTTGTTTATGTTGCTTTTGTTTCTTGCAACATATTTACAACATATCTAACATATTTGGGTGTTGGTTCATCATTTTGAATACTTTGTTTCTGTTTTTTTAGTCTTCGATTTTGTCCATATTTCAAATAAATTAGCTTGCTACTGGCGAGACTATCTTTGCAGTTTTGTTTTGCTAGTTTTTTGTGTTTTTATTGCTTCTTAAGTCATATACATATATTTGGATTTAGCTATGAAGTTTGTTGTATTTGGTGTTGATTTCAATTCTGCAAGAATCGCAAAAAGGTTAGATGAGAGGTGTGAGAAAGTTAGGACATTGATAGTGGTTGAGCGAAACATGAGTGACATAAAGACATTTATTTTACCGCTAACCAAATCTTGTAGGTACCATCATACCAAATCAAGACAACACTCCACCCCCTCCCGAGGGTGAGCTTAAGTTACAAATGCAAGTCATGATGAAGATGATGGAGAGGATGAACTTTATGATGCGATGGAAAATGTCTGTGACTGACTTGATACGATGGAGAAACATGGTAACAAATTTGGGTACAAGTACACATGATGCAAAGCATGTTTGGGTTGAACTGAAATCAAACAATGGTAGTAAGAGTGAAAAGTCAAGGTGGACTGATTATGAGGCTTACGAGGAGGACACTGATGATATTGGTGATGATTTTGAGGATGAGACCGTAGGTCATAGAGAAGGTTTTCAGCAGCCTAGAAACCAAAGGTATTTTTGGAATAGAACTAGGGGCCAATTCGTCCAAAAAGTAAACTTTCATAATTTTAGGGGACATAATGATGTAGATGGTGATTTGGATGCTATCAAACAAAAAATATTTACTTTTCTAGGTAAAAATGATCTTGAAGCATATTTAGAGTGGGAGAAAAAGGTGGATTGAATTTCTTATTGCCATTACTATGCAGATGCAAATAAGGTGATATTGATAGTCATTGAATTCACGGATGAGAATGTGATTACTAAGAGGAGTGGAGAAGGGCCAATAGCGTCATGAGAGGAAATGAAAGTGTTGATAAGAAGGCGATTTGTGCCTAGTCACTATTATAGAGATTTGTATTTGAAATTGCAGGTTTGAATCAGTGTTCTAAATCTGTGGATGAGTATTTCAAAGAGATGGAGATCATAATGATTCGGGCCAATGTGAATAAGGATAGAGAAGCTATAATGGCTAGATTTTTTAATGGGTTGAATAGAGACATTGTGAATGTTGTAGAATGATAACATTAAATGGAATTAGAGGACATGATGCATATGACAACAAAGGTGGATAGGCAAATAAAGAGAAGGGGCAACACATTAGACCAATTCAGTTTCATCTTCCTTAGCATGGAGGCTGAATCTTAACAGAGAAGGGGTTGTCCAACCAAAACCTTATATGCATGCTAGCACCGAACCACCTAAGGCTAAAAAGGATGCTCATATGAATGAGAAAGGTAAATCTGAATCTCAACCTACTTGTGATAACGATATTAAATATTTAAACTATTTAGGGAAGATACACATTGCATCTTAGTGTCCAAGCTGAAGAGTTATTCTTACAAGAAACAATGAGGATATTGAATATGAAAGTGAAGAGATACCACCATTGGAGGATGTAGTGGTGAGGAGATTGCATATCCTGTTGAGGGGGAGGCTTTGGTTATAAGACGTGCATTGAATATGCAAATCAAACAAGATGATGTAGAGCAACAACGAGAAAACATATTTCACACTTGATGTCACATAAAAAACGAGGTGTGTAGCATGATAATCACGGATGGTAGTTGTGCTAATGTAGACGCAAATGTTAGCCTTTTATTTTTTATTCTAAATATTTTTAATTACCATCTTTTATTTTTGAACCTTTTATTTTTTTTTAAATAATGATTAATATTTTAAATACTTTTAAATTTTATAGTGCTTCAAAAAAATTACTATAATTTATTTATATTTTTCTCTTAATTGAGCTGTATTTATATGATGCATATATAAAATATACTATTTGTTATTAGCTACGAGAATTCTCTAAAACAAAACAAATAAAAATATATATAAAAAAACGGTGCGTCTGCATCTATTTTTGTTTTTGTTAGAGAATATAGTTAAGTATTTTAATATTTAATTAGCATAGCTTTTTTTAAATTTATTCTATTAAAAATAAACAATATTTTTATATTTCAATTATAAGAAAATATTATAATAATTAAGAATATATTTATAAATGCAAGCGCTTCTCTCTCTTATTTTATAAATTAAGTTGAAATAAAAATAAAAGGATAATTTCGAGAAAGGGCAGGATTAAAGTGAAAGTACGCAAACTCATCGCTAGATTCAATTATTATTATGACAGCAGTCTAGTAACACATCATCTTCCAGATAAATCGTCTTAAGAAATCAAAATCTCCCAATAGACACCGCTGAAAACACACACAGCTATCGTAGCCTCTTTGGTCTAGAGTCACCATCAATATTATCAACAACCACCTCTTCATCAGATCCAAAATCAACTAGAAGCCCAACTACCCAAATTCTCTTTTCTTGTTTCTGTGAAGTTGGATGAATGGTTTATTCATATTGGCTGATAAAGTAGAAGGGTATGGATTGCTTGGTTTGTTAATCTAGTTTCTTGTTGCTGCCAACTCGATATTCAAACCCATGTCTGGAGTTTCTCTTCAACTCGTGATTCGTTATTTGTCAGGTAAGTTATTTGACTTTGGTCTTTAATTAGTTCTTGGTTTGTCTTCTCGTTTTTATGATCCTTTTTGCATTTTCCCTTTTATTATATCTGTTTTTTTTGGGATACCATGTTTTTTGGCTTTGGCTATATGGGGTTTTGTGCTGATTGCTATATTGAACAGTAGGGAAATTGTCATGTGGGTGAAGTTCTTCTACTTTTGCTACTATTTCTGTAAGCGGTCATTCTAACTGGATAACGATCCTCATGATTGTGAATCCGGGAAGGTCTACCCTTTATAGTAAATGGGTTGGCTAGTGGTAATTGAAATTAGAAGGTAAAGAAACCAAAATACAAATTGTAAAATGAGTGTTTTGGATTTATCTACACTTGATTTCAGTCAATTCAGTTAACTCCATCTTTAAAAGTTCTAATCTTGTCTGGATTTGCTCTTTACTTTGCATGAACACAATAGTTTTCTCTAACAAAAATAGATTAGATTGTCTGTGACTTATTTTTGGCCGGGTTTATTGGATATCCGTAGGTTGCTTTTTGTTAATTGCAGCATTATCATGGAGTTAAAAGAGGAGAGAAAATGACAATGAGGAACAAATACAGGAAACCAACCACTTTCCATTGCAATGCAGGGAGCAGATGTTCACCATCTGCTGTTGTATGGAGCTTGGTGGGATTTCTGCTCTTCCTTCACTTATACTCCCTTGTTAGCCATAATGGTGGAAAAGGTGGAGATGTCCAATTACATACCAGTCACCACACTCTTTTCCGTGAACTTGAAGAGGTGGAAGAGGAGACTATCCAAATACCTCCACCAAAAGGAAAAAGGTCCCCACGTGCTGCAAAGCGAAGGCCTAAGAGGTCGACCACACTGATTGATGAATTTCTTGATGAGAATTCCCAACTGAGGCATGTATTCTTTCCTGATATGAAAACTGCTATAGATCCAATGAATGATTCTGGGAATGATAGTCTCAACTATTTTCCTGGAAGAATTTGGTTTGATACCGAGGGAAATCCAATTCAAGCTCATGGAGGGGGAATTCTATATGATGAAAGCTCAAGGACTTATTATTGGTACGGAGAATATAAAGATGGACCAACCTACCATGCACACAAAAAGGGAGCAGCTCGGGTAAGCTAGCTATTCACACTATCATGCTATTAAATTTTAGATTGGTTTCTCTAGTATTAGTGATTTTTCTTTGGAACTTTTGCATATGGTTTACATGCCCAGTAAGAATTATTCTTGGTTGTGCTGGGATGCCCCCTTTTTTCTATTTAATTTTTTTATGAAGCTTGAAAGCAGGTAGAAATTTCTTTACCACATGATTTCAATATCAATTGTTATACATGGAATCTGCTGCCATACTGAATCAGTCTCAATTTTGATGGCCACTTCTAGGAAACCAGGTTCAATTGGAGCCAATGGTTTATTTAAGAGTAGAGATATGTTATTAATTTGATGTACAAGACCAGTATGATTTTTCTATAAAGATTTTGGCTTTTTGAATCTGGTTCTTAAGTCTTTTCCTTTTCTTTTCTTACTTTTGTTGGTTTAGAGTTCATGTGCCAAGCATGGCAAGGTTTAAATTAATAAAATGATTTTAGTCTCCTATCATCCAAGTTGGAGTGATTCCATAGTTCAAGAAATTATATGCAGCCTAATAGCCCCTGCAAGTCTGAGTGCAATACTGAAGTTAATATTATTTGGGAACACACTGTAGTCTGTTAGAGTGATGGTGGCTACGCTTGATCATCTGATATGCAGTGATATTAATGTGTTCAAGTATGCACATCCATTTTGAAGCTTGTGTTTGATAATAAAATCCATGTTAATTCAAATGTGAATTGTTTGGTCACCATATTTGAACACTATCTTCTTTAAGCTATTCTAACCCTTGAAAGCAAACAGTACTTAATTTCATCATTCCTTGTATCCATAATGTTCTGAAACCCACTGACAGAAGGCTGCAATTTTTTAACCTGCAATATGTAGGATGCCTCAGATTATGTGTTCCCACCTTATCTTAACTAAGGTGGAAAAATTTACATTTTTCTTCTTAGACATATTTACTTATGCATATGTTGATTTCTTGGCTCAGAGTAATAGTCCTTTAATAACCCTAAACTAAAGCCTGTGAAAAATTATTTCAAAGAATATTTTCCAAATTAAGACAATTCCACAATCAAGATGCGATAAATGGTGGACATGTACTGTTGAGGTAACCAAATTCAAATGGGCAATTATAAGTATTTTACTGAGATGTTTTTAATGGGTTAGAAGTCACATGGAAGGATTTGAGATGTCTTGTTATTGAAGTGGGTTGGAATATGATTGTGCAGAATGGTGCAAAAGCATCCATATAACTGACCCCAATTAGTTGAGGTTTGAGGCTTTTCTGTTTTTGTCATGGTTTAATTGTCCTCCCCTCCTTTCCATGGATAAGCATTCTCATATTGTTCAGCTCTCAACATTCTCTACTTATCATTAATATTTTTGAAATGTAAAAAGGTAGTTTTGATTTTTTTCTCATCATGCATGAAGTGTTTTTTTATTATTATTAAAAGATTCCCTTAAATTATTACATGTACAGGAAATTCAATCTAGAAACGTCAAATATTTCATGTAACAAATAAAACCTGTCATGTTATCCATCTCCTTATACTTGTATTTTTGTTTGTTAGAGAGTTAATATAAAACCATTCTTGGAGCTCGCCTAATAGCTTGATTTTTCAGGTAGATGTTTTTGTTTTACATATATTAAAGCCTTAATGAATAAATGGTCATGAGATTATTGAATCTTATGACTTCATTCTTAAATTAAATTAAAAATTAAGCACATTGAATCTTATGACTTCATTCTTAAATTAAATTAAAAATTAAGCACATTGAATCTTATGACTTCATTCTTAAATTAAATTAAAAATTAAGCACAAGTTAGTGGTAGATCCGTGCAAGTTTCTAGCACAATGGAGTTTCAATTGATGGTGTGTTAGAGAGAATATAAAACCATTTTTTAGGTCACATCTAATAATTGATGGTGTGTAACTCACTGGGGTCTTTCTATCCACTTTCGTTCAGGTGGATATTATAGGAGTTGGTTGCTATTCCTCCAAGGACCTCTGGGCATGGAAAAATGAAGGCATCGTGCTGGAAGCTGAAGAGGCAAATGAAACCTGTGACCTCCATAAATCCAATGTGCTTGAGAGGCCAAAAGTGATTTACAATGAGAAAACAGGAAAGTATGTAATGTGGATGCATATTGATGATGGGAACTACACCAAAGCTGCTGTTGGCATTGCCATTAGCGATTATCCAACTGGTCCATTCAGCTACCTCCACAGCAAAAGGCCCCATGGATTTGACAGCAGGGATATGACAATTTTCAAGGATGATGATGGTGTAGCATATATCATATATTCCTCTGAGGACAATAGCGAGCTTCACATTGGACCACTTACAGAAGATTATCTTGATGTTACACATGTTGTGCGAAGAATTTTAATTGGACAGCACCGGGAAGCCCCGGCTCTATTTAAATATCAGGGGACTTACTACATGATCACTTCTGGTTGCACTGGCTGGGCACCAAATGAGGCCCTAGCCCATGCAGCAGAGTCAATCATGGGACCATGGGAAACTATGGGAAACCCATGCATTGGAGGGAACAAAATGTTTCGACAGACTACATTTTTTGCACAAGGTACATATGTATTTCCTTTGTCAGGTCTTCCAGGTTCATTTATTTTTATAGCAGATCGGTGGAATCCAGCAGACTTGAGGGACTCAAGGTATGTGTGGTTACCTTTGATAGTTGGAGGGCCTGCGGATCGACCACTGGATTATGATTTCGGATTCCCAGTCTGGTCAAGGGTATCGATTTACTGGCATAGAAAGTGGAGACTTCCTTCAGGGTGGAGAGGGCTGAAATGAAAGTTTATTTGGTATCAAGCCTTTAGTGTATCATACGTGATTGATCTTTTGCGTATTCTTTCACTTGTCTGCCTGTAATTTACAAGCTTGTGCGTTGGTTTAATACCTACTCTTTGCTTAGGCACTGTTAATATTAGCTTTTAGGAGGAATGGGTGGATGCTTGCCTGAATAAACCATTCATGAGATGCAAATTTTGCTAAAAACGTTGTTGTGCACCAATTCTCTCTGCTTAAATCTATATTTGAGGAGTTGAAAGGTTAAACAATGCTGTCACTGTAAGACAATTCTCTCTTGGACTCTAGAGATCGAGTGACAGGTTGAATAATGAAGGTGCTTTCATTTCAGCATCCTTACCACGTCAAGAGATATTGTGGAGCTGGCCGCGCTCTCCACCCTTCAAACACCGAGGAAGAGCCCTGGTTTTAGTGGTTACTAATTATTTCATCTACGAGGGTCGAATGATTTTTTGCCAAAAAAATCAATATATAGGTTTTTTAATGTTTCTTTTTTAGATTAATTATAAGTAAAAAAATATGCTTGCATTTAATTTAATAAATTAAAAAATATTTGTTCTAATAAGTATATAAAGAAATTCTGAATGGGTTTATTTGACCTGTCTTACTGGGGTCAAATAATTGTCTAATGTAAAAAAATAAATGTATAGGTGTTATTAATGTAATTTTTGATATTGAGTAAAAATATAAATATGAAATAAAAAGTTAATGTTTACATATAATAAAATAAAATAAGGATCCTATTTATTGATAAGGAAGGTAAGATCTTATGGAAGAAAAAATCACAAAATCAAATTATAAAAGAATGGAGATAAGAAAAAAAATACATAAATAAGTTGATTCATAAATCTTTTGAGGGTAAAGAATAAAAAATGATATTTTTTTTCCACAAAAAGTGTAGATAAAGAAAAAGGAAAAACAATTACATAAAAATGAAGACAAGAAAAAAATTGTGATAGGCCATGTGTAAAGTAAAAAATATGTGAAGTATAAAGAAAAAAAAGAGAAAATATAAGCACCTTTTATAAAAAAAAACCCAAAAAAAAGATTTTCCATCTTAGTAATTGAAAACATTTACAATTATGTCATTTCTACATTGAAAGAGCATTTCCTTTTAGTATATCTATTTATGAACCTTGGTGCTCATACAATATCAAGCTTTTTTTTATGCAAAAAAATATATTTAGGTGCCAAAATAAGGTGAAAAAATAACATAAGAAAAAACTCAGTCACCACAAGTGATGCAAACCTCGTGATCACGCAACCTACAATCAAGATTGAGATCTGATCCTGGAAAATAAAAATAGGTCTGATAGGAGTGTAATACAATGGAAACCTGCCACAAGGCACCAACATTATTGGAATGAGTAGAATGATGTCACGAAATCAATTAATCTTCGATAAGTCAGATTCAGTTCATTTAAAAACTGAAGAATACAAGAATCACTCTCACACGTTAAAACTGGAAAATTCAGAAGTAATAATCATCACAGGCTGCCGAAATTTGGTTACATGAGTTTAAATAGTTTAAATTATGGAGACTTATATGAGGCCCACTCAAAACTAACCCAAAACCCTAAACTAAAAAGCTCATAACTTAATCCAAACAAGTATTGGATCCTAATTGAAAACAAAGTATTAATTAAACCCAAATTACCCTTGAGTTGTAGCTAACATAATAAAATAATGCCTCTAATATTAAATCCATGTTGTGACATAAGAAGAAGAGAAAGAAGTAAAATATTATAGAGAAGAAAACTTACCTTTTCTTCAAAAGGTAAAGGACTTAAGTTCATAGGAGTTAATGAATTAAAACTATAAACAATTTCAAAAGGAGAAAAATATGTGGTCGAATGTACAGTTCTATTATAAGCAAGCTCAACCAAAGGGCAACATACTTCCCAACTTTTCAAATTCTTTTGAATTACAACACGTAAAAGTTACGATAATGGTCTATTCACTACCTCAGTTTGTCCATCTGTTTGAGGACGACATGTTGTCAAAAATAAGACTTTAGTTCCTAAGTTTCCCCATAAGGTCTTCCAAAAATAGTTAAGGAACTTAACAATACGATCTGACACTATACTCTTAGGAATGCCATGCAAACGTACAATCTCTCTAAAGAACAAGTCTGCTATATGAGATCATCATTTGTTTTATGGCATGCAATGAAATGCGTCATTTTAGAGAACCTATCAACCACAACGAAAATAGAGTCTCTACCTTTCTTTGACCTAGGTAAACCTAAGACAAAATCCATAGAGATATCAACCCAAGGTTCAGTAGGCACAAGTAATGATGTATATAGTCCATGCGTTTGTACCCTATATTTTGCCTTTCGACAAGCAATGCACTGTTCACAAATTCATTGCACATTTATTATCTTCTTTGGCCAATAGAAATGCTCATGCAATAAATCCAAGGTTTTCACAATCCCAAAGTGACCCATTAAACCATCCCCATGTGCTTCATGAAAAAACAATTCACGCATAGAACTAGCAAGAACACACAATCTATTCTCTTTGAACAAATAAACATCCATTAAATAAAACATACCAAAAGCCAAATGTCCACGTGCATTATAAATCTCGACAAAGTCAGAATCATTATCATACAATTTTTCACATATTCAAATCCTAGCAATCTAGTATTCATGGTGTGTAAGACAATATACCTGCGTGAAAGTGCATCAGCTATGATGTTCTCTTTATCTTACTCATACTTGATTATATAAGAAAAGGTTTCAATAATTCAACCCATTTTGCATGTCTCCTATTCAACTTACTTTGTCATTTTAGATGATTTAAGAAATCATGATTCAAATAGATTATGAACTCTTTTGGCCATAAAGTACCGTTGTCATATCTTATGTGCTCTTACTAATGCATAGAGTTCTATGTCGTAAATGGAATAGTTCAAGGTCGCTCCACTAAATTTCTCACTAAAATACGCAATAGATCTTCGATCCTACATCAAAACAACACCTATTCTGTTAGGTCCCAATCAGACAAAGGGAAAACAACTCAGTAATTGAGCTGTTGCGTGACAGGTAACAATTTCTACTTTGGGCGAGAATGACCACAGATGGTTTGTTGAAGAAATTAAGCTGCAACTTTCATTAATCTTCAAGAGTTTAAATACATCAATTAAAGTAACGGCTGTCATCAATCTTCTGAAGTTACATCTCAGAATTTCAGACGCTTGTTCTACTGCCAGTTACACAATTAAAATCAGACAACAAAATTAAAAGACAATTGAAAGACTTGACAGACAGTAACTGATGACAGTAACAGTTCACAATTACTTGCAATAACGGGAAATTGAAATTAAATGCAATTTATTCAAAGTAACGATTCTCCTTGCTCAGTAACGATTCTCCTTGCGTGGCCATTACTCTTGATACTTTGGATTTGGAACTGCAATTCTAGTCGATCTTCTTGGTGGCTTATCAATGCTGCCCTCTGCGACATGAACCTTGTCCTCAAGGTTGAAATTGATGAATCTGTCCTGCAATTCTTGGGTAGTTTCCCACGTAGCATTTTCCTTAGGTAGGTGTTTCCATTGTACTAGGCGTTCTTCAATGAATTTGGACCCACGCTTCACCCAACGGGTATCTAATATCATATCAGGCTCCATGATGATTTCCCCTGCGTTTTCCATTGGAGGTAACTCAGTGCCCATTACCGTGTGATCTCCTATGTGCTTCTTAAGAAGGGACACATGAAACACTGGATGTATGCGAGCAGTAGCAGGTAGTTTGAGTCTATAGGCCACGTTTCCAATTTTCTCCTCCACTGGAAATGGTCCAAAGAATTTACTGGCTAGCTTTTGGTAAGCCCTTTTGAATACAGACTACTGCCGATAGGGGTGGAGCCTCAGGAAAACCATGTCACCGACTTGAAATTCAACATCCCTTCGTTTGGAATCCGCCTGCTGCTTCATCCTATTATTGGCCGAATGCAGATTGTTTTTTATTGACTTAACACAGCATCCCTAGAGGCCAAAGTCTTATCTACCTCTTGAACTGGACAAAATCCCTCATTATAATGAGGTATCGTGGGGGGTGGTCTTCCATAGAGAACTTGGAAGGGAGTCATTCCTGTGGAAGAGTGATATGTAGTGTTGTACCAATACTCAGCCCAAGAAAGAAATGAATGCCACTTACGGGGTTGCTGCGAAGCGAAGCAACGTAGATATTGTTCAATGCAACGATTGACCACTTCGGTTTGTCCATCCGTTTGTGGATGATATGCCAAGCTCATTTTTAAGCTGGTGCCTGACATCTTGAAGAATTCACGCCAGAAATGACTAATGAATACTGGATCACGATCACTGATAATTGATTGTGGCATTCCATGGAGCTTGACTATACCATTGATAAAAGTTGCAGCCACTTGTTTGGCCGTATATGGGTGAGTGAGTGCTAAGAAGTGGGCTGACTTACTCAACCTGTCAACAACTACAAGGATAATTGTCTTTCCATTTGAAGGAGGAAGTCCTTCAATAAAGTCTAGGCTTATATCATCCCAGACTTGACAAGGTATGGGGAGCGGCTGTAACAGACCCGCAGGAGATAAGGTCTCATTTTTATTGCGTTGACACACTTCGCAGGCGGCCACATATTCTTTCACCCTTTTAAACATTGATGGCCAATAGAATTGTGGGACTATTCGTTTGTAAGTCCTTAAGACCCCCGAATGCCCACCACTGGGAGAGTCATGAAACTCATGTAGGAGTTGTGAAATGACGTTGGAATTTGGTGGTATCACCACGCGGTTCTTGTAATAAACCAGCCCGTTGCGCCAACTGTAAGGAACCTCGGGGTTCGCTGTTGCCTTGTCTTTGATGCTCACCATGTAAGGGTCCTTCTCAACTTCGGTCTTAATGGTATCCCAGAGGGTAGTGTGAGATATAAATAATGAATCCAACCGAGGGCTGCCAGGAACTCGGGACAATGCATCAGCTGCATTGTTGTCGCGTCCTGGTTTATAAGTGATCTCGTAATCATATCCCAACAATTTTGTCACCTATTTTTGCTGTTCTGGTGTTGTGATTCGCTGCTCCAACCAGTACTTAAGGCTGCGTTGATCTGTTTGTATGTAAAATTTTCTGCCAAGTATAAAGGGTCTCCAGGTTTGTATTGCATGGATAATAGCCAACATCTCCTTTGCATACACTGACCATAACAGCTTGGAAGCTCCTAATGCACGGCTCATGAAGGCGATAGGCTTCCCTCCTTGAGTCAAAACCGCTCCAATTCCATTGCCCGACACATCTGACTCAATGGTAAATGGTTCTTGGAAATTTGGCATAGCCAATGTCGATGTCGTTGTCATGGCTGTTTTGAGCTCTTGGAAAGCCTTTTCTGCTTCGTCTGGCCACCCAAAGTTCCCTTTTTTAAGCAAATTGGTGAGAGGTCGAGCAATGAGTCCGTAGTTGCGGACAAATTTGCGATAATAACCTGTAAGACCTAAAAAACCACGCAATTCTGAAACATTAGTAGGACCGGGCCAATTCAGCATTGCGGCGACTTTGTTTTGATCGACCTTGACCCCTTGGGAAGTGACAATGTGCCCCAAATATTCCAATTCTTGCAATCCAAATGCGCATTTATTGAATTTGACAAAGAATTGATTTTGACGCAAAATTTCAAAAGCTGTTTTCACATGTTCAATATGCATGGTCCAATTGGGGCTATAAATCAATATATCATAAAAAAAAAAACAAGTACGAATTTACGAAGGTATGGACGAAATATAGAATTCATGATGGCTTGAAATGTTGATGGGGCATTACAAAGACCAAACGGCATCACTAAGTATTCGTAATGCCCATTATGGGTGCGAAATGCAGTTTTGTGAGTGTCTGATGGGTGTACTCTAACTTGGTGATATCCCGCCCGTAAGTCTAATTTGGTAAAATAAGTGGCCCCATAGAGTTCATCTAACATGTCATCAACTGTAGGAATCGGAAATCGATCCTTAATGGTTACCGTGTTTAATGCCCTATAGTCGGTACAAAATCTCCATGTTCCATCTTTTTTTTTAACTAATAATACAGGAGATGAAAAAGGACTTGTACTTGATTTTATTAGCCCCAATTTTAACATGTCATGAACTTGCTTTTCAATTTCAGCTTTTTGAAAATAAGCGTACCTATAGGGTCGCACGTTGATGGGCTCCGTTCCTTCCTTCAATACAATCTGGTGGTCAATTTCCCGAGTGGGAGGAAGATGGTTGGGCTCTTGAAATAGATCCTCAAAATCCTCCAATAATTGCTTGATATCGGTTTCACCTCCCTTGGATACGGTTGTGATAGGGGATTGAAAACACACAGCAAACATAGACCCCCCTTGCCGTAAATTCTTAGCCATCTCTCTTCTGGATGTTTGTTGAAGAGACGCATTCATGCCCTGCAGTATGTGCGTCTGATTGCTCCATTGAAATTTCATTGTCAACTTCTTCCAATTACACTCCACGGTGCCCAATTGTTCCAGCCATTGCACTCCTAACACCACGTCCAACCCAACAAGAGGTAATGCATATAATGTGAGGGTAAATGGAATACCTTGGAGTGTGATATGCACACTTTCAAATCTTCCACGACACTTCAATGGTTCCCCATTTGCCACCTTAACATTGAATGATTCTGTGGGAATCACGGATAATTGCAGCATATTCGCCATCTTCTCGCTGATAAAATTGTGGGTCGATCCACTATCAATGAGAACCACCATCTCATAGGGGCCAATCCGCGCCAAAATTCTCATTGTTTTATTGGTAGCCCATCCCGACAGCGCATGAAGTGAGATTTCTGGTTGGAAATCTGTTGAATCCTCCTGATTTTCATCCTCATCATAATCACCGTAGCCTTCTAATAACAGAAGTTGTGGTCCTCTGCATTTGTGCCCAGCTGAGAATTTTTCGTCACAATTAAAACATAAACCTTGCGCTCGTCTTTTCTGCATTTCTTCCCAAGACAACCGCTTCATTGGTGGGGCTGTCTTGAATTTGTTTTGTGGCTGGTACTCTGTAATTGTGCGATTGGTCGGCTGACAGACCGAATGGCTCTTCTTTGGTGGTTTAGTTGCTCGTCTCTCATTCTTGCCAAACTAGTAGCTTCTTTCAGTGATTTCGGCTTGAACATCCTTATCCCATCTGCTATCTCTGGTTTTAGGCCACCCATGAATGTCCCTACCAACGCCTTCTATGGCCAACCATGTACTTGATTGCCCAATCGCTCAAACTCCTTTTGATATTCCCTCAGTGATCCTTCTTGCTTCACCTTCGATAGTGCTTCATCAAAATCCTCACATTTCGTGGGGCCAAATCGTGCCCACAATTCCTCCTGGAAAGTGTCCCATGTTACGCCTTTTCCTTCTTCCTTATAAGATCTGCGCAACCATTGCCACCATTGGTTTGCTTCACCTTGTAGATGGAACGAAGCGAGAGAGACTTTTTGTTGTTCAGTGGTGCCCTGAAATTCAAAGAATTGATCCACGCGTGTGAACCATTCCGTGGGGTCATCCCCAAAAAAACGAGGGAATTCAAAGGCTAGCTAATTTAGAAGAGAATAAGGGTCTTCCTCCTTCTGGTAGCTCACGCATTTCCTCTCGCATGAAGCGAGGTCGTCCAGTATGGGAACTGGATGTGGGTTCAGAAATTGAATCCTCTGCAGTGGTTTGTTTGGTTGTGAGTAATTCTGAGAATTTGTTGAGGATGCCTTCAATGTGCTGCAGTTTATCAGCAACACCAGTCTCCATTCGGCTGAAGCTATTTTGCAAGCCTCCCAAGCCAGCTTCAAGATTCTCAATGCGTTCCTTATTTGTTCCCATGCTCTGATACCAATGTTAGGTCCCAATCAGACAAAGGGAAAACAACTCAGTAATTGAGCTGTTGCGTGACAGGTAACAATTTCTACTTTGGGCGAGAATGACCACAGATGGTTTGTTGAAGAAATTAAGCTACCACTTTCATTAATCTTCAAGAGTTTAAATACATCAATTAAAGTAACGGCTGTCATCAATCTTCTGAAGTTACATCTCAGAATTTCAGACGCTTGTTCTACTGCCAGTTACACAATTAAAATCAGACAACAAAATTAAAAGACAATTGAAAGACTTGACAGATAGTAACTGATGACAGTAACAGTTCACAATTACTTGCAATAACTGGAAATTGAAATTAAATGCAATTTATTCAAAGTAACGATTCTCCTTGCTCAGTAACGATTCTCCTTGCGTGGCCATTACTCCTGATACTTTGGATTTGGAACTGCAATTCTAGCCGATCTTCTTAGTGGCTTATCATATTCTCATTCCAGACACATCACATTTTATTTCAAATGCTTTTGTAAAGTCAGGTAAAGCCAAAACGGGTGCAGAACATGATTTCTTTTTCAGAAGAACAAAAGCCAATTCTTGTTCCTCCCCCCATTTAAACCTAACAGATTTTTTAACAATTTCATTCAAGGGTGCAACTATTGTACTGAAATCTTTCACAAAACACCTGTAAAAACTAGCTAACCCATTAAAACTCTTTACCTCACTTACCGATTTGGGTGTAGGCCAATCCTAGATGACCTTAACTTCTCCTCATCCATCTTGATATCTTGTGCAGTTACAATATAGCTAAGAAATACAATTTTCTCCATGCAAAAGACATATTTTTTAAGATTAGCATACAATTTCTCACTATGCAACACACTCAATACATTATGCAAAAGATCAAGATGCTTAGTTAAGTTCTTGCTATAGATTAGAATATCATCAAAATACACAACCACAAAGTTACCTATGAATGCACTCACCACATTATTCATTAAACGCATTAACGTACTAGGTGCATTTGTAAGTCCAAAAGGCATTATTAATCATTCATACAAGTCATGCTTCATCTTAAATGTTGTTTTCCACTCATCTCCTCCTTTCATCCTAATATGATGGTACCCACTTTTCAAGCCAAAGTAAGGAAAAATACAAGATCCATGTAACTCATCTAACATGTCATCAAGCCTAGGAATGAGGTGTCCCTACTTTATTGTTATGTTGTTGATGGCTCGACAATCAACACGCATCCTTCATTTTCACCTTATTAGGCACAAGTAGCACGGGCACACCACATGGGCTCATACTCTCACGAATGTAGCCCTTTTCCATCAGCTCAGTGCTGGTGCCTTTGAAGCTCCTTCTTCTCCTCGGGATTGCTTCTATAGGTTGTTCGTTTAGGAATTGAAGCTCTAGGTATGAAGTCAATCTAATATTCTATCCCCTTAAATGGTGGTAATCTGATGCAAACCAGCTCAGAAACACCAACAAGGACCCATTACATGTTTAGGGGCTTGATTCGGGGTTTAAAAGGTTTCAACCAAGTCAGAATTGCAAGGACCGTTGAGTATCAAGAGAAGACCCTAGTACATCTTATCCATGTGCAGGAGGGGTCCAATACAACCAAAAGAATCCTACTACAACTTGGAAACAATATGGGTGACTCCCTTTTCCTTTTGTTTCTAGGATTTAAGGGCTGGATGGAAGGTTATAAATAAGTCTTATATCAGCTCTATAATATTTTACTCTTCTCATCAGAACATGGATTTAATATTATGGGATTTATTTAATTTTGTTAGCTATAGCCCAGGCTTGTTTGGGCATAATTAGTACTTTATTTTTAGCTAGAATCCAATGCTTGTTTGGATTAAGTTATGGGCTTTTAAGTTAGGGTTTTGGGTCAGTTTTGAGTGGATCTCTTTTAAGTCCACATAAAGGATTAATTAGGGTTACTTTTCAAGAATTATTTAAATTCATGTAACCTAAATTTCGGCATCCATTGATGAATATTGATTATGAACTTTTCAGTTTTATGTGTGAGAGTGATTCATGCATTCTTTAGTTCTCGAACGAACTGAATTTGACTTATCAAAGATTATTTGGCTTTGTGGTGTCATTCTACTCATTCCAATAATGATGGTGCATAGGGGCAGGTTTTCATTGTGTCACACTCCTATCAGATCTATTTCAGCTTTTCAGGATCAAATCTCATTCTTGGTTGTGGGTTGCGTGACCATGTGATCACGAGGTTCACATCAGGATATCAGAATAAGACCACATTTGACATCTCACCCCAAATAGATAGAATATGAATTTTCAATTGACTCCAATGTGGTTGTCTTATGATGCAAAGCAGCCCTGAAACACCAGTAAGGACCCATTACATGTTCAAGGGCTTGATTTGTGGTTTAGAAGGTTTCAACCAAGTCAGAATTGTAAGGACCGTTGGAGTATCAAGAGAAGACCCCAGTACATCTTATCCATGTGTAGGAGGGGTCCAATACAACCAAAGAATCCTACTACAACTTGGAAACAACATGGGTGACTCTCTTTTCCTTTTGTTTCTAGGATTAAGGGGTCGAATGAAAGACTATAAATAAGTCTTATATTAGCTCTATAATATTTTACTCTTCTCATCAGAACATGGATTTAATATTATGGGCTTTATTTAATTTTGTTAGCTATAGCCCAAGGCTTATTTGGGCATAATTAGTATTTTGTTTCCAGCTAGGATTCAATGCTTGTTTGGATTAAGATATGGGCTTTTAAGTTTAGGGTTTTAGGGCAATTTTGAGGAACCTTTTTTAAGTCCACATAAGGGATCCATTATGGTTACTTTTTCAAGAACTATTTAAACTCATGTAACCTAAATTTCGGCAACCATTGATGAATATTGATTCTGAACTTTTCAGTTTTATTTGTGAGAGTGATTCTCGCATTTTTTAGTTCTTGAACAAACTGAATCCGACTTATCGAAGATTATTTAGCTTCGTGGTGTCATTCTACTCATTCTAATAGTGCTGGTTCCTTGGGGCAGGTTTCCATTGTGTCACACTTCTATCAGACCTATTTCAGCTTTTCAAGATCAGATATCATTCTTGGTTGTGGGTTGCGTGACCACGAGGTTCACATCATAATCTGTTAGAAGTATCATTGGGAAACACATTATTAAACTCGTGCAGCAAAAATATAGTAACACAAGACACAATATGATCAAGATCATTAGTATTAAAGTAAGCCTTTTTGGACAAAAGTAAAATCATTGGTTTATTAATGAAAAATGCAAATTTGACCTCACCCTTTCGAGCATAAAAATTAGATTGTTTCTTTACCTTTTCCACACAATTCTCATCATCCTTACTAACTTTGTTCACTCTTTTTGTTTTACCTCCATTATCGGCCAAATTTGGTTGTTTTTTTGTTGTGGTTCAGTGGTCTAATTTGTTTGGAGTGTTGGCTGAATATTTGTTTGTGTTTGGATGGGTGGGTGAATGAGTTGTGGTGGTTTGGGTTCTAGATGAATTTGATGATCTTCTCTCCCCTTGTTCCTCACCTTGATTTTCTCTGTCCATCGCCTCATTCTTAGTTTTTAGATTTATTTGATCATCATACACTTGTTTGGGTGTAAGACGTACAAGAGTGATGGTTTTTTCATATGGTATACCTATTTTTAATCCTATTATGAATTGTCTTCCTATCATAATATCATGGTCTCCCCAACAAGATGTGACTTGCTTGCATTGGTACCACATCGCACAAAACTTCGTCAATATATTTCCCAATAAAAAATGGAACCACAACTTGTTTAGTCACTTTCACTTTATTAATATCATTCATCCAATACAATTTATATGGTTTAGCATGCTTAACAGTATAAAAATTTAGTTTACTAACAAGGGTGATACTACAATTGTTAACACCACTTTTATCTATAAGTAAACCACACACCTGACTTTGTACATAACAATGCGTATGGAAGATGTTCTCCTTTTGTTGATTAGTTTCATTTTCTTTGACCTGAACCTAAGTGTGCTCTTTTTTTATAACCAAGGACTTCTCAATCGGTAATGCTAAGTCATCCTCATCACTATCCTCCAATGGTGGCATGCCTTCACAGTCAAATATGTCACTTTGAAATTCCATATCACCATTATCTCGAATCATTATGATTTTCTTTTATGGACACTTTGAAGCATAATATCCATGTACCTGACTGGAACATTTAACATTATAAGTACATTTAGGTTAAGTTTCAAATTTACCTTTGGCACCAGTATGGACATCAACTTCAACATTTGGTGGTTTAGCTTTAGAAGGAATAAAGGATCTCACCCAGATAGTACCCTCTCTTTAGATTTGGCTTCCAAGATGATGAAGAACCCAAATAAAAACACGGTCAAACATGTCTTTTCCTAAGTTGTCTCTTCACCTTTGTAGCCATGTGAACCATGTCCTCTAGCTTCACATCATGTTGTAGCTCAACCACATTGGTAATGTCTTGATTCAACCCATTAAAAAATCTAGCACGATGGCTTCTCTATCCTCAACCACAATAGTCGAATCATTGTTATCTCCATCTATTTGATAACCTTGATTAAGACCTTTGAGTTCTAGGTATAAGTCTTTGTAATAACTTTTTGGCACAAATCGTCTCTTCAGTAAGATTTTCATCTCCCCTCAAGTCTAAATGAGTCGCTCCCCATTCCTCCTTATACTGGTTACAATCTAATCCCACAAAATCAATGCATACTCTGTAACTCAATTATCATTAGTTTCACCTTTTTTGTTCAGAATACCTATGGTAATAAAAAATCCAATCTACCTTTTTCTCTCACTCCAAGTAAGCCTTGGGATCATTTTTACCTTGAAAGTTAGGAATTTTCAGTTTAATGGTGTCCAAGTCCCCATTCATATCTTCATAATTCCTCTTGCCACAAAAATTCATATTCCTCCTAGCCTTGTTCGGTCTAGACTTGATTCTTGGCCAACAAATGCAAAATCATAGTCATCTTAACCCGCATTTACATTTTAATCAGCAAATTCTTTAAAATAAGATCTGAAATTTTGTTCGGCCATATAGACCGTATTTCCTTGGCGATCAGCCCCACTATTCTATTGCTTTAATTGAACATATGGTATGATCTCATCATAATATGAAGTTTTAATTGATTCTAAGGTGGTTTTCTTATGGTTCACTAAGAGTAGTGTTTTGGGGCAGAATTGAACCTCAAATTAAAACTTCAAGTAAAAAATATCATAATAAGCCCAAATTTGACATATGATGTGAAATTACCCCTAATATATTGAATATAAAGTTTCAATTGTTTCCAAGGTGATTTTCTTATGGTTCATCAAGAGATATCCTGTAAAACTCATGGCTTAGAGGATGAGTTTAAAATAAGTCGATACAAAATACAAAGCATTCTAAAGCTTTTTTTTTAGATAAAGAAATTTTGTTGACTTTTACAACTTGTGTCTTAATTCATTAGACCCAGAGCATCTAATATGAAAAAACCTTGTAGTTCAATTTCCAATCAATAAAATACTGAAAGATAAAATTGAAAAGATAATTTTAATTATACTAAATTATTTTTTTAATAGTAATTAAAAGCTTGAGGATCAAAATTCAAAGATAAATTATTTGATTTAAGGTGAAATAAAAAATAAAACTAATTTAGTAAAAGGACAAAAATTATAATAAGAATAAGGATCAAAGTTGACATAAAAATAAAAATGATGTTTAATTGAAGAGTGAAATTGAAGAAAATAATAAATTTTACATAATGGTAAAACAAAAATCAAAACAATTTGGACTTAAATGAAAAATATAATAACATAAATTATAATTGAATGATGAAGTTGAAAACCCATTAAAACTTTTACAAAAAGGCTAAGAAAAAAAATAGAAATCAAAAGAATGAGGATCCAATTAGAGAATAAAATATTTGGTAAATTGGAATTGAAGGGTGAAAATGAAAACAAAAAAAAACTTCTACAAAAAAAAAAACCAAGACCAAAAATAAAATATAAAAATAATAATAATAATTGAAGTTGAAATACCAATAATAAAAAAACATCAAGTTGTATTTTTTTATGAAGGAGAGATAAAAAGAAAATACCTTCTAGCCAATAATAAATAGATTCATGTATATGATAAGTTTTGAGATCTCATTGTATTTTGCTCTCTTTTTATTTTTTCTTTTTAGTTCATTCCTTCAAAATTTATATTACATTATATCATAATGGTATAATAACATTTTTATTCATCCTTCTATTCTAGATAGTTTATAAATTCAAATTTTGCTTTTATTTATATGATCAAAGAATATATGAATACATAGATTTGGAAGATAATTAACATTCTACAAAGATAATAGAATTGGATAAATCATGTAGAAAAAAAAAAGATTTTAGTCTCTTAAAAAAGGCAAATTCTTGTGATTTTTCTTATACTTGTATAAATTTATTTATCTCTCATATAAAGATAAACATATAATATGTCATCTTAGTATCCTAAAAAGGTTTTATTCATAAAGAATACTTTATACAAGTGTAGAAGGAAATGAAGCCTCTTCCTATAACTGTGCAATGATATTTTTTCACCACTTTCATGAAAAATAAAAAATCTAAAAATCTTACAATCAATGATCCATGTGTCTTTTTAAAATACTTTAAGAAAAGGTACGCCCATAAAAAAATAATAGTTTCAAAAGCTCGTTATGAATGAATTCACTTACCATAAACATAATTTTAAATCTATAAAAAAGTATAACTCCACAATATTTAGAACTACTTAATTAAAATCATTAGAGAAGATATTACTGAGAAATATATATCGGAGAGAAAATATTATACTTTTCATGCTTGTAATATGCTTCTACAAAACCAATATTATGAGCATAGTTTTACAAAATATTATGACTTGATAAAATGTCTTCTCATTGCTAAAAGAAATAAAATTTTAATAAAACCATCAATTATGACAAATTGGTTTAGAGCCATATTCTAAAGTGAATGCTACAACATATAATTATCATGATTGTGGGCACAAAAGTGATCAGAAGCATGACTATAATAACTATAAGTATCATGGTAATCATAACATCTCAAATTTTTAAAAGTAAGAAAATAATGAGATGGAAAGAAAAAATTCACAAAAAAAACTCTTCTAAAACACAAAATTTAATCTGCATAGAAGTGGAATGAAATGTCACTATCATGTACTTGTCACACAACTAAATATTTTACTGACATTTACAAAGTATCATTGAAAGAAAAAGGAGAGTATAAAATTACAATTTTGATGAACATCATAATCTACTTAGATATTATGCACCTTAATGCCTCTAACATCTTTGAATGTATTGATGGGGAAATTAATCATTTGATTAACGATAAAAATATCTATCTAGGTTAATATTGTTGTCTATTAACAAAAACATTATTTGGTATATATTTTTGTAGGCTAGTTTTAATCTTTAGTGTTTATCTTTCAATTTCAATTTAGTTGTATTTTATTATATTATACAAAGTACTATCTAGTGTTGCAAATCTAATTGAATATTTTCCTTGAAAGAGCAAGACTATCTATAAGCAATGTACTATTTTATAATAGATAGTAAGGAAATCTATCAAGTTTCATAGATATACATCGTAATAATTATTATTTATCGAGACATCAAATAAGAGTGGTATAAATTTATTCCAATTAGGAAGCATATACTGGAAAAGTTATTATCAATATTTTATGATTATATTGTATATATATTAATCTAATAAAATCTATTGTGATAAACTAAAAGTTATTTAATCCAAAAGCTTTTATTCTTTGGCATGATTTCTTAGGCCATATGGGTCCGCTGTTCAGTACCAGGGATATTGGCCACTCTCGGGCCTCTCGCAATAATGAGAAGAATTATTGAAACTTCAAACAAACACCCATTAAGGAACCACAAAGATCTTTTATCAAATGAATTTTCATGTGTTTCTTATGCTTAAGAAAATAATAATTACTATACCATCCACAACTAAAGTTGAAACACCCCCTAATTACACATGGTCAATTCATTACAACACTCATGTCAAGTACCAAATGACAAGAATTTATATACTAAAATTTTAATTTGTCACCACACATGTGGCTACTATGATATTTATATTTTCACCCACTCTTGTGGCTAGTTATCTTCCCCTACCCTCCTATGGTCTGCTACTATATTTCTCTCACCTCCACACCCATAAACGCCTATTATGTACTAACTCACTCTTGTGACCAACTATATTTCTCTCGTCTCCACACACGTGAACGACTATCATGTATTAACCCCCACTTATATGACCAACAATTTTTTTTTTTTAGTTATCTTTATCTAATTTGATGATGATGATAATGATGATCATAATAATAATAATAATAATAATAATAATAATAATAATAAATTTCACCATATTGACCATGACACCAAACTGTCACATTCAACCTTTTTTCAATTCTATGAACATTTTAATGCTCACTTTCATACATCTTCATATAATAATAATAATAATAATAATAAAATATTTCAGAATATAGATAACTTATCAAAAAATAGAGATAAGATGGTAAATACCATCCTCCTCTTAGGGGGCGTGATAAGCTAGCTTATGGTCTCATAGTTAATGCCTCTAGGCCATCATTAACACATTATTTTTTAATATCAAGAGTTGTGTTTTTGGAATGCCCAAATCAACCTCTTAACACCGATTCTGCTATGGCAACCTTGCTTTAGTTTTTTGAAGAGTCCTTCGATCCCTAAAAACCTTAACACTTAAAAGCGATCACCCCAACTTCTTTTTTGTTATTTTAGAGAGATATTTAGCCATCTAAATATAGAAAGGCTGTTCCAGCAGCCCAAAATCTTTAAGAAATTACGTCCCATATAAAGTATTCAAAACATATATTATTTGAGCAAGCTTTTAGGCTTTTTGATCCAGACCCATCTTCTTACAATTATCGATTGGCATCAAGGGCAAAGTACTGTGTTCAAGATCTCATCCATAGTTTTTAATATAAAATTAATAAATGATTTACAAACCCTCAACTTTAACAAATTTTTAACCTAATTATTATTAGTTTTTTTAAAGAATTAATTTTAAGTTTTTAAGGTATAAAAAGATGAAAAGTGAAATTGAAAGCACAAAAACTAACTATCAAAAGACTTTAAATTTAAGGTTTAAGCAAATTAAACTGTAATTTTATGGCTAGGAAAGCATGGAAAATACGAGGTGGCTGGGATATTTCGGAAGGAATGATAATAAAGAAAGTAGAAAGCAGATATCTCCATCAAAATTGGAAACAGAAATATGTTTGTATAATGGAATGTCAGATTGCAAATAGTTATGCCACAAAAAAAAAGAGAGGAAAATCACGGAACGGTCCAAGGCGTCCATCATGAAATATGACAATCCAGAATGAAATTAATTATACCTGCATATAATAGTGATTTAACCTTTACAAGTGCTGCCTTGTGCGTGCGTGGGTGCTTGTGTGCGCGCGCGCGCGAGAGAGAGAGTGCCAGTACTCTCTGGACAAAATCTGCTCTCATCAGATTAAAACTATTTCTGCTAGTCGTTTAATAAAATACATCTTATTGTACAGTTCTCAACAATGAAATACCACCCGTTAATATTTTCCTTCCAATTTTCAAGCACCTTAAGAGAATATGTTCTGCTTACCTACCTCCATCAATGCCGCACATTCCAATTTCTATGAGCACGGTAAACGAATTAGGAATTCTCACCAGCCAGAGAAGTCCTTAAACTCCGCTGTTGTAACTCCCACTTTCCTTTTCTTTGTCACAGCAATTGTTGATGAACCACTGTCGATTGCAGCGGATTCAGTTTGAGCATTTTTTGCTTTCAAGTACTTTCCAACACCACCCACAGTTCCACTTTCTGTAGTTCCTGTGCCTGGATTGCTATACCATGACCCAATCTTGTCCTAAAATATAACAAACAAACAAAATCCCATCACTCTCAAGACCAAAATTAATGAACAAAATATTAAAAGCCGCTTCTCAACTCCAAAAGGACCCAGAGAGTTACATTTTCTCCATCCTCAATATCCTTCTCATCTTTAGCCTTCTCTTGCTCCTCTTCTTCATCAAGTTCAGTGTAAGGATTGACAAATACTGTTACACTAGTTATCTTTATCTCCTCCTGCAATATTTGCAGATGAACAAAGAAAAATATGAGGCATTGGATCACAAGTAGGTTATTCGATATAAATTCATGACTCAGCAATATATAGAGCAACCATAGTGTCTTTCAGGGTTTTTTTATGGCAACACAAATGTCCTAGCAAGCATGCTAATTGAGAAAAAAAAAGGTCAAGGATTCAGTAAATGATAACTGTTATTCCCTTCACATGCTACTTACAAGCCTATGAAACTCATCATCAACGACTTTGCTGCACACAGACTAACTAATGTATTTTTCACTTCACATTTGCCAAGTCAAATGCCATTCAATTGTAAAAATATCATTATTGAAATAACTTAGTTAAGGAACCAAAATAAATAAATTATATGTGCAAGAAAACAGAATAACTCACCAGAGGTCTGTCATTGTCATCAACAGGAACTTTTTCCATTGATGCCAAAGTAGTCAAGCCACCAACAACTCCACCAAATACTGTATGTTTAAAGTTCAAATTATTGGCAGACTTGTAGAGGATGAAAAACTGAGAACCATTGGTGTGGGGACCACTATTAGCCATGCTGACAACACCCCTTCCAGTGTGGAGCAACTTGGAGTTTAGCTCATCATTGAAAGGCTTCCCCCATATAGATTCACCTCCTCTCCCAGTGCCAGTAGGATCACCACCTTGAATCATAAAATTCCTACAGACGATGGATAAATACTTGGTCAACATCTATTGTCTGTTTGCATTTATAGAGCAATAAAAAATATCAAATTCAAATAACATACCGAATGCTTCTATGAAAAGCCACTCCATTATAATAACCTTGCTCACAATGAGTGATGAAGTTCTCACAAGTCCTTGGAGTTATATCACAGTGCAGCTCAATGTTTAGATCTCCATGCGTTGTCTGCAGCTGAACATAACCTTTCTTCTTTGGATTTTTTTCAACTTTGATGTATTCAAACTCATTTTTTGTGACAGGATCAAAAGAGGTTGAAGTGAAGGATCGTGAAGCAGCACCAGTTGTAAAATGGCTCTTTACCTGAAGTGAAAAATAAAGTCAAAACAGGGTGTTCCCGTTTTGCACCTTTCATATCTTCCCTCAAATAAGGGAACAAGAGATGATTAAACTCCCATTGCTCAATGAGATGGACAAAACCAGATTCAGATCATGTCAAAAATGAAAACAAGCAGTGGTAGTATTTGACAGAACTACATGACACTGGGACAAGACTTCAAGGACAAATAGGAGAGAACAAAGTATATTCAGCTATTCACACTTAGGGGCATGCTTTAACAAACCCAGATTGATCATTGGTTTGCAGCTCTAGTATGAGCAATTTCAGCATTCCTAGAGTACTGCTTCCTATCACATAAAAGTGGGACCCATCGGTAGTTGTGATGGCAGGTCCTACTTCTATTTGAGGAGAGTATAGTAGCACAATAGTTTCTCTAATGTTTTATTTTAAAGAAATCTTAGACTTGGGAAAAACTTACCATTCTTGAATTCACAGGTGCCCTCTCACCAGCCATGTGCATAGCTATCCGAGCAGCAGTTTTGTCATCTGGTGCAGCTTTAGCTGCTGCTGCACTTCTTCCATGAACTGAAGCAGATGCAGCATCTACAATACTATAAGCTCTTGGAAGTTTAGACCCTCCGTTTGAAGTTGATTGAGCATCCTCTTTAATTTGTGACCTGGCAGCCAAAATGGCAGCAAGGGCAGCAGCCCGTTCATTTTGTGCCTTACTTCCTCCACCTCCATGAAGAGCAGTTTGCCTTCCTTTCTCGGTTCCAAGCTCTGCCAACATTTGCTTGATATCTCCAGATGTGTTTATATTATAAGATGGATCTGAACTCATCTTCTTTAGCTCTGGAAAACAAATTCTGAAGTCACCTTGTAGCTTGAAAAAAGCATATTAAAACAATTGATTTGAACCAGCAAGGGTGGGAAAGGAAATAGCCTACCTTCATCATCAACTTTCAGAGCATTCTTAACATGATCAAAATCAAGAGTACTCCTGCTATCAAGGGCATTTGGATTCTGCAAAGCATACACACAGAGTTAAGAGCAGCTTCTTAGGTGAAAGGCAACATCACCTACATGGTGGAACATGGCTAAGGAGAATGTAATATGAATTTATCAGTCACCTGAATTGTTATGAGATCATCCTTAGTGAATGGTCCATCTGTTAGTAGTTCCTTCCAGTTCTTTGTCTTGATGTTTAATTCTTTAATTGCCTATAAGACAAGTAAAAGAATAAATAAGAGCAGAAAGAAACAAGAGAATGACTATGGACAATAAATAAAAAAGCAAAAAATGAACAAAGCTACCTCATAACAGAACACATTTCCTGTAGTCTTCACAGAAACTATATGCGTAAATTCAGTAAAAACTTTGTTCAGCACAGGGCAATGATACTCTCCTATGAAGCAGATACAAAAAATAGTAATATTGTTAGTACATGAATGTAAACTAAGTTTCGTGGACATCCAGATACAGAAGAGTTAGGTTTTGCATACAATCATCAAACATACAGCAAATTTTGCATCAAACAACCATTTGGAAGCAGTAAGAAGTGAGAAAATGGTAGGCTTTAGTCATTCAGTAGGTATGAGGAAAGTTTTCCTACGAGTAGACCATGGAAAGAACCACAACAAAAGTAATGAAATTAAAAGGAAAAAAGTAGTTATCAGGCATTTGGGCTTTAATTTCAAGGAAACTAAGCATTTCATCTTCTCAATCCATTGGATTGGTTGAATTAAAAGTAAATTAATCACTGGGTCAGAAAGATGTGGTAACCACATTTAGGTTAACCGCTAAAGGACATGCCACTCACCTAGTGACATACACAGCCGAGATCAACACACATAACTTAATGGTGTGATTATTCAACTCCAAACTCAAACGATGCCATTAAGTCTTCCTCAAAAAACACATATACCATCTTAAATTTCTTACACAGTGCTAAGGTCTCACAAGTTTACTCCACAAATCACCATCCTTCTCAGCATTAATTCTCATTTCTCTTCCTCCGAACTAAAATCAGCATCATCTCAAAGATTAAATAACAATAAATTCGAGTTAAAATTTGGATAAGCTTATACCACCCGTACACATTCACAAATTCATCTTGGGTCTTTCAGTGACCGGATAAGCATTCGAATACTATAAAGCAACAA
The DNA here is from genome assembly GCA_009078335.1 of Salix brachista. NCBI lineage: Eukaryota > Viridiplantae > Streptophyta > Magnoliopsida > Malpighiales > Salicaceae > Salix > Salix brachista. Next base: position 11,390,651 of record CM018576.1, read on the forward strand.
AATCCGCACCTTCAGAATTTTTGTAGAAATTGAGTGGTATAAGATCACCCTGCATTAACGGAGCTCCGGTAACAGGATGCTTCCCATACTTCCTTATGTACGGAGTTATGTGCCTTGACACAAAAAAGAAAGAAGAAACGGTTCATCATCATCAAGATTCAGCACTGACATCAACAAAAAGATTTGAAAGGATACTGACATTAAATCAAATACACTGCCATCTGCTGTGCAAACTGGATACTCAAACGGCGTAAATGTAAGACTGCAAAATAACAAACCATCAAAAAAAAAATCAATATACAATAATTGCAAAATCTTAAGAGAATATTTTAGAGAGCGTACGCGCAGCAATAGAAAGGAAGACGTTTGAAAGGAGTGTGGAGTTGTTTGGATTTGGCACCGCCCCATTCCGTGGCCCATTCTGTTTTTGTTATGTACATTCGATCTTTACTGTGCTGTTTCTTCCCCATCTTTCTCTATTATTCAGCTAACAAATCGACTTTGATTTAGGGCTTTTATTAGTGGGTTTTATGGGGTTTATTCCTGCTATTGCCTCTCTGCTTGAGACCGTCAGAGTAGACAACTGCGGCGGTGAATCGCCGAGGGGGAGTTATTGCTTCTTCGACTAACATCCGGGTGGCTCCTTTTCTATCCAATATGACAAATTGGGCCTTGCTCGGCATTTCCTATTAGTGGACGCCTAGATAAACTTTCCCATATACGAGGTTATGTACGGTATAAATTTTAAGTATTGATTTAAATTATTTTTAATGTTTTATTTTATACAAATGCCATTAATATAATTTATTTTAAAGAGACTTATTTTAAATCATTTTTTATTATATACTTCTTGTTTAAAGTACTCTTAGTGTACATTATTTATAAAATAAATCATTTTAAAACTATTATTTAAGGTAAAAATTTTAATTTTTGGATTAGAAGCAAAAACAAATTCCAAATCATTTATTTTTGAAGTATAAGAGGGTGTTTGAATTTTTTGTTAATATTAAATTTTTTTTCTTCAAATTTTTTCTAGTATTGTTTTTATTTTTTTGATGTGCTTATGTTCAATTTTTTTTTTAAATACATTTTTTAGCAAAAACAAACACATTGAAAATAGATCCTGGAAAGTCTAAATAGGTTTGATAAGAGTGTGACACAATGAAAACCTGCTCCAAGGCACCACACTATTGAAATGAGTGGAATGATACCACGAAGCCAGCTAATCTTCGATAAATCAGATTCAGTTTGTTCAAGAACTAAAGAATGCAAGAATCACACTCACACTTTAAAACTAAAAAATTTAGAAGTAATATTTATTAATGACTGTCGAAATTTAGCTTACATAAGTTTATATAGTTCTTGAAAATAAACCCTAATGACCCCCTTATGTGGACTCATATGAGGTCCACTCAAACTGGCCTAAAACCCTAAACTGATAAGCCCATAACTTAATTCAAACAAGCCTTAGATCCTAGCTGAAAATAAAGTATTAATTAAACTCAAACAAGTCTTGGGTTCTAGCTAACAAAATAAAATAAAGCTCATAATATTAAATCCATGTTCTGACATAAGAAGAAGAGAAGGAAGTAAAATATTATAGATTCAAGGCTTATTTATAGTCTTCCATCCAGCCTTTTAACCTAGAAACAAAAGGAAAAGGTAGTCACCCATGTTTGATGCGAACCTCGTGATCACGTGGTCACGCAACCCACAATCAAGACTAACATCTAATCTTGGAAAAGCCAAAATAGGTCTAATAGGAGTGTGACACAATGGAAACCTGCTCCAAGGCACCACCACAATTGGAATGTGTAGAATGACGTCACGAAGTCAGTTAATCTTCGATAAGTCGGATTCAGTTCGTTCTAGAACTAAAGAATGCAAGAATCACTCTCACACATGAAACTGAAAAAAATCAAAAGTAATATCCATCAATGGCTATAAAAATTTAGTTTACATGAGTTTATATAGTTCTTGAAAAACTAACCCTAATGGACCATTTTATGGACTTTTAATGAGGTCCACTCAAAACTGGCCAAAAATCCTAAATTAAAAAGCCCATGACCTAATCCAAACAAGCCTTGAATCCTAGCTATAGAAAAAAAAATCACTCTCACACATAAAACTAAAAAAAAATTAGATGTAATATCCATCAATGGCTAAAGAAATTTAGTTTACATGAGTTTATATAGTTCTTGAAAAACTAACCCTAATGGACCATTTTATGGACTTTTAATGAGGTCCACTCAAAACTGGCCAAAAATCCTAAATTGAAAAGCCCATGTCTTAATCCAAACAAGCCTTGAATCCTAGCTAAAAATAAATTATTAATTAAGCCCAAACAAGCCTTGGGTTGTAGCTAACAAAATTAAATAAAACCCACAATAAAGCTCATAATATTAAATCCATGTTCTGCCATGAGAAGAGAAGTAAAATATTATAGAGCTGATATAAGGCTTATTTATAGCCTTCCATCCAGCCCCTTAATCCTAGAAATAAAAGGAAAAGGTAGCCATCAATGTTATTTCCAAGTTGTAGTAGGATTCTTTTGTTTCCTTTGCTATCCTCACTCCATGGTCCAAATAAGGTTGTATTGGACCCCTCCTTCACATGGATAAGATGTACTAGGGTCTCCTCTTGATACTCCAATGGTCCTTGCAATTTTGACTTGGTTGAAACCTTCAAAACCATTGCAACCAATGCCTCTTTCATTAACTTTATCTTAGATCGGGTCATTGGATTATTTGGAAAATGTAATGTGTCCTTACTGGTGTTTCTAGGCTGGTCCACATCAATGTTGTTTCCAAATTATTGTAGGATTCTTTTGTTTCCTTTGTTGTCCTCACTTCATGGCCCAAATAAAATTGTATTGGATCCCTCCTGCACATGGATAAGATGAACTAGTGTCTCCTTTTGATACTTCAATGGACCTTGCAATTCTGACTTGGTTGAAACCTTCAAAACCAATGCATTGAATGTCTCTTTCAATGTCTTTGTCTTAGACTAGGTCATTAGACCATTTGGAACATATAATGGGTCCTTGCTGATTATTCTAGGTTGATCCACATCATCCCCTCTCCTGGAAAGATTTCAACCTCGAACCAAAATATGTGTCAAACAACGTAAGATTAGCAATATTAAAGGTAAACTAACATCATACTCACCTGGAAGACCAATTTTGTATGTGTTGTCATTGATTCTCTCTAAAACCTGAAATTGACCATCACCACTAGGCTGTAATTGTGATTTCCTTTGGTTAGGAAATTGTTCCTTACACATGTGCACCTAAACCCATTCACCAGGTTGGAAAACAACCAATTTGCGTCCCTTATTTGTTTTAGAAGTGTAAAGTTTGTTCTTTTCCTCTATATGCAGTCGAACTCCCTCATGGAGTTGTCTCACCATCTTTTCCTTCTTTTCACCATCTTTGCCTTCTTTTCACCATAAGGTAAAGGAATTAAATCCATGAGAGTTAGTGGATTAAAACCATCAACAATTTCAAAAGGAGAAAAATCAGAGGTTGAATGCACAGTTCTATTATAAAGCAAACTCAACAAAAGGCAAACATTCTTCCTAACTTTTCAAATTCTTTTGAATTACAACACGCAAAAGTTGAGATAATGTTATATTCACTACCTCAGTTTATCCGTTTGTTTGAGGATGACATGTTGTCGAAAATAAGAGTTTGGTTCCCAACTTTCCCCATAAGGTCTTCCAAAAGTAGTTAAGGAGCTTAACAACACGATCTAACTCTATACTCTTAGGTATGCCATGCAAATATACAATCTCCCTAAAGAACAAGTCTTCGATATGAGATGAATTATTGTTTTATGGCATGCAATGAAATGCACCATTTTAGAAAACCTATCAACCACAATGAAAATAGAGTCTCTACCTTTCTTTGACCTAGGTAAACCTAAGACAAAGTTCATAGAGATATATACCCAAGGTTGCACAGGTGATAGTGTATATAGTACATGCGGTTACACCCTAGATTTTGCCTTCCCACAAGCAATGCATTGTTCACAAATTCAATGAACATCTCTTTTCATCTTTGACCAATAGAAATGCTCATGCAATACATCCAAGGTTTTTGCATCCCCAAAGTGGCCCATTTAACCACCCCATGTGCTTCATGAACAAGCAATTCATGCAAAGAACTAGCAGGAACACAATTTATTCTCTTTGAACAAATAATCATCCCTTAAATAAAATTTACCAAAAGTCGAATGTCCATATGCATTATATATCTTGGCAAAGTCAAAATCATTACCATACAATCCTTCACATATTCAAAGCCTAGCAATCTAGTATTCATGGTGTGTAAAAGAACATACTTGTGTGAAAGTGCATCAGCTACGATGATTTCTTTGCCTTGCTTATACTTGATTACATAAGGAGAAATTTCAATGAATTCAACCCATTTGTATGTCTTATATTCAACTTACCTTGTCCTTTTAGATGTTTCAAGGACTCATGATCCTAATAGATTACAAACTTTTTTGGCAACAAGTAATGTTGTCATGTCTAAAGTGTTCTTACCAATGCGTAGAGTTTTTTGTCGTAAGTTGGATTGTTCACGGTCGCTCTACTTAACTTCTCACTGAAATATGTAATAGGTCTCCAATTCTACGTCAAAACAACACCTATTCCCATTTCAGATGCAACACATTCTATTTCAAATGCTTTTGTAAAGTCAAGTAAAGCCAAAATAGGTGCAAAACATAATTTCTCTTTCAAAAGAACAAAAACCAATTCTTGTTCCTCCCCCCATTTAAACCCAATCGACTTTTTAACAACATTTAAGGGTGCCGCAATTATACTGAAATCTTTAACAGAACACTAGCTAACTGTTGCGATGTCGTGGTCGCACAAATTAATTACCCTAGCTTAAAACAAATCAAACAAGATAGTATAGAGCAAGCAAGGGGTCGATCCCACGAGGACGATTTAGTTCAGATTTTCATGCTATATGTTATGCAATTGGGGGGTTGGAAGTTGTCTAGGCTAGGCTAAAGCAAACTAAGCGAAAATTATATAAAACTGAAATTTATCAATAAAGCAAACCTTGGTCGCAAATCAACATCCACTTACAGAAATCAGAACTGATCATGGAAACGACACATCAATTTATATTCTGAATATTTATCTCTTCTTAAAATTGGTTCGTTAACGGATCCGCTGTATAACTTACCCTAACCATCAAACAACCACAGTGTCCGCACTAGTAATTTGATTCAATGGCAGCATTAAAATCTAGATAAATTGATCAATTAAGAAACGTAATTGTCCGCAATACATGTTTAGTTTGATTGAATGTTCTCCCTAAGATTAATAACATAGATCCGCTAAAATTATTAACTTAACAATCATAGGAAAATAAGCATAGGATAACAAACATATTCATCATATAAACTGAAAAATTGAGGTAAAAATAGATCTCACAATTCTTGAAATCTGAAGGTTTCCGTGTCCTTGCAACCAAGCAAAAGAGTCTAGCCTTGCATGTATATTGAACAACTAAAAAAAAAGATGGAAGAAAACATGATTTAGGGTTTGGAGGAGGAAGATTTGTGTTTTCTTTGGTGCTGGCCGCCACTTCCTTGCTCCTCTCCTCCTTTATATATGCTTAGAAACCCTAGTGTCTAATTTACAAAATAGTCCTTCCTTAAGTTGGCAGAATTTAGTTGTCTCTTGTAAAATTCATATCTCCTTCATATCACATCGTTTTGCGCTGAAATTTGGAGAGTTTATAGGTATTTGAGTCTTAAATCCTCTACAATTGAGTGTGCATCAATCGGACTTTTGTAGCTCGAGATATTGAAGTTGGAATGGACAAACGTCGATATCGGCAGATTGCAAGATTTGACTTTGAAGGCTGCAATTTCCATGATCTTCCTTATTTTATTTCTTTTTCCGTAGCTTTCCATAAATTTATGAATGTTAGCTTTTGAATGTCACTGGAATCACTTTATTTCAATCTCTAGAGCTTCCACTCTGCACAAAACACCGACTGAAGGTCAAATCTGTCAATTAGCTCCAATTACCTCCTTTTTGCATCTTTCATCCAAAAATGCCTTCAAAACATAAAACAAAGAATATCAAGGCATTTTATACGCAAAACATATGCAAAACACTAGGTAAATATGGATGAAACTATCAAATAATATGGTCGCATCAAATACCCCCACACTTAGCTCTTGCTCGTCCTCGAGAAAGGATTGGTAAAAAAATTTAAATTAAAAATAACCATGATCAATCTCTTAATCTCCCATCAATAAATAAGAATTCAAGCATTATAGATAAGAATACAATCAAGAAGGATAAAGAACATAAATCTTCATGAATTTGTTTACATGGAAACTTCAAAACTCAATTACTCTTCGGGATTTAAAAGAAATCTATGCCATGCCAAAGTGATAGGTCCTCTCATTGATATACACTCCAACACTCATGTGTTTAGGGCTTATGTGTTTAAATCTCTCAAATTCAATCAATGAATATGTTCTACCATAAGCTTGCTCTTCAATCTCATCTCCATTACTAAAATATTACAAACAATGTATGAATCAAAAGGTCTTATTTTCCGGTTGTAATGGGGCTAAAGTTAACGTGAGGTAAAAGAGAGTGGAAGAAAAGGTTCAAACCAAAGAAAGTAGAGCATTCTGAAAAATGATATTTCTAACAAGATATTCCATTTAAGCACATCAATTTTCAATCTTTAAGCACCAATGCTTAGCTACTTTTGATTTCAAGCTCGTTTCTATTCTTTTGTCTTCTTTTTTTTTTCTTTTTTCTTTTTTGTTCTTCGCCTTTGGCAACTTTGCCCATCTTTTCATCAAACATCACTACTTCTTTCTTTTCACATCATTTGCAACCATAATTCCATGAGATATCATAAGTATATGCTCTACTAATCCTTGGCTAGGGGAAAAGAGGAAAACATATAAAAAGTTTAAGGCTTATACATGGATAAAGCAAAGAAAAGATAAACAAGCTCAAAAGGGGCTCACTAAAGATAATATGTTTTAGGTTGGCTTTTTGGCTCAAGCGGTTAAAATTCCTAATGCCTTTATCATCTTCATGCATCTATGTAATGCAAATGTAATCTCAACAAGATATGAAGCAAGTTCTAGAGATACATATCATTGAAAGAACGAACAATCAAAGAATATAATGTTGAAGGCTCAAAAGCTTACATTGGTATAATACTATAAAGTCAACATGATATATTTTCAGAGTCAATCCCTAAACCAATTAAACATTAAAACTTGCATGCACACTCATTCATTCAATTTATATATTTATCTATCTCACTTAATTCTCACACATAATACTCATATTCTCATAAACCAATGGGAGTTCATAAAGATCAATCATAGATTTTTTTTTTTTTTTTTTGGAAGAATAAAGAAAAACAAAATAAGAAAACTGACATTTTCCCAATACCCCCACACTTAAAACACAACATTGTCCTCAATGTTGAAAATGAAAGAAAAGGGATATAAGAGAATGACAAAAATGCAAATAAATAAATAAATAAATAAAATAAAAGATAAGGGAAAAGGAAAGCAAATCTGATTTTTTTTTTGTGCTGGTTTGCCTCCCAGGAAGCGCTTTTATTTTGTGTCATTGGCTCGACATGTGGTATGCTCATTCTTCATAGACCGGTTCAGCTAACTCCACAGAAGCGGTGATTTCTGTCGTCCAACTTTCATAGAAAGGTTTCAAGCGATGCCCATTGACCTTGAGTACGTTATTTGTTTCTAAACTTGTAATTTCAACTGCACGATAAGGAAAAACATTAGAAACAACAAAGGGCCCAATCCAACGAGAACGCAACTTACCAGGAAAAAGTTTCAAACACGAATGATAGAGAAGGACTTTGTCTCCAACATGAAACTCTTTTCTTGTAATCATTTGGTCATGAAGACTCTTAGTCTTATCTTTGTAAATCCTTGCATTCTCATAAGCATCATTTCGAATCTCTTCCAACTCTTGTAATTGCAACTTTCTTGCAATCCCAGCAGCATCATAATCCATGTTACATTTTTTTATGGCCCAAAAAGCTTTATGTTCAAGTTCCACTGGTAGATGACATGCTTTCCCATAAATCATCCTAAAAGGTGACATTCCTATTGGTGATTTGTAAGCAGTTCGGTAAGCCCAAAGTGCATCACCAAGTCGCAGACTCCAGTCTCGTCGGTTGGGTTGCACTATCTTCTCCAAAACGGACTTGATTTCTCGATTTGAAATCTCAGCTTGGCCATTCGTTTGAGGATGGTATGCCGTAGAAGTACGATGAGTCACGTGATATTTGCGTAACAATGCTTCCATTGAATGATTGCAAAAATGCGTGCCATGATCACTAATGATAGCTTTAAGGATTCCAAACCTGTCAAATATGTGAGTCCTGACAAAATCTACAACAACTTTAGCATCATTAGTTCGTGTGGCTTTTGCCTCAATCCATTTGAATACATAATCAACTACAAGAAGGATATAAAGATTGCCAAAACAAGAAGGAAATGGACCCATAAAATCAATACCCCAAACATCAAAAATCTCGCTTACAAGAATATTTGTTAAAGGCATTTGATTCTTATGAGTGATATTACTTGTTTTTTGACATTTTTCACATGATTTGCAAAAATAAAATGCATCCTTAAAAATAGAAGGCCAATAAAAACCACTTTCAAGTACCTTATGAGCCGTTCTTTTTGCTCCAAAATGTCCACCACAAGAATAAGAATGACAAAAGGTGAGAATGAAATGAAATTCATCTTGTGGTACACATCTCTTAACTACTTGATCCACACAAAATTTCCACAGATGAGGAGTATCCCAGAAATAATATTTAGCATCAGCTCGTAGCTTATTTTTTTGGGATGTAGACAAACCTGGAGGGAATTCTTTGGTGACTAAATAGTTCACCAAATCAGCATACCATGGTCTTGTGGAGGAATGTAACACATACAACTGCTCATCAGGAAATGTCTCTCTTATTGTTTCAACTTGTATATCCTTGGTCCTTAGTCGGCTCAAGTGATCAGCCACATGGTTTTCAGCACCTTTTTTGTCTTTGATTTCAAGATCAAATTCTTGTAAAAGCAAGATCCACCTAATTAATCTTGGTTTGGACTCTTTCTTCAAAAGATACCTCAGAGCTGCATGGTCAGTGAAAACGACTACTTTTGTACCAAGTAAATATGACCTGAATTTTTCTAGAGCAAACACCACTGCAAAAAGTTCCTTTTCAGTTGTATGGTAATGTCATTGTGCTCCATCTAACATGCGAGAAGCATAGGCTATAGCATGCAAATTCTTACCAATTCTTTGCCCAAGAACAGCCCCTACCGCATAGTCACTCGCATCACACATTATCTCAAAAGGTTCATCCCAGTTTGGTGGTTGGATGATAGGGGTAGATGTGACACACCTTTTAAGCTCATCATGGGCATCTTTACATGCTTGATCAAACACAAAATCCACTTCTTTGGATAATAGTTTGCACAAGGGTGCTGTAATCTTCGAGAAGTCTTTGATAAAGCGTCGATAGAAACCTGCATGGCCAAGAAAAGAACGAACTTGCCTCACGCATGAGGGGTAAGGTAATGATGAAATAACATCTATTTTAGCTTTATCAACCTCCAATCCACGTGAAGACACAACATGCCTAAGAACTATTCCTTGATCTACCATAAAATAACACTTTTCATAGTTCAAGACAAGGTTAGTTTCATTGCACTTTTTCAAGATCAAAGATAAGTTTTCTAGACATCTATCAAAAGAATCACCATACACCGTGAAATCATCCATGAAAACCTCAATTATTCTTTCAACATAGTCAGAAAAAATACTCATCATGCATCTTTGAAAAGTTGCAAGTGCATTACAGAGACCAAAGGGCATTCTTCTATAGGCATATGTACCAAATGGACATGTAAACGTAGTTTTTTCTTGATCCTCAGGATTAATAACAATATGATTGTATCCACTATATCCATCAAGAAAGCAATAAAAAAATTACCTGCCAGACGTTCAAGCATTTGGTCCATGAATGGTGTCGTAAACCAATTTTTGGGTTACTCCCCAAAATAAAATAAAAATAACAAAAATAAAATAAAAGGAGCCAGTGTGGGTAGAAAAATTAATGTGGAAATTTTGGTTGTTTTTGCAAGTTCAATCGTATCTCTTTTGTTCCAAAAATAGAGGAAAATACAGATTTGAGGCAAAAATAATTTATCGTTGGATAAATCTGTGTAAAATTAAGTTGAACGACATAATTATATTTTTATGGATTGATTCGATTTAATCGTCAACTAATTTAAAGTTTAATTATGATCAGGAATTAATTTAAGATCCAATTGAAGGATTTAATTAAGTGTAACGACTTAATTATACTTTAAATTGGTCAAATTAATTTTATTACGGGCTTAGTCAATGAAAAATCAAGTTCTTGAATTTAATTCCGGCTCAATTGATGAGAATGGAATTTTCGGAGACCGATTAAATTTTTTAAGTCAATTATGCGAAATCAGGGGCCAAATTGAATGAATCGAGAATCTAATGGTCAATTGAGGGTTAAATCGCACAAATCAGAAACAAGAGACAAAAATAAAAAAAACACGCACATTTAAGGTTGCTGTTGAAATTTTGACGGGGATACAATTGCATAAAATTAAAAGTTTAAAACTAATTGGGGGTGCGATTGAACCAATCAAACATTGAGGGACCAAATTGTATTTTTCCAACACAAATTTGGCATGTCCCTGCACTGTTCCGACACCTGAACAGTGCAGGAACAACCTTGCAACCCCTCGGCCCTCTGCAAAAATGCAGAGGCCACAGCACACCCCTGAGCCCTCTGCAAAATGCAGAGGGCAACAACATCATGCAATATGCATGCCAAACGGTTGCATTTTTTTCCTATAAATGCAACCGTTCGCAGCATGCAAAGGGGGAAGGAAAACAGAGAAGAAAAAAGGCAAGAGAATCACAGAACAGTTGAGGGAAAAAACGGGGAGAGAAAACGATAAAAAAGAGAAGAAAAGAACAGAGAGGAAGAGAGAAGTTCGGGAGAAAAAAGAACGGAGGAGAATTACGTGAAAAAAGAAGGAGGAGAGGAAAAACAGAGAGGAAAAATGGGAGGAGAATTAAGTGGAAAATAAGAGGAACGAGAGCAAAATTTTACGCAGAAAGGAAAGGAAAAACGCAAAGAAGAACAAAGGGAGTAAAATTTGCAGAGAGGAGGAAGACGAAGGCACGATCGACGACCATCCCTCCATCACGCACGCAGCAGCCCGCGAAACGCGTAGAAAAATCGTCGTCGCGACAAATGGTAACGAAATGATCTTTACGCGTAGAAAGATTAAGCTTTCTATAATCAACACACATTCTCCATCCACTCGAGATGCGAGTAGGAATGAATTCATCATCTCTGTTTTTCACCAATGTGATTCCAGTCTTTTTGGGCACCACATGGATTGGCACCACCCATCTACTGTCTGTGATGGGGTAAATGACTCCTGCATCTAATAGTTTTAAAATTTTAACTTTCACGACCTCCATCATGGGAGGGTTCAACCTCCTTTGCATTTCCCTTGTTGGTTTCGTATCATCCTCCAATAATATATGATGCATACACATTAAGGGACTAATGCCCTTGATGTCGGCTAAAGTCCATCCAATGGCCGTTTTGTGATCACAAAACAACTTCACAAGTTTTTTCTCTTGCGCACTTGTCAAACCTTTTGCTATGATAACAGGAAGTGTATTGTTGTCGCCAATGAATACACACTTCAAATTATCAGGCAAAGGTTTCAATTCTAACTCGGGAGCCTGTAAAATAGATGGCAAAAGCTTTTTATGTGAAAGTACTAAATCAACAAAGACATTACCATGGGGAATGGTTTGCAAAGCTTGCAAAGCCAGTGCTGCTTCGTGCACATTTTGGGGAACACATGTGTGCCTCTCCATCTCCTCCAATTGGGTAAAATAATAGACATAGCTCAAAGCTACGCTTAATCCATCCACACAATCAAAATCACAAACTTGCTGCACACACTTATCAACTTTGTCACAACATGTGATAGATTGTACATGTTAGAAAAGGGATCATACTTATGCTGGAGTTGTCCATTGAATGTTCCATCAACCACATTTGCTTGCTCAATGTAATCTTCTTGCATTGTTGGGCACATATCCGAAGCATGTCCTTGTAGTAAGCATATGCTACAAACTTTTACCTGCTGTATATTTCCACAAGCCAAAAAACGCACAAGAGAAGTAAGATCATTAACTTTATTCTTAAGGTTAGAAATACTTACCTCATTCACTCGTTTGTTTGAGAAGTCTCCACGGGTGCCAAACTGTTTCGAGTTGGCTGCCATGTTTGAGATTAATTGGCGTGCAACACCTGGTGTCTTATCTACCAATGCCCCTCCACTTGCAACATCAATGATACTACGGTCAGTAGGCATCAATCCTTCATAGAAGTATTCAATGAGCAGCTGATCAGGTATTTGATGATGAGGGCATTGAATGCATAATAGCTCAAATCTTTCCCAATACTCAGCGAGTGTTTCTCCATGAGATTGTCGAATCCCACATATTTCTTTTCTTATGTTGGCAACTCGAGATGCTGGGAAATATTTTTCAAGGAAGATCTTCTTCATGCCATTCCAAGTGTTAATAGAACCTGGGAGAATAGAAAAAAGCCATGCCTTCGTTGCCCCTTTTAAAGAGAAAAGGAAAAGCTTTCAACTTAACCTGTTCCTCTTCAACTGCATTCGGTTTCATGCCAACACAAACCATCTGGAACTCCTTGAGATGAGTGTGAGGATCTTCTCCTGCAAGACCATTGAATGTTGGCAGAAAATGTATAAAACCAGATTTGAGTTCAAAGTTCACATTATTGTCTATGTTTATGCATAATGGTTGGTTTTCCACGTTAGGAGCAGCCACTTCCTTGAGTGTTTGTTTTCGTGCAACAACCATGATGTTGACGCGAGCTTCCTTTCGTAACATGCGTAAAGTGTTTTCTATTTCGAGATCAACCTGCACTTGATGACTTTGATTAGCAGAACGGGTTACAGGCATAAATCGCAAAGAAAACTCAAAAGAAACCAAGCACACAAGAGATTGAAGACAACGCAATAGGCAATAGGATCCTACGCTAGAAAACTAAAAGTGTCCAGAAACCTTAGAAAACGATAGAATTTGGCCTGGATAATGTGGGGCGAGTGACCTAAGGTCACTAGTTCTTCTCAGAGCGTCATTTTCCTTCAGAAAAAAAGACCAATACCTAATTCCACCAGAAAATCTGTTTTTAACAGTACTGCCGCAAACACAAATATGTTTTTTTTTTCTTTTTTTTCAGAATAAATAAAAACAACAGCAAGTAGAATAAATCACAGCACAACACAAGAATCAACTAAAATCACGTCCCCGACAACGGCGCCAAAATTTGTTGCGATGTCGTGGCCGCACAAATTAATTATCCTAGCTTAAAACAAATCAAACAAGATAGTATAGAGCAAGCAAGGGGTCGATCCCACGAGGATGATTTTGTTCAGATTTTCATGCTATATGTTATGCAATTGGGGGGGGGGGGTTGGAAGTTGTCTAGGCTAGGCTAAAGCAAACTAAGCGAAAATTATATAAAACTGAAATTTATCAATAAAGCAAACCTTGGTCGCAAATCAACATCCACTTACAGAAATCAGAAATGATCATGGAAACGACACATCAATTTATATTCTAAATATTTATCTCTTCTTAAAATTGGTTTGTTAACGGATCTGCCGTATAACTTACCCTAACCATCAAACAAACACAATGTCCACACTAGTAATTTGATTCAATGACAACATTAAAATCTAGATAAATTGATCAATTAAGAAACATAATTGTCCGCAATACATGTTTAGTTCGATTGAATGTTCTCCCTAAGATTAATTACATAGATTCGCTACAATTATTAACTTAGTTGCTTCATAAGTTCATATACCACAACTCCGGTTTTGATATCAAACTTAATAATCGATTGTCTACAATAATAACTTCGAGTCCGCTCTTAGCAATTAAATAAACAATCATAGGAAAATTAGCATAGGAGAACAAACATATTCATCATATAAACTGAAAAATTGAGGTAAAAATAGATCTCACAGTTCTTGAAATCTGAAGGTTTATGTGTCCTTACAACCATGCAAAAGAGTCTAGCCTTGCATGTTTATTGAACAACTAAATAAAAAGATGGAAGAAAACATGATTTAGGGTTTGGAGGAGGAAGATTTGTGTTTTCTTTGGTGATGGCCGCCACTTCCTTGCTCCTCTCCTCCTTTATATATGCTTAGAAACCCTAGTGTCTATTTTACAAAATAGTCCTTCCTTAAGTTGGCAGAATTTAGTTGTCTCTTGTAAAATTCATATCTCCTTCATATCACATCGTTTTGAGCTTAAATTTGGAGAGTTTATAGGTCTTTGAGTCCTGAATCCACTACAATTGAGTGTGTATCAATCGGACTTTTGTAGCTAGAGATATTGAAGTTGGAATGGACAAAGGTCGATATCGGCAGATTGCAAGATTTGACTTTGAAGGCTGCAATTTCCATTATCTTCCTTATTTTATTTATTTTTCCTTATCTTTACATAAATTTATGGATGTTAGATTTTGAATGTCACTGGAATTACTTTATTTCGATCTCTAGAGCTTCCACTCTGCACAAAACACCGACTGAAGGTCAAATCTGTCAATTAGCTCCAATTACCTCCTTTTTGCATCTTTCATCCAAAAATGCCTTCAAAACATAAAACAAAGAATATCAAGGCATTTTATACACAAAACATATGCAAAACATTAGGTAAATATGGATGAAACTATCAAATAATATGGTCGCATCACTAACCCATGAAAACTCCTTACCTCATTTACCGATTTGGGTGTAGGTCAATCCCGGATGGCCTTAACTTTCTCCTCGGCCATCTTGATACCTTATGCAATTACAACATAGCCAAGAAACACAATTTTCTCTATGCAAAAGGCACATTTTTTAAGATTAGCATACAATTTCTCACTACTCAACACACTAAGTACATTCGAAAATGATCAAGATGCTCAGTTAAGTTGTTGTTATAGATAAAAATATTATCAAAATACACAACCACAAACTTACCTATGAATGCACGCAACACATGATTCATTAAACACATTAACGTACTAGGGCTATTTGTAAGTCCAAACAACATTACTAACCATGCTTCATCTTAAATGCAGTTTTCCACTCATAACCCTCTTCATCCTAATCTGATTATACCCACTTTTCAAGTCAATTTTAGAGAAAATACAATATTCATGTAGCTTATCTAACATGTCATCAAGCCTAAGAATGGGGTGTCTATATTTTACTATTATGTTGTTGATGGCTCGACAATCAAAAAGCACCCTTCATGTCCCATCCTTCTTAGACACAAGTAGAATGAGTACAACACACAATCTCATACTCTCATGAATGTAGCTCTTTTCCATCAGCGCATCAACTTGCTAGGAATTGAAGCTCCGATACGAAATCAATCTGATTCTCTATCCCCCTCAATGGTGGTAATTCACTAGGAGTATCATTGGGAAACACATCACCAAACTCTTACAACAAAGAAATAGCAACACTAGGCACAATATGATCAAGATCATTAGTATTAAAGTAAGCCTCTTTGTACACAAGTAAAATCATTGGCTTGTTTATGAAATATACAAATCTGACCCCACCCTCTCTAGCATAAAAAATAAGTTGTTTGTTTAGTTTTTCCATACAATTTTCATCATTTTTCCGAACTTTTGTCACTCTCGTTGTCTTACCTCCATTCTCGGCCAGATTTGGGTATTTTTGAGCTGTTATCGAATGGTCTGATTTGTTTGGAGTGTTGGCCGAATATTATTTTGTGTCTGGATGGGTGGGTGAATGGGTTGTAGTGGTTTGGGTTCTAACCGAATCTAATGGTCTTCTCTCCCCTTGATCTTCACCTTGATTTTCTCTCCCCATCACTTCATGCTCACTTTTTAGCTTTATTTAATCGTTATACACCTGTTTTGGTGTAAGAGGTACAAGAGTGATGATTTTACCATTTTTTACAATGGTATATCTATTTTTAACCCCATCATGAATTGTCTTCCTATCATATTGTCTTGGTCTCCCTAACAAGATGTGACTTGCTTATATTGGTACCATATCGCACATAATTTCATCAACATATTTCTCAATAAAAAATAGAACCACAACCTGTTTAGTCACTTTCACTTCACCACTATCATTTAGCCATTGCAATGTATATAGTTTTGCATACTTAACAGTACTCAAATTCAGTTTACTAACAAGAGTGGTACTACGAATATTAACACAACTTCCACTATCTATAATTAAACCACACACGTTGCTTTGTACATAACAACACGTATGGAAGATGTTCTCCCTTTGTTGATTAGTTCCATCTTCCTTGACTTGAACCTGAAGTGTGCGCCTTATAACCAAGGACTCTGTAACCAGTAATGCTAACTCATCCCCAACACTATCCTCCAACGGTTGCATTTCTTCATAATCAAATTTGTCACTTTCAGATTCTATATCACCATCATCTCTACTAATTATGATTCTCTTGTTTGGACACTTCGAAGCATAATGTTCGTGCCCTTGACACCTGAAACATTTAACATCACGAGTATGTTTAGGTTGAGTTTTAGATTTACCTTTGGTACTAGTAGAGACATCAATTTTAGCCTTTGGTGGTTTAGTTTTAGAAGGAACAAAGGATCTAGGTCGGACAATACCCTCTCTATTTAGATTCATCTTCTAAGATGATGAAGAACCAAATTAAACATTGGTCAAACACTTCAAAGTCTAAAGTCAATAATCTGGATTTCCCCTCTTTCCTTCAAGCAAGGCTGACTTCATTAGCTATAGGTAGACTTCACATAAATCCAATCGTACAAGTATGTCCCTTTCTAAGTTGTCTCTTCACCTTCGTAGTCATGTGAACCATGTCCTCTAGCTTCATATAATGTTGCAGCTCAACCACATTAGCAATGTCCCGATTCAAACCATTAAGAAATCTAGCCATGGTGGCTTCTCTATCCTCAACAACATTGACCCAAATGATTGTTATCTCCATCTCTTTGTGATATTCATCTACTGTTTTATAGCCTTGATTTAGACCTTGGAGCTTTAGGTATAAGTCTCTGTAATAGAGGCTTGGAACAAATCATCTCCTCATTAAGACTTTCATCTCCCCCAAGTCTGAACGAGTTGCTCCCCATTCCTCCTACTAATTACAATCTGATCCCACCGAATCCATGCATACTCTATAAACTCAATTATCACCAATTTCAATTTTTTTTTATTCAGAATAGCTATGATAATAAAAAATCCAATCTATCTTTTTCTCCCACTCAAAATAAGTATCAGGATCGTTTCTACCTTGAAAGTTAGGATTTTTCAATTTAATGTTGTCCAAGTCCCAATCCATATCTTTATAATTCTCCATGCCACATAAATTCACATTCCTCGTCACCTTGTTTGGTCTAGGCCTGATTTCTTGGCCAACAGATACAATATCATAGTCATCTTCACCCACATTTGTGTTTTCATCAACAAACTCTTCAAAATCAAATTTGGTATTTCAAATAGCCTTAGAGACCGTATTTTTGGCGATTAACCCTACTATTTTGTTGCTTTATCGAATTCACCTCGTTTTTCATATCCTTGTACATCCTAGATAGCAACTCGAGTTGCTGCCTTGTGGCTCGCAAGTTGAAAGCTACGTCAGCCTTTTGTGTCACTGATTTGTTGTTTTTAGACATCCTTTGAATCTACCAAATTTGGTTAATAGCACAAAATATATCCTTACACCTCTCGTGTATCACACAATTTTTTTTTATCAAGACTTTTCATTCTAATAAGCTTACTACGTCTTTTACCTCATAATTTGTTTTCTTTTGGTTCTTTAGGAACAAAACTCAACAAATCGAAGTCAATAGCCTTCACAGTGCTCTCTAATTATAATTTTCAAACTCAAGAAGCAATAAGAATACTAAAAACAAATCAAAACAAAACTACAATTATGATTTTGCGAGTAGCAATGCAAAATCGTACGGATTGTGGACGAAACGAAGACACGAAATAAAACAGAAGTAAATATTATTGAAAACAATTACTTGACTCCTAGATAACCCAAATATAATAGAAACAAAGATTTAGATAAAACTAAACAGTAAGGATCATGTTTTGAAACTTGATGCGAATCTAACCTCTTGCGCAATTTTTATATAACAGAATCGAAACCCAGACCAAACGACCTCCAAATGACCTTAAAATCACTGTTTATTATTATAATACCCAACAAACAACAACACTTAATTTATTGGTCATTCTCTTACTTCTAGTTACCCAACCCCATGTATGATCAATTGATGGGATATCAAAACCTCCAAAAGCAGTTATCAAAATAATCCCAAATTTGATATATGATGGGATCTCACCCCAATAGATTGAATAAGAAGTTTCAATTGATTCTGATGTGTTTTTCTTATGGTTCACCCATAGTTGTGTTTTCTGCAGCAAAAATTCAATGATCCTTCAAATTTCTACTAATCCCTCTCTCTCTCTCTCTCTCTCTCTATTTTTTTTAAATATACTGATATGATTAGAGACAATAACAAGATAAAATATAACATTTTTTTTGCTTAGATGACGTAGACACGAAGAACGAGAAGATGGATGCAAACACTAAAGACTTCAAGGAGCTAAAAAAAAGAAAATAACTAAAGGATATGACCTTTTTCGGAGCCTAGCTCTTATACCAATTGACGCGAACCTCGTGATCACATGGTCACGCAACCCATAATCAAGACTGAGATCTGATCCCGTAAAGCTGAAATAATTCTTCTAGGAGTAGGACACAATGGAAACTTGCCCCAAGACACCAACACTATTGGAATGAGTAGAATGATGCCACGAAGCCAACTAATCTTTGATAAATCAGATTCAGTTCGTTTAAGAACTGAAGAATGCAAAAATCACTATCACACTTTAAAACTAAAAAAATCAGAAGTAATATTCATTAATGACTGATGAAATTTAACTTACATGAGTTTACATAGTTCTTAAAAATAAAACCTAATGACACTCTTATATTGACTTATATGAGGTCCACTCAAACTGACCCAAAACCCTAAACTGATTAGCCCATAACTTAATCTAAACAAGCCTTGGATCCTAGTTCAAAACAAAGTATTAATTAAGCCAAACAAGCTTTGGGTTGTAGCTAACAAAATAAAATAAAGCTCATAATATTAAATCCATGTTCTGGCATAAGAAGAAGAGAAGGAGGTAAAATATTATAGATTCAAGGCTTATTA
The DNA here is from genome assembly GCA_009078335.1 of Salix brachista. Classification (NCBI taxonomy): domain Eukaryota; kingdom Viridiplantae; phylum Streptophyta; class Magnoliopsida; order Malpighiales; family Salicaceae; genus Salix; species Salix brachista. The sequence goes on from CM018576.1 coordinate 11,410,065, forward strand.
TAATCTTCCATCCAACCCCTTAATTCTAGAAACAAAAGGAAAACGTAGTCACCCATGTTGTTTCCAAGTTGCTGTAAGATTCTTTTGTTCTATTTTATTGTCCTCACTTCATAACCCAAATAAGATTGTATTGGACCCCTCCTGTACATTGATAAGAAGTACTAGGGTCTCCTCTTGATACTCCAATGGACCTTGCAATTCTGACTTGGTTGAAACCTTCAAAACCAATACAGTCAATGCCTCTTTTAATGTCTTTGTCTTAGACCGAGTCATTGGAACATATAATGAGTCTTTGCTAGTATTTCTGGATTCAAAAGTTACAACCAGAGTAGAACAATAATTTCACCTAGACGTAAACTCTTGAATGTTCTAGATAATTTTATAACGAAATAAGGATTGTATTAATGTTCCATAATGAAAATTCAAGGTAAAAGACCCTGATAGAGTTATCCGAGATGAGTGCCGATTCATTATTTTGTGCTAGCAGCAGGCCCACATTGCCTATAGCTCTAGGCTCTTTCTGGAGCTTTAAATTAATTCTTACTACATTCAAATCAATTTAATTGGTTCAAACTTCATTTAATGTCAGAAATTTTTTTCGTATGCTTTTATTTATTTTATTAAATATATGGATCATTTTTTCCCTCATAATTATAGTTTTTCTTTATTATATATAAAAAACATATATATTTTTTAAAGTTGCAAAACATTTTATCCCAGGCACGTGGGAGGAGCACGGGAATTAGGACTGAACATGGACAAAGTGTGTGTGAATAACAAAACAAAAATGTTTTTAGGAGAGGTTTAATGTGGATGAGTTATAGCTGCTGAGGTTATGTATATATGCCATTAAGAGCAAAAACATATCTTAGTTTATTTACAAAAAAAACCCTTTGTTTTTCAAATATTGTTTTTGTCTTCTCGTTTTTTTAAATAGGGAAGCTGAATTTGCTTTTTAGACAACAATGAAGGAACATGTGGATTATTAATTTAATTCCTTCCAGCTTAATGATTTTTTCTTGTAAGCTACTAGTTTATTTAATTATTTCTCTTGTTACCTTATCATCTATCATTTCAATTGTTAAAGAAATTTCATGAAGATTTCTACTGTTAACCATGGCATTTTAGGTTTTTATATTTTCATAGATGCATATAAAATTATACAATTTTAAAACATTAAGAGGAAAACGGAGCATTGAAACCATCCGTTATTGGAGTATTTCATACTCGAAACGGTACTATTAACAACAAGTACATCATCAAATCAGATAGTTGATAATTAGAGGAAAAGAGAGAAAACAACAGATGAAATGAAGAGGGTGTGTGTCTTTTGAGTTCGATCGGGTGTTGTTTTACGAGGCAAATGACTAAGAAGATGCCAAAGAGGATGATGGGACGAGATCATTTTTCTCGTTTGAGGGTTGAGTCTCCTCCATTTCTAAGCACGTCATCACCAGCATGCAACAAAACAAATCTTGAAACGTTGATTTGCTGAGGGAGGGAGAGGTTATCTCGTGATGATGACATGTCTGATCAGTTTTATGCCGCGTAAGCCTTAGTTAATTAGAGAGAGAGAGAGAGAGAGAGTTTTTTTTTCTCTTTTCAATTCACACCTACCTTTGCAGTTTGTTGAAAGAAGGCCAATCCGTTATGGTACTTCGATTAATCGGACAGGATTTGATGAATCTATATATATTCGGTGATATTGCTCGCCTCTAAGTCCTCCGGCAGCCAGTAACAGCAATCGACGTTTCATTAAATTGGTTCCACGATCATTCAACGGTTGTCTATCAACAAGAAAAGAAAGACAATTCAATTGTTCTGAAAAGGATAAAAAGTGTTATTACCTAAAAAGCCACAAAAGTCACACTTAACAATTTCTTAATTTATTAGAAACACATTTAACTATTTGGGTTTACTTGGCTTCATTCTCATGTAGATCACAAATATTGATTAATTTTGTGCATGGCTGTTTTGAAAACGCATGTAGATCACAAATAATGAAGACACCCCATGGAAGTAGTTGTTGGGTGGGGCCTGAGCTGGGTCTCAGCTAACTAAGACATGTTTTTGAGGAGGGAGGAGTAATGTAGCAGACGTACGCAATTGCTAGCTAGCCAGATTGTCTCGGTATTTAGGTAGGGTGGGTCATGAGCTTCTCGCAGGTTATGATAAGTTGTAAAATGACAGTTAACACAACGCAAGCAGTTCGAACCACAAGTTCTCATCTAGTGGAGTCTTTAGTCTTTCACGTTAATCACGCAACTTCATGCATGTGCACCACTTCCATCCATCCCCCCCGGTGCTACCAGGCATGCACACATAAAACTGATCAAAACATATACCAAGGATACAAAGGTAGCGTAAGGAGCATGTTTATCAATTAATTAATGTCCATAAATATTAGTATATATATGCAGTTACTTGAAGAAACAAATTAAGTTCAAAAGCGATGTGTATGACACCTGTCCATGAAGAAATCAGATACTAGTAGCTTTAGAAATTAAGAATAAAAAAACATAAAAATGATTGTCTGGCTTTTGAATATATAGCTTAAGTGAACTTGTGCGTGTCGTGTCTTTCGAGAGACAGACAAGAGGTCATAAAAAGCAACAAGATGTTAAGAGATGTGGGGAGGGGACTGCTTTTTTTTTCTTCTTCAGAAAAACCTACAGAATTTTGAAGAAGTAAGTTGTTCCATAATTCATTTTATTTATGCATGCACGTATATATGCAATCTTAATTCGTATTTTACTTCAAATGCATGCTAGGTTTAAAACGCTAATATATACTTTTTTAACCTCCGCAGGAAATGTTGGAATCGATCTCCTCCTAGCTAGCTTGAGTGAGATGGACAGGCAACCAAAGAAAAAACAAAGCTTTAATTCTCGCTACTAAAAAACAGAACAGAATCACAATGAATGAGAGATGATCATCAGTACCAGCCGTAGTAGCTTCATTTGCAACTGGCACAAATCAAGGATTCAGAACTCCCCAAGACCGTAGCTAAAAAGCTACGCAAACATTCTTGTATATATGCCAAAGTAACGAACACTAAGCTAGCTGTAAATGACAGTCTTTCATTCATACAGTTTCGAACTGTTAAGCAGTCAACACAATCAAGAGCAGATCAAGTGCAAGAGACAGAAAGGGAAACAATCCCTCCATGATGCCAAAGATACACAGAGTCAATGCCGAGAATATTGGACATAAATGCAGAGTATATTTAGGTGTTAATACAGAGTAGTATTAGCTGCAATTATTGATTCCATTGTAATGTTATAATATTTTCCCGTTGTAATACTATCTATAAAATCAATGGAAGGCTGACAGACTAATTAAGCTGATCAAGCCATTTTGCATCCATTCTTTCATGGTATCAGAGCAACATTAAGCTCACGCTAGATCCAAAGAATCATGTCTTCTTCCGCTGCTACTTACATTCCTCCAAACAATCTTCTACAGTTTGTTTCTGTAAAACTTGAAGGGCCTTCATCTTATTTGAATTGGTCTTCTCAAGTTGAGGATGCACTAAGCATCCATGATCTTCTGTCCTATATCGATGGTACAGAATCATGTCCAAATGAGTTTTCACCTGCTGCTGAAGAGGGAACTCGTGAATTGAATCCCGATTTCACCTTATGGAATCGCAAGAACCGTTTTGTACTGGTTTGGATGAAATCAACTATTTCTGAAAAGGTATTGTCTATGATTTATGGTTTGAAAACAGCAAGGCAAGCATGGGTTGCTCTAGCACAACGTTTTGCCTCTCCTTCCATTTCTAATGTTAATCAGCTGAAACGGCAGCTGCAAGGTTTGCAGCAAGGAGGATTGAACTGCTCAGATTTTATTGAACATGCAAAGTCTCTTGCTGATCAATTGGCAGCAGTGGGAAAACCTGTGGATGAAGCAGATTTAATCTCTCTTATCTTGGGGGGACTTAACACTGTCTATACTCCATTTGTATCCAACTGCTATTTTGCACAACGTGAGAAATCATTGTCTTTGTTTGATTTCCAGTCTGAGTTATTTGCCTTTGAATCACTCCTTGAAAGCCAACAACGAACCATGCAAGCTGAACATAATAGCTTTGCAATGATGGCACAAAAACTGGGAGGCGCAAGAAGTCAGAAGAAACCAAATAGAAACTGGCAGCAACAGCGTTTCACACCTGGTATTTCAACTCGAAAATTCAGTCCAAGCAATGGCAATATGATCTCTGCAAACACTGGACATGCACCTACAAATTGGCAACAACCACGCTACTCTTCATCTCCACCACTGCAGAAACAGTTCTCAGGAAATAAAGGTGGTAACACTGGACCCTTCAACAATGAACATGGCGTTACAAGCACTGGACGTATTCCTGCATGGGCGAGTGATTTCACTTTTGATCCCTATGTTTGCCAAATCTGTGGCAAACGAAATCACATGGCACTTGACTGTTTTCACAGGTATGACTACAATTACCAAGGGCGTCACCCACCACAACAATTGGCAGCCATGGTAGCTCAATCGAACTCAATTCATGATGATAACACCTGGTATGCTGACAGTGGTGCTAATCAACATATTGCTGCCGATGTTGCCAATCTTACCTTGGTTGAACCATACACAGGAGATGATAAAGTGGCTGTGGGTAATGGTAATGGTTTACAAATTAAGCATACCGGTACCCTTGCATTGCATACACCTGATTCTGCTCTTAAAATGAAACATGTTCTTCACTGTCCACAAGCAGCAGCAAATTTGTTATCCATTAATAGATTTTGTCTAGATAACAGTTGCTACTTTATACTCACTGGTTCGAATTTCTTTGTGAAGGACAATCTATCGGGACGAACGCTGTTAACAGGCAAGAGTGAAGGTGGACTCTATCCCATTCACGTTGATCTGCAGACTTTCAAAAATCCTCATAAGAAAATAGGTTTTATGGGGGTTCGTACAACTCCTGAAATTTGGCATGCAAGGCTCGGTCATCCTTCTTCTCAAATTACAAATCGTATCATCAAAACCTTTAATTTACCTATGTCTGGTTCATTTGCTTCAAATTCAGTTTGTCAATTTTGTTTAATGGGAAAATCCAAACAACTGCCGTTTGGTGATTCCATGCGTGTTGTGCTTTCACCATTGGGTCTTATTCATTCCGATGTATGGGTTTCACCTATTGTATCGAATGATGGTCACAAATATTATGTTCTATTCATTGATGACTATTCTCGATATACATGGGTGTATCCTATTCGAAATAAATCTGATGTCTTTTCTTGTTTCGTGCATTTTAAATCCTTAGCGGAAAATTATTTCTCTACAACTATTAAACAATTCCAATGTGATAATGGTGGAGAATATCTTTCTCGACAATTCCAAAAAATTTTAAGTCAACATGGGATTCATCAACGCCTCTCATGCCCATATACTTCTCAGCAAAATGGTTTAGCTGAGCGAAAACATAGGCATATCATGGAGGTTGGACTCTCACTGTTGGCTCAATCTCATTTGTCTAACAAGTTTTGGGTTGAAGCATTTATGACTGCTATTTATTTGATAAACCGAACTCCTTCTTCCACTCTGGATTACAAGTCTCCATATTTTAAATTGTTTTCCGAAACACCAAATTATTTTTTTCTACGATCTTTCGGTTGTGCTTGTTATCCTCTTTTATGACCTTATACAAAACACAAACTAGAATTTCGTAGCAAACAATGTGTCTTTCTCGGGTATTCCTCTCAACATCATGGATACCATTGCCTAGATCCTGTATCTAAAAAAATCTATATCTCTCGTAATGTGGCATTTGATGAGCTGAATTTTCCAGCAAGGGAATGGTCTACTTCCACGTCACCTGTTACTGCGAAAGTCATGAAATCAGGTATGAAGTTTAATTTACCTTCCTTTTGTTCACAATTTACGACAGATCATGTTTCCACTGTAGCAGATACTGACATTATAAATCCAGAATCTCCTGATCCAGTTCAAGAACCACAAAATTCATCAAGCCAAAATCTTCAGAATCACCCACGCGATCCACCTCAGCAGTCACAAATTGAGTCACTTTCCAGTCCTTTGCAGCCATCTGATAGTCCGCCAGTCATACCCATCCCTGTTATTGCAAATCCTTCGTCTGTGCACAACATGGTGACAAGATCACAAACTGGCAGTCTTAAATCAAAAGAATTTCCAGATTTCCAACTTTTCTATGCTTCCAAACATCCATTACATGCATTTTCTGGTATGCTTACATGTGTTGAACCAACCAATTTCTCTCAAGCTATTTTATCACAGAATTGGCAGGAAGCAATGCAGGAAGAATTCAATGCTCTTATGGTCAATAAAACATGGGAGCTTGTAGCAAGACAACCTAGTCAACACGTGATTCGTACAAAATGGGTGTACAAACTGAAACAAAAGGCAGATGGAAGTATAGATCTCTATAAGGCGAGGCTAGTGGCATTGGGGTGTCAACAAGTCAGTGGCGTGGATTTTGCTGAGACATTCAGCCCCGTTATAAAACCTGCCACAGTTCGTGTTGTCTTGGCACTCTCTGTGTTCTTCAACTGGCAAGTTTTTCAATTTGATGTCTCCAATGCATTTCTGCATGGAACACTTGAAGAAGAAGTGTTCATTGAGCAACCACGTGGGTTTATAGACCCTGCCTATCCTAAGCATGTATGTCGCCTGAAGAAGGCTCTTTACGGCCTCAAACAGGCACCACGTGCCTGGTTTCTTCGACTGTCAAATTCCTTGCTTGATCTTGGTTTTGTGGGTTCATCGGTGGATACCTCATTGTTTACATATCACAGTGGCACAACTCATATTTTTATTCTCATCTACGTGGATGACCTTCTTATAACAGGTTCTTGTCCTAGATTTCTTGCAGCACTTACCAACCAGCTCAAGAAGGAGTTTGCCTTAAAGGACCTTGGTGCTCTCGGTTACTTTCTGGGCATTGAAGCATCACGGGATGCTCAGGGTCTGCACCTTCGACAAAGCAAGTACATAACTGATGTTCTTCATAGAGCACGCATGGTGGGTGCAAAACCTTATTCAGCACCTTGTGTTTCAGGCAAATTCGCCACAGAGAATAAGGAACCCATCGAAGATGTCACAGCCTATCGACAAATTGTTGGAGCCCTTCAATATTGCACTTTAACAAGACCAGAAATCTCTTATTCGGTGAATCATCTCTGCCAACATCTCCACTCGCCTACTGCAGCTCACTGGAAGGCTGCAAAACGCATTCTTCGTTATCTTAAAGGGACAGTGGATCATGGACTATATTTCACAAAAGGGTCACTCAAGCTTCAAGCTTACTGTGACTCGGATTGGGCAGGAGATCCCATTGATCGTAGGTCCACTACAGGCTATGGCATTTTTCTGGGTCCATGTCTGGTTTCTTGGTGTGCAAAGAAACAGAAGGTTGTCTCTCGATCAAGCACAGAGGCCGAATATAGAGCCTTAGCTATGGTGGTTGCTGAGTTATATTGGATACGAATGCTACTAAAAGATCTCTGTATACCTCTCCTTTCCCCTCCTACAGTTTGGTGCGATAATCAAAGTGCAATTGCTCTTGCGGCAAATCCAGTTTATCATGCTAGGACCAAACATATCGAAATTGATTTCCATTTTATTCGAGAGAAGATACAGAATAAAGATGTCCAAATTCACTATATCTCTACCTTCAACCAAATTGCAGATATTTTTACGAAAGGGTTGACATCTTCCCGGTTTCAGCTTCTACGAGACAAACTCCAAGTTCGTGATCTCCCTATTCGTTTGCGGGGGGATGTTAAGCAGTCAACACAATCAAGAGCAGATCAAGTGCAAGAGGCAGAAAGGGAAACAATCCCTCCATGATGCCAAAGATACACAGAGTCAATGCCGAGAATATTGGACATAAATGCAGAGTATATTTAGGTGTTAATACAGAGTAGTATTAGCTGCAATTATTGATTCCATTGTAACGTTATAATATTTTCCCGTTGTAATACTATCTATAAAATCAATGGAAGGCTGACAGACTAATTAAGCTGATCAAGCCATTTTGCATCCATTCTTTCACGAACCACCACCTTTTCAGACACCCCTAGTCGCTCTACACCACCACTTTTTCAGACACCCCTAGCCTCATACTCTCAGATCTCCTGAGACAGAAAGAGTAACGGACACAATGAGACAGTGAGAGTAGTAAATAATGGTTCAAAGATATGGCATTACGTCCCCATTTGAGAAGAAAATCCATCGCAGATCCCAAAGATATTGAGATGATAGAAAGGAACCCAAACATAACTGTTGAAGAAAAAGGTTGCAGTACTGACTTGCTAGCTAAGTGAGTCATGGAGCACCAGTATACCATGGGCAATATGTAGCTAGCTCGAAGGATACCAAGCTAGCACCTCCTATATACTCATATGATCATGCAGTGTAAAATTAATTGCCATCCATTCTGCTTCACACACACACACACATATATATATATATATATATATATATATATATATATATATATATATATATATATATATATATATATATATATATATATATCCTGCGTGTAAGAAAGAACGCTGAACGTCCACCGCTTTCTTTTTGGTCTGAAACCATCCTTTTATTTCTAGCATAAACAGCAGTAGTCCTGCATCTTTATGTTATATATGCAAAAGGGATAATACGTCTAATAACATAAAGAAATATTTCCAGTACCACCATGTGTATAAACAGCAAGCCATAAATTATATTAATATCCTCAAACATCTTCCCAATCAACAATACAAAAGAAAAAAGAAATCACAAGAAAAAGATCAATAGTCTCGTTTTTCCCAGCTCTTACAAGTTTATCAAAACACGACAAACCAAAAACAAGTTGATAAAAAACCTCCAAGTTTAATTAGGACTTGGATAGTCTTCTCATTTTTCCTATCCGTTTCATTAATTTCTACCTCTTGATGCTTTAATTTCTTGTCTAGGGCAAGGAACTATACTGATTCAAATCGCCCCATGCTTGAACCCCATCCCAATTGCCTGTGTAGTCATCATTGCCAATGTTGCTCCTATTTGTTGGCGTGGCAATCACTGGAGCATATGAGTTCCCAAGGAACCACTCAGTTGATGGATCACCACTAGTTTCACCATCTTTTCTTGAATTACCCGCAGCACATACTTGTGGTTTCGAAATTTCAAGGTTTTCAAACATCATAGGTTGTAGTTTCTGTATATGGTTCTCAATAGGGCCCGTCAAAACAGTACTGACATCTTTATGATTTTTTCCTGCACCAAATAGCATAGCCAATCTCTGTTGCTGCAACTTCCAGTGTAAATCTTGGTTTATACAACTCAGAGATTCAATTGAATACGCGAGATTAGAGTTGACATTCATTGATGCGCCACCGATATTTTCTTGACTTGCTCCACAAAACCCACTGCTAACCGAAGTAAGTGGATAACTAAACCCCGTTAAGGAACCGGAACCGGAACCAGCAATGGAGCTACCAGATGGATCAAGTCTGAAACGAGGACTAGTAACACTAACTGCAGCTTCAGAAGTTACTGAAATATCCCCAAAAGAAGGGAAGTGATTATATATGCCATTTGGTGAAGGGCTTAGCCTAGGAAATGATAGCCCACCAAGATTAAAATCCACGGCCGGGGAGAGTCCGTGAAAGAAGTTGAATCCACCGATCTCTGAGGAGCCACTGGAGTCACTTGAGAGCCTTGTAGATGACTTTATCTTCTTGTTTTTTCTACAGCCACCGCCGATGGGAACGTTGCGCAAGGCTCCTCCTTTGGTCCAGTATCTTCTACATGTCTTGCAAAAATGCCTAGGCTGTGCTAAACTGTAATTGTTATAGTAGCAGAATTTAGTGTTGGGTGAGTCACATCTTGGACAATTCAAGTCTACCTCTTGTGGTCTTGTCGTTGTTGTTTTTCGGTTACTAATGGATATTTGGTTGTCGTCAAAGGAGGCCTGTTTTGCCTGAAAATTATTCGGGGGCATCATCGAGGGAAATAATAGTAGATGTGAAAGAATGAGGTTGGATGTGTTCAGTTTCTTTTAGCAGAGGCAAAGATATGTACTCGATTGAATGATTTCATGCATGGGGTGGAGAGATGTGCGAGGGGATGTTGATGGGGTCTTGTGATCTTCATCAAGACAAAGAGTTTTATTTCGGAAAAGGAAACTTAATTTGTAATATAAATAGCTGGGTCTAGAGTTTAGATCAGGTGGAACAAATAAAGTTGTGTATGCGTGTGGGAGAGAGAGCAGATTTAACTAGAACAAAGGGGTCGAAGACAAACAGGTGATTAAAAATCATCCAGATAAATGGATTAATTATAATGGCAAGTACTATATACTTCGATGTAAATCTTCCTAAAATATCATCAAGATTCATGTTCTATTCCAAGCAATTCTTGTCAATCGTTGGTCTTAGTTGGATTTCAATTGGCTTAATTAGTCTAAATCATGCGGGTTTGATGAGTTTAGCCTAATCATTTATTTATTTATTTGTATAACCTTAAACCCTAATCAAGCTTATTAACAACTTTCCAAATACATGTAAAGACCAAACTGAATTTAGAGATTCACTAACCTAAAAAAACGTATAATTGAATATAAATTGTTGCTGAAAACTGGATAATGCCACACTGAGAAATTGTGATAAGCTTCTAAATATACCATTATCAAAATTCAAAGTTTTTATGCTTGATCTATATAGTATATGATAATTACATATGTAAATACATTTAAACATTTTGTCTTTAGTTTTTAGGTAAAATAAAAATTAGGATACTTTTAGTTTAAAATAAAGGAATGAGAAGGTGTATGACATGAAAAATCATATTTGATTTACAAAAATAGGTGAAAATATATTTTATGTGTCATTGTCACAATAATGAGTAAATTTTTTAATTTACATGTTCTTTTTAATTTTATACATTCTTGTTTAGGAAAAGCATGAGACAAAGATTGAAACAAAAAATTATTCTAAAACTACCCTTATTAGACTTTTCATAACTCCATTCCCTCCATACTTGGTAATGGATTTTGCACAAGTTTATTTTTTGTCTTTGAACTTGCTTCAAATAAGGAGAAAAAGAACGTAAAACTTAAACTAATAAAAAGAATAAAGAAAGATAAAGAATAGAGAGAGATGGAAGATTATTTAATCTTTATTGGAGATGAATATCACTATTAAATGAAATCTTTAATTGTGACAAATCTATAGACATCAAAATATCATCATTTTATCTATCTATCTATCTATATATATATATATATATATATATATATATTGTTTATATCTAAAAATTTCAAATTTAATCTTCTATTAATTTGTTGTTTGAAAATAAAATTTTTTATTATATTTTTTGTTATAAGTGAGAGGAGTGGTTGAACTTTTTTTAATAAAAGTAAAAATAAAAAGTATTAGACAAAGAGTTATTAATCGTAAAGTAAATAAAGTTGAAATGCCTACCATTACGGTTGTAGTGAATGATGAGAGTGTAGACGATAATTCTAAAGAAGAAATGGATGATGATGATGTAGTTAATTATGATGGATAATTTTGAATGCAATAAAGTATTGGATATGCTTCATGACCTAGAAATAGAATGGGAGTAGGTTATTGAAAACTAATATATTCATCTAGGGTAGTACTTCTAAAGAGCATGATGGTTTAGATCATAATTTAGGTTTTTTTAAACTCAAAATCCTAGGGTTTTAGGGAAAGAGTGATCCAGAGTCTTACTAGGATTGGAAAAAGAAAATGGAGTTTGTGTTTCATTGTTATAGTTTATGTTAAATCAATTACGGTTGAATCCATTGATTATATAATTAGTTGGTGGGATTAACTTGTTACAAATAAAAGATGTAATAGACCGATAGAACTTGGAAAACAAATCCTGAGTTATGAGGAGATCTTTCAGCATTCAGGTTTGTGAAGATAATGTAGGGAAATAAAGGGGGGAAATCTTTCATACTAGGTTTTATATTGATAATAAGGTATATAGTATGATAATTGATAATAGTAATTATACTAATATTGCTATCTCATCTTTGGTTAAAAAATTGAGCCTCAGCACATTTAAGCATGCCAAATCATAGAAGCTTTAGTGGTTGTATGAATACAAATAAGTTAGGGTGACTAAGAAAGTTTTGGTTTCATTCATAGTAGGAAAACTTAAGGATGAGTTGTGTATGATGTTTTTCCTATGCATGATATACAACTATTGTTAAGGAGGCCTTGACAATATGATAGAAAGGTCAAGCATGATAGAAAGATTTACATAATTGATTCATTATCATTAAGACAAGTATATGAGGATAAATTATAGCTTAAAAAAATTGAGGAAACTAAATAAGAATTTATGAAAAATAATAATAAGGATGTGATGGCGAGTGAAAATAAAGTGAGCCATGAGTGTGAAATAATTAGGGGGAAACTTTCAAGAATTTAAAATAGGTTAGAACATTTTGAAAAAAAAAAAAAAACAAAACATAGGGAAGGTTGAGAATGGAGAGAAAATGAGTGAAGAGAAAAAAAAAAGTAAAGGTGAGAAAAGAAAAGTGTATAGAAAAATTAGGGAAACACATTAATTTTTTGCAAAAAAACAGGGTGACCTACCCATGCTTATCATTACAACATGCCTATGATTTTACTCTTGTTTAAAAGGGGTTTTTTTATTATGTTGATTTGAATTCTTGTGTTCATAATGTTGCTAAAGTTTTTTTGTATAAATTTTAGGTTATCTTTCCTAAAGAGATCCCTAATGATTTGCCACCAATTCAAGGGATTGAGCATCAAATTGATTTTATATTAGAAACACCAAATTGGCCAACCTATAGAAGTAATCCCGAGGAGAGTAAAGAGCTTCAATGGAAAGTATAAGAGTTTATGTCAAAAGGGTATTGAATATTCAAGAAAGTATGAATTCATTTGTATTGATTTTAGAGCCATTACCAATATTATAGTAACGTATAAACATCTTATCTTTAAATTAGATGATATGTTTGATGAATTGCATGATTCTTCTATGTTCTCTAAAATTAAGTTGAAAAGTAGTATCATCTATCTAGAAATAAAAAAAAAAGGGATGGAAGACAACATTCAAAACTAAATAAGTATTGTATGAATGATTAATAATGCCTTTTGGTTTAACTAATAACCCTAATATACTCATGAAGTTAATGAATTATATGTTAAGATCTTTTTTTGGAGAAAAATATTGTTGTCTATTTTGATGATATCTTGATTTATAACAAAGGATTAGATAAGCATATTAATAATTTAAAATAGGTTCTTGAAGTACTTAAAAATAAAAGATTATATGTTAATCTAAAGAAGAATGATTTACGCATGGAAAAAATTGTGTTCTAATATTATGTTGCTATTACAAAAAAAAAGAAGAGAGGATTGAGATGGATAAGGAAAAGATCAAGGATATTTAAAAATGACCTACACCTATGATGATAAGTGAGGTAAGAAGTCTTCATCATTTAACTAGTTTTTATAAAATATTTGTAAAAGATTTTAGTACTTTAGTTGCATTATTGACTAAAACTGTAAAGAAAACAATAGAATTCAAATGGGATGATGAACAAGAAAAGGTTTTTAACTTGTTAGAAGCAAGGTCAATTCCAGCCTCATCAATTGTTATACCTGACTTCACAAAAATGTTCGCGATTAAGTGTGATAGCCAAGGAATCAGATTTTGAGTAGTTTGAATGTAGAAAAACAACCCATAGTTTATTTTAGTGTCAAACTTAATGGAACAACTTTTGATAATCCAACATGTGATAAAGAGTTGTATGTATTGGTAAGGATCTTAGACTTGACAATGTTATCTTTGGCCTAAGAAGCTTGTGATACATATGTATCATCAATCTTTAAAGAACTTAAAGAGACAAGTAAGTTAAATAGGCTATATGCCAAGTTAATTAAATTCATTGAGACATTCCCATATATCATAAAGTACAAGCAATGTAAGGAAAACACCATTGTGTAAACACTGGACTTTTAAGATTTGAATATGTGAAAGAATTATATGTGGATTATGATGACTTTGGTTGAGTGTACGGACAATATAGTATTCAACTTTTGATGAGTATTTTAAGCATGAAGGATTTTTCTTAAAGATAGGAGATCATGTATGCTTAAGTGGTTATTTCGTGAATTGCTTGTGAGGGAAGCTCATGTGGGATGTGTAATGGGACATTTTAGTGTAGATAAGACTTTGAATATGTTACATAAGTATTTTTACTTGCCTAACATGAAAATAGATTTTTAAAGAATATGTGATAAATTTATAACATGTAAACAAGCCAAGTCTAAAGTCATATCTTATGTTTGTATACACCTTTACCAGTACTTAAAGAGCCTTGTGTTGATATATCCATGGATTTTATTTTAAGGTTTCTAGGTCTAAAAAGGGTAGAGGTTCAACATTGATTTTTTTTTGCCATAGATAGGTTTTCTAAGATGACTTATTTTATATCATAAAACTTGTGCTACAATAAGTATAATGAATCTTTTTCAAATCTTTTCTTTAGTTTGTTTACATTGTGTTTCAAGGAGCATTTTGTGTGATTGAGATGTTAAATTTCTTAGCTACTTTTGGAAATATTATAGGGTAAGTTAGGAACAAAATTGTTATTTTCTATTACTTGTCATCAATAGACAAATGGCCAAACAAAGGTGGTAAATAGAACATTAACTCAATTGCTAGGAACTATTAACTAAAGAATGTTAAAAACTAGAAAAATTGTTTGTCATTCATTCAGTCTGCATATAATAAGAGGTTACATTCTACAACTAAGTTTTCTTCTTTTTAAATTCTTTATGGTAACTCCATTGAGTTTATTGCCTTTACCTATTGATAAAAGAGTTAGTTTTGATTATAATCGAAAAGAACTAATTGTCAAAGATTTACATACCAAGGTACAATAACATATTAAATGATGATTGAGCACTATAAATTTAAAGTCAGTAAAGGAGGGGGAAAGTTGTATTTTAACTACAAGATTGGGTGTAAGTTCATAAAAAAAAAAAGATTTTCTACACCAAGGTGATCTAAGTTGATGCCAAGAGAAGACAAGCCATTCCAAATTATTGAGAAGATCAATGACAACACCTACAAAGTAGAATTCATGTATGACTATGGTGTTATTGCTACATTTAATGTAGGTGATGATTTGAGGGAAAATGTTTTCGATAAAAGAGGGAATGATCTAATCCTAACTTCAATAACAAGGTATCAAATTAGAGGTTTCGTTGATTCCAGTTGTAAGACTTGGAGTAAAAAAGTTAAGTAGTTAATTAACAGACCTTTTCAAGATACATGTGGTATGATAGACTTTGAGAGGATGTTAAAGAATGAGGAAAAAACCTTAATTAATTTGTGTCATATTTAAGGGCCTGTAGTAGAGCATCCAGACATTTTAAAAAGACTAGAATATGAAGATTCAAATTTGTTAGTTTTGACCTTTCATTATTGTTTCGACCGTATTTAGGTCTACAAAATGAATTTTGATGTGATTATAAAAGCATTGAAATGTATATATGTTAAACCTTATAGTTAGTCAAGATGATGGAGAATCATTTATTTGAAGTTGGGCTTTGATTTGGCCAACAAATTACAAAGCTCAACTTTAATATTTCTTTAATTAGTTGGTTATTATTTATTTATGTTTTAGTTTATTTTTGGGCCTATTACATTAAAGGGTTTATTTTTTTATTATGGTTATTTTGGTCTTTAATGCGTTGAAGTCTATTTATCAAGATTAGATCCATTAAATCAAGTTAGGGCTAGCTTTTCGCTATATAAACCAATTATTAACATTATTTTTAAGTTTACGAAAATCTTATCTAAAACTTGCACTTAATATGCACTTTGTTTCTCTTTGTATGGTTTAGTGATTATCATTTTAATTTATTGACTAAACTTGCAAACTCTTTGAATTATTAATCAATTTTGTTGTGATCTATACTTCTCGTTTACATTTCGTTATTGGTGTAGGGTGGGAGTGTTCAATTGCTTATAACTTTGGATCTTCAAGGCAAGGTTTTTAATGGGTCAAGTTGCAAATGTTTCTTGAAACCTCATATTAGGAAATTTATAAAATAATCTTGCATCATTACTCATCATCATCATCAATATGATATTAATAATCAACCGTAACTTCATTTTTAGTGTCCTTATCAAAGACATGAGGAGTTGGATTTTCAAGAACAAATAACTTTAAGAATAATTATCATATTTCAGTAATAGTCTAAGATGTTTGGTTTTGTCAATTTTCTTAACTCATGGTAATTTATCAACTATTAATATAAAGATAATGAGTATTAATTAATATATTTAATCATAATCTAGTCTCCCATTATTTTCTTGAAAATTAATAGTTCTCATTGTGGATAAATCTAGTTTAGATTCTGAGTGGGATAATATCCCATTTAATTTATATGACATAAGAATTAGATAGATAACATTGTTTACCAGTATTTTTTTGTATATGACTCCTAGATCAGTTAGGTGATAATTTTTGCCTAAATATATCATATGTGTTTCACCTAACTATTGCCTCTATTCTTATATTACCATCACTATCACATCCAAATCATATAAATTAGTTAAGTAAGACATAATTTTATAGCACCATTTATATATTTGAGTAATGGAAACTTTGAGGAGCTGAAAAGGTTATCATTGAATTAAACTCTAGTTTTATGTATATAAAATTAGAGGACAACAAATCATGTTAGAAATATGTACATAATATATATTAATAAGATATTTATTACTTTAATTAGTTCTCATTTTATGGTATTGATGATATATCATACATAACAATTATATATAGACATACACTCCTAGTATACCATCTTGAGATATATTTGAGAGGAATTAGATAAGAAATAAATTTCACAACCCAAAAAAAATACATAAAAACAACAAAACAATTAGGTCCTATTTTATATTCTAATAATCCAACCATAAGGCCATTATGAGATCTGTTTAAACTTTGAAGGAATTTAGGGGCAACTAGGAGGATCATATGATGCTAGTAGAATTTCACTATAATAATAACTATCATGCCACTATGGAAATGGCTTCATATGAAATGTTGTTTAGCAAAAAGTATTGACACCAATGTTTTGTGAAGAAATGAGTGACAAGAAATTGATTGGGCTTGGAGATTGTTGAGATCATTTTGAAAAAGGTAAGGGTTATAAAGGATCAAATGAAGATAACTTAGATAGACATAAAAGTTATGCTGATCTTTAAATCAGACCTTTAGAGTTTAAATAAGGAAGTCAAGTTTATTTGAAGGTTGCACCCTTAAAACATATGCTAAGGTTTGACATGAAGGAAAATTAGCACCAAGATACATTAGGCCTTATAAAGTTCTAAAGAGAATTGGGCTTGTAGCATATTGGTTAGCTTTACCTCCCCATTTAGCAAATATACATGATGTATTCTATCCTTCAATATTATAGAAAACTAGGGTGGATTTGTCGTGAGTGTTTCCCTAGGTTCCTGTAGAAACTAGAAGGTGAAACTGGTGAAGGTGTTAGATTATAGTGGGAAAGAACTTAGGATGATTCATATGGTTAAAGTTTTATCAAGAAGATCTTAAATTGAGGAAGAAATAAGAGAAAGAGAATCTGAGATAAAAAAAAAAGAAGTATCTAGAATTGTTCTTGGACACAAGTATGGAAATCTAATTTTTAAAGATGAAGTTTATTAATTGAAGGGGAGAATGTAAACCCTGGTAGGATTTTGGAATCAATGAGAGATTTAACTTAAGAGATTATATAAGGTTAGCTCAAAATAAATTATAAATGTGTTTAATAATGTGAAATAAATTAAAAAATAATATTTTTGTTATAACTAAATTTGGACACAATAAAGTTCACAAGCACGTCTTATAAATAAACCCATGTAAAAAACAAATGTACCCAAAAAAGAAATAAAGGATAAGATGGCAATAAAACATTTAGGGGACCTATAAATCTTATTTGGAAGATAGTAATACAATCCCTCCAAAACATTCTTTAGATCCTCAGTAGGGATGCATGTATACTTACGTGAGAAATATAGATCTCTTTTCTTCTTCATAGTCTTCTCCTTTTAGGAGTTTGGATCCATCTAACTATCTTTAGTGACTTCTCGTTTTTCAGGGATGCAATACATGATGATACATGTATACTTACCGAAGAAATATAGATCCCTTTTCTTCTTTATGGGCTTCTCCTTTTCAGAGTTTGGATCTATCTAACTATCTTTAGCGACTTGTTTTTGCTTACTCGAGTCCCAACTTGTGATCTTAACCTCTTGAGATGACATATCTTTAAACAATATCCACATGCCCCCCGTTTAAAGACTTAAAATGTTATTTGGCATTCTCTACCTTCTCTAAAACGGAATAGTGGAGCCAGTTTCATTGCATTTTTATATTACCCTTCAGTCTGATCATGCCCCACAAGTGTTTCAGTCTTCTATTGTTTTTGGGAAAAAGGATATTCAAGAAAGAGTTGGTTTTTTACAAAGGTTGATTCTTGTAATTTTTTTAGAATTTTAAAATAATACCAAGCACAAAAACCATATTGATGTCTATTTAAAACAAAATTTCTCTCAAAAGAATCGAAGTGATCTTAATGTCAGGTCTTATGTTGCTTTGATGGGAATGTAAAATGATGTTTGTTTCATGTATTGCATGCTAGAAAGGCTTCAACCAAGTCTTGTGAAGCATTTGTAAGGGTTGTTTTGAATGGAAAAGCTTGTATCTTAAACTTGTTTTTTGTTATGAAGGAAAAAGATATTTACATGTTCAAAAGGTGTTTAAGGGATTTCAAGACTAAGGATCACTAAAACTTGCTTTTAGACCTCTTTTGATCCATGGACTTTAAAAGCTTTTGACTCATAAAATGGGTCGACATGGCCCCCCCAGTATTTGTGTTGGGTGTTTTTTCCTTTTTTTATCATTGGGTTTTGAGCACCATCATCATCCATGTTATTTTGTTATGGTATGCTCAAACGCTTTTACTTTTATGCCTCCCCAACTCTGTTTAGGTACCTTCAATCATTGAGGACCTTTTATAGATTTGAAGTGATTTTTAATCCTCGCACTTGCTCCTAGTGTAGGGTATGATCTTAGTTAGAGTTAATTATTGTCGCACATCGCCACGCGGCATCCCGAGAGGGAGTCTCGCTGGTGTTGAGGAATCGCCACCTAGCAGTTAAGGGTCACTAGAAAAACCCGGTTGCATTGATCTAATTATAGATTCAAGGATAAGGGACTGGTTGCGTAAAGGTAAGATATTAGCACTCCTAAGATGCCTTACCCGAGATAAGCTGCATTGTCTATTTTGATATGATTAATGTTTCGAGGGGTATTTATTCATGTGAATATATTTAGCTTTTTAAAATTTTATTATGGACTCGTGAACTCAAATAAAATATCAGGAAAAATAATCCACGGAGATGCCTTAAAAGGATCATATATCCTGGAGAGCGGATGAGTTTTCCGCAACTTATACATCTTAAAAATATTCCAATTTAAAAAAATCAATTACCGCTTAGAATAACTCTGAGAATTTTTTGGTTGTTTCAAGATATTTAAATATTAGCCTACTTGTAGGTCCAACATTTATTATCTGATTTTACACCATTATTTCTCATTAAGTTCACAATTATCTAATATGGGCTAAATTCTCAGGGATTTAATAAACTTGTTATTAAATCTAGAATAATTTTTCTGAAAAGCTTTGGCCATATGTAATAAAACACATTTTTATTTTATTTTATAAAAGTCAAATAAAACACACACATTCTTTTTTATAATTTTTTATTACACCACATTACAAGCAGTAATAAATAAAAAAATAATAATTTAATGAAGCATATAAACATATAAATTTACAAAAACAACCCGGGAACATCGTCAGAATGCTGGAAATAGTACCAAAACACCGTGAACAGTGGCGAGGGAGGGACGATCACTAGCGGCTTGTGGTTCCACACGTCGCCGCCAGTGAAGCAGCAGAATAGGGGGCGAGTAGATCTCCCATTTCCTTTCTCCCATTGGCGGTGTCCTTTAACGGCATCCTGAAAAGACCAGCAAACACAACACAAGCAAGCATGGTTTCGGTTCCCTCCTCCCTTCCTTCAGATCTATAATTTTAGGTTCTAGTTTCCTCTACCAGGTGGTCGAGGCTCAGATCTGGCAGGGAGAGGGTGAGCTGTTGTGGAAGATGTTGTCGTTGATCAAAGCTGCTGGTGACTACTAGCTCTCCTTTGTTGCCATGGTGGGAGGAATTGTTGATGAGGAATGGTGGCCGACGGGAGGAAGTTGGATGGTTAGGGCTCAGATTTGGCAAGTAGGCTGAGAGGAGAGGAGGAGACAATAGGGTAGGAGGCTGTTGGTGGCTATAACTGCAGTTGCTTGGCAGAGAAGAAAAAAATGAGAGTTGAGGGGTTGGCGACGCAGCAGGAGAGTGAGAGGGACAACTAGGGTGCAACTAGTTGGTCGGGGTCGTGGTTGAGAGAGGTGGGCAAGAGAGGTTGGATGGTAGTTGACGGCTACAACTAGGGCTGCAGAAAAAGAAGAAAAAGTATAGGTGGGTGACGATTAAAGAGAAAAAAAGGGTTCTTTCACAGTTTTGGTTTTTTTAGGCGTGGGAGAGTGTAAAATTTGTCCCCCCCCCCCATGTATGAGCACCTCTATATATAGTAAAACAAATATGGTTTTCTGTTCTCTACTTGTCTTTTTCAATTTTAGTCCTTGTGCTAAGATATTTTTGGTATTTTTTTGTTCTTTTCAAAACAAAAAATTACGCGGGTCAAAAATTTGGTAGCAGCAATTACCAAGAGAAGCTTAGTAGAAGATGGCCTTTCCTAATTTCAAACACAAGCTGATGCGAACCATTGATGAATATTACTAGGCATTGATGAATATTACTACGCATCATTGCATGTTCAGAGGCTCGATTCGTGGTTTTGATGGTTTCAACCGAGTTAGAAATGCAAGGACCGTTGGAGTATCAAGATACCCTAGAACATCTTATCCATGTGCAGGAGGTTCCAATACAACCTTATTTGGGCCATGAAATGAGGACAACAAAGGAGACAAATGAATCCTACTACAACTTGGAAACAACATGGGTGACTACCTTTTCCTTTTGTTTCTAGGATTAAGGGGGCTATAAATAAGACTTATGGGCTTTATTTAATTTTGTTAGCTACAACCCAAGGCTCGTTTGGGATTAATTAATACTTTGTTTTCAGCTGGATACAAGGCTTCTTTGGATTAAGTCATGGACTTTCCAACTTAGGGTTTTGAGTGGACCTCTTTTACGTGCACATAAGAGGTCCATTAGGGTTACTTTTTCAAGAACTATTTAAACTCATGTAACCTAAATTTTAGCAGCCATTGATGAATATTACTTTTGATTTTTTAGTTTTATGTGTGAGAGTGGTTCTTGAATTATTTAGTTCGTGAACGAACTAAATCCGACTTATCAAAGATTAACTGGCTTCATGGCGTCATTCTACCCAATCCAATAGTGCTGGTGCCTTGGGGCAGGTTTCCATTGTGTCACACTCCTATAAGACCTATTTCGGCTTTCCGGGATCAAATCTCATTTTTGGTCGTAGGTTGCGTGACCACGTGATCATGAGGTTCGCATTAGGTGGTATGATGCGAATCGGCCTACAAACACCAGCACAGACTCATTACATGTTCAGGGGATTGATTCGTGGTTTTAAAGGTTTCAACCGAGTTAGAAATGCAAGGACCGTTGGAGTATCAAGAGACCCTAGTACATCTTATCCATGTGCAGGAGGGGTCCAATACAACTTTATTTGGGCCATGAAGTGAGGACAACAAAATGAGACAAATGAATCCTACTACAACTTTGAAACAACATGGGTGGCTACGTTTTCCTTTTGTTTCTAGGATTAAAGGGCTAGATGGAAGGCTATAAATAAGACTTATTATTTAATTTTTCTAGCTACAGCCCAAGGCTTGTTTGGGATTAATTAATACTTTGTTTTCAGCTAGGATCCAAGGCTTCTTTGAATTAAGTCATGGGCTTTCCAACTTAGGGTTTTGGGTCAGTTATGAGTGGACCTCTTTTAAGTCCACATAAGAGGTCCATTAGGGTTACTTTTTCAAGAACTATTTAAACTCATGTAACCTAAATTTTGGTAGCCATTGATGAATATTATTTCTGAATTTTTCAGTTTTATGTGTGAGAGTGATTCTTGATTCTTTAGTTCTTGAACGAACTAAATCCGACTTATCAAAGATTAACTGGCTTGGTGACTTCATTCTACCCATTCCAATAGTGTTGGTGCCTTGAGGCAGGTTTTCATTGTGTCATACTCCTTTCAAACCTATTTTGGCTTTTCGGGATCAGATGTCATTCTTGGTTGTGGGTTGCGTGATCACGAGGTTCGCATCACAAGCATTTAGTCTTTTCCATGCAAAATGGATTCTCATTATTATTTAGTTAAGACTTTAGCTTTTTTTTATGGGTTTTTAGAGGTATGAGATCACCATCAAGAAATTACATGAATTCGCAAAACTCATTTGTTAAACAAGCATCAATTTGACCTTTTCTTTCGTCCTATACTTTGATTTGCAAATTTTTTTTATGAAATCATGGTATCATGTATAATTTAGATGAAAGGGTATAAGGTGTGCTTGTATTATTTAAATAAAAAGAAAGAACACATCATAAACATATGTATGGCCATGTGATGATGAAGAACAACTATAGAGCAGGCTTCATCTAATGATTTTGGTGCACTTGTCCTTGGAGGGCATATTTCAGTGATATGAACACTTGGCACACCTCTTAACTAGTTCCCTTGATTTATCATTTCTATCAAACAGTCGTTCCACTTCCTGAAGCATGATTATAAATAACGTTTGGAGTTTTCTCAAATGTTATTCACTCAATTGAGATTTTTCTTGAAGGCATTGCAAGTATGAATGTTATGTCTTGTGACACCAGCAAGGTACTCGCAGGTGAGGTCGAGCTTGTACTTGTTGAGGTAAGGTGGTTGCAAAGGTGTGTGAGGTTCAAGAGCTATTTGCCTAATACTTAGTAACTTTTGATACATCTTTTTTAAGGGAAGTGGTAACGGAGGTAGTTGTTCCTGGGTTTTCT
Source organism: Salix brachista (assembly GCA_009078335.1). NCBI lineage: Eukaryota > Viridiplantae > Streptophyta > Magnoliopsida > Malpighiales > Salicaceae > Salix > Salix brachista. The sequence continues at coordinate 11,433,236 of CM018576.1, forward strand.
GCTAATTTCTTTTTGGTTAATTTTTAACTTAGTCTTTAGTTTGAAGGTTGATGTTGTCAATTTAGGATGAAAGGTTATGGTAGTTTTAGAATTGATTTTTCTATCCCTGTTGCTATTTCTGACATAGTCTATCTCCTTTCTCTTTCCTTCAAAGCCTTTTTTCATCACATGTGCAAAAGTTTTACCATTCCTAACTCTTTGCTCTATTCGTTTAGCTACAACAACAATATTAATGAATTGTTGTGCTAAATTGTTCATCACATGCTTATAAGTATGGTACCTTGAGTGAGAGAAAATAAGCACACCATTTTTTTATCTAGAAATAGGGGATGCACTTGTGTAGCCAGATATCTCCATCTTTAGGTATTTTCTCTTATTCTTTTTTTGTCCTTTTTCTCCAGGTTAGACAAGCTTGTTCAGTGAGTAGTAATGTTCATGTTGAATTTATATTGCTTGATGAAAGCATCAACCAAATCTTTCCATCCATGGATGTTGTTGTCTAGTCTATATACCAATTTAACGTTGCCCCACTCAAAATATCTTGGAAAAAATACATTAGTAATTTCTCATCATGCACTACTTCTACCATTTTGTTACAATATGATTTTAGGAAGTTGCAGGGCATTGTGTCCCAGTATATTTAATATCCCAGTATATTTAATGAATTCAGGAACACAAATATTTTTGGTACTATCATATTTGGGACTAAACACATTTTTGTAGCCTGATCATACAAATCTGCACCTTTAATGACCCTTATTTTAGTTTTCAATGCTGTCATTTTGTCTTGATCAACATCATCAGATGATCATGTCTTATGGTATTCATTATTAAATGCTTCAACAACAGGTGTTGGTGCATGTGCTGGTGTTGTTAATTGTGCAAAAGATAGATTTTGTTGAGGATCCCGAATCTTTTCTCCTATTATCTTTTCAGGGTGGTTCATTGCCTATGAGCAGCAATTGTAGGTCTAGTTGACGAAACCTTGCGAGAGGCATTTCTTAATGCTTGCTCGAGAAAGTTGGTAAGACGAGCTACATTATCTTTCAAAGCATCTAACTCTTCTTGGAAATGAGCATCTTAATGTGCATGTTTTTCGTCCTACATATTTCTTTAACAGAGTCGAGTATTGTAAATTTTGTGGATTCAAGCCTTTCGAGGACCTATATTTTAACTTGTTGATGATATGCTATGGACAATGATGGATGCATGTGGATGAAATTGTATGTGCATACATATCAAGTATGAATTATAAGGGAGCTTGTACCCTAATGACAAGTTTTAGGCCATTACATAAAGGGTGAACTTTCTACCTAATCTCAAAAGGTCTAGGAATTACCCAGTGACAGCCTTACATGAAGGTAGTATAGGGGCTTACAAAAATGGTTGGGGCATGATGTGATTGCCATTATCAAGTAAACACTTAGCTTGTAGTTGGACGTCTCACGAATCTAAACCCTTACTGAAAATCATGAGGCAGACCACTACTCCCCACCTGACCTAGAATTATCTTAATTTGTGAAATTAAAATGCATGATGGTATTATATCATTCTCGATGTGCTTATGGGTGAATTAGAAGTAAATATGCATGCTAAAATGGGACAACCAACAAAAGTAATCAAACAAACAAAGATCATCCAGCTAAACAGTCCCCAGTGGAGTTGCTATCTGTCATGACAACATTTTAGCGTGTATGTCCCCGAAGACCGGGGTTTGCATGGAAAAATGTTTCTTTATAAGCATAAAAATTATGATTATACTTTTTATGAGTTGCCACCTAGTATTAAAGTCACTAGGAAACCTAACAGTCTAAGAGAGTCCAGGTAAGGGGTCTTGTTGTGCAAGGAAAAGACGCATCACCCCCGGTGCACCTACCTAAGGTAAGTTCCATTATTGTCTAATTGTTTCTCTAGATCATATTTCTATTTGTTGTGTTTTCCAAATTCTAAAGTAAATCTCTCTTCGTGAGAGATTCTCTACCTAATTGGCATAAGAACCTAATTGTTCTAATATCCAAATTTTAGCACTACATTTATTTTACTTAAATATCCAATGGTATATTTATAATATAATTTTACACCCCGATAATTAAAGTTTACAACTAAAAATAGAACAAAATGATTGTTGAAAGATTTTTGATATTTTGGTAGAACTATAATAGATAATCAAAAATTGGTTATGATATTCCATTTTCATTTTAAAACATGGAAAAATATACAAATTTTGTTGTGTATTGTTTCGTGAAAAAAATGCTTAGAAAAATTTAGGATTTGACCACATGCACCGAAACACAAAAAACATTTTGTTATATTTTTTGGGTTGGGATGCCCCAACCAAATGGTCCAAAATGACCCATCCATATTGGCCCGAAACAAGCCAATATGTTTTTAGGGGATGGGCTGGATGCTGAGTCCAGTTTAGTCACTGCCTTCTGTTCACCATATGAATAGTAGAACGTGAATTAATTCACTCCCTACTGTTCATTTGCAGTGAACAGTAACATGAGGAAGGAGGAGGGAGAAGGCTCACCTATTGCTGCTATTGTGCAAAGGAGGTCAGGCAAGTGCCAAAGAGGGTGTTAATGGAGAGAATGGTGGTTTGTGTCGCTTGATAGAAGGAGATGAAGTCTGCTGCAGTAGAGAGAAGTGATGCCACTTCTGCTTGTCGCTGAAGAAGTGCAATTGTTGCTGTTGTCGTTAGAGGAGAAGGAGTTGTTGTTATTGCTGTCGACAAAGGAGAAAAAAGAGTTGTTGCTGTCACTTCTGCTAGAGGAGAAGGAGTTGTTGTTGTTGTTATTGTCGCCGGAGAAGACGAAAAAGATATTGTGGTTTACTTATAGTTGTAAGAGGAGTTGTTGTGGTTAGCTAATGATGGGGAGAAAATAATGGTTTGTGGTCAAACTATATGTTCTTTTCCCTGTTATTTCTCTCGTTCTTTCTTTTGTTCTCTCCATTTTTTTGTTCCTTTTTTCATGTTCTTTCACACCCCCCCCCCTTCCTTTTTGTTTAATGCAATGTAGGTATTTATAAGGTAGAAGATGACTCTTCAATTAACCGTTGCATAAAGGCGATAGTTTTTTGTCTTCTTCCTAATTTCTTCTAAAGAAGTTTTGGTTTTTTTTTTCAATTTTGCCTTTCAATTAAAATTGACACAGAACCCAACATTGGTTGCCTTCAAATTCTTATAATGGTGCCATTTTGGACAAGTCTAATTTAATCCCTCAATTTATAATTGTGCTAATTACACACTTAATTAGCTTTAAACTTTTAATTTTATGTAAATATCCCCATCAAAACTTCAATAGCAACCTCAATTTTACACGTATTTTTTACTTTGGTATTTGGTCTCAGATATATGCAATTTGACTCTTAATTAACCATTAAACTTTCAAATTTCTTCAATTTCACGTGATCTCATACAATTGACTTGGTAAAAATAAATTTAGTCTCCAAAAATTTCAATATTCTGAATTAAGACTAAATTAGGTTCCCAAACTTATTTTTTCATCAATTAAAGTCCTTAAAAAAATTAATTTGACCAATTTAAAGTATAATTAATTCCTTATACTAAATTAAGTTCTTCAATTGGACCCTAAATTAATTCACAAACATAATTAAATTTAATTTGGCCCATGATTAAATCAAATTGGCCTATTAAAAATATAATTATGTCTTTCAACTTATTTTTTATCCAGATTTATCTGATAATCATTTATTTAGCCTTGAATCTCTATTTGTCTTCATTTTTGGGCACAATAAAGGTTTGATCGGGCTCTCAAATTTGTCCAAAATTTTCAACTTGATATTTCCACAACATCAGCCTTCTTTACTTATTTTTGTTATTTTATTTTTTAGAGAATAACCTAGAAATGAGTTATGACAATATGTATGTAGTCAACCATATGCAATGTGATGGATGCGATATATTAAGTTGTGATGTCATGAGTAAAAAATGATTAGACAATGAATGGAATTTGAATTGGTTGAATATTGAAGTGTAAGAGGTTTTTAGTCCATAATATGATTTATGCTATGAAGAATCTTGATTTCTTGCTATATAAACTAGCACAATGAATACTTAACAACATTTACAAGTGTTTGTTCACACATATTAAGGGGTAGACTTTCTAGGAAATCTTTTTATTCCTTAGAAAATATGATTGAAGAAGATAATTAGTCAGTTCACAATGATAATAACCATCTTAAAACATTTAGAGATCATTTGTATTCAACTGGAAATAATGTACCATCATGTATAGTTTTCCCTCCTAATACCTCTCACTTCAATTTGAGATAATTTAAAAATGTCTTTAACACTTACATTGATATAAATTGTAGCATCAACACCATTAGACTAAAGCTTTTTTCCTTCAAAGTTACATCTAAAACATGGCAATAAAATATTAGGTCAGGATTTATTCATGCTTGGGATGAAACGCAACAATTTTTATAGAATTTTCCCTCTCACCGAACAAGCTTTCACCCAAGATGGGTAGATGAAAGAGATCCATCAACAGTTGCATTCATCGTATTGTCAGTTACACCTAAACAAAAGTTTTGGCCACAATAAGTACCATTTAGAATCTATAAGTAAGATACAGTATGTTCAGCTAGAAAATGTAACACTCTATAGGAAGCATCGAGTCTTTCCATCTTCAGGATCTGTTGTTCATGGTCGCCACTATGTAGTTTATGCAAGTAGAACTGAATAGTGGAAAAGCCTGTCTTTTTTGTACTTCAAACATTTTTCACTTGCAAACATGGACTATTGATATTATTGTTGTTGCGTACAATGCATACATTATTCTTGATATAATTGTTGCCCTGAACCACTAATGATCTCTACACTTTCTTGGCTACCCCTTTTTTTTCGATGTTCCATTAGAGCATAAACAACAAAATATGATAATTGATGAGGTTCAAAATCCCCTATGGATGTTTCTTACTTTGCTGCAATTGTTGTATCATGTCATGTGTATCGTAGAGTTAGGGTGTATTTGGTATCGCTTTTGCTTTTGTGGTTGAGGTTTTAAAAAAGCAGTTTCATAAAAAGCACTTTTAGCTACGGTTTATAATAATTATTGAAGTGTTTGATTAAAACTGTAGTTGAGTTTGAGGTTGAAAAAAAGCAGTTTAGCATTTGGTTATCATGTTTTTCATATTGCTGTCAACTTGTGAAATTACTTTTAAGAACACACACACATATATATATTGTTTTTTAAATTTTGTAGATTAATAATCATAGCAATAAAATATAATTAATAATTCATGAAAAAAGCAGATATTTGTTTTTATTCTCATCAAACTACTTGCAATTTCATCACGAACTAAATCGTTATGTGAATGCCTCTGCAATCCCTTGCTATTTGATCAAGAAACATCTAGTAACAATATCATTACTAACACCATCTGCGATCCCTTGCTATTTGATCAAGAAACATCTAGTAACAATATCATTACTAACACCATCTGCGATCCAGTTGTAGAGATAATTCCAAGACCAAATGCAGTTGCAAGTTTCTGATCCATAATCAATCGAAAAACAACAAGATTGTGGAGTGAAACAAAATCACGCGTCATTCGCTTTCATTAGAGCTGATTTCTATCTACATATTTTTTTTTTAATTTTTTTTTTAAATATAATTTTATATTTTTTTAAATATCAGAATGGGCCTGACCCAACTAAATGGGTCGACCTAGTCGAGTTGGGCCAAAAGGCCCAACTCTGTTGGACTTGGGATGGGCCGAGAGGAGGCCCACCCCAAGTCCAGCATATATATATCCATTGAGCGAAACGGTGCGCTGCATTGTTCACGTCTTCTTAAATGTTAAAACGTGAAGAGTGCCATCCGACCGTCGATGACGAGGCTGCATGGCCAATGCTTATGGGTATAGAAGGCCAAGGTGGTTTTCCTGTGATGGTGGCATCGAAAATGGTGACCTGTAGGAGCGTCAGAAGCTTGCTGCCGTCACTGCTGCTTCGACGTCAAGGCCTTCTGCTCTCGCTGGTAGTGGTCATAGCGGAGCTTCTGAAGTAGAAGAGAAGCTCCTAGTGATGAGGGGATGGCGGTGGTGTCTTTGAAAGCTACCGTTGCTATAGAGAGAGAGTTGTGTGGATAGAGAATCATCATGGAGAGAGAGATGGCGTTGTGGAGAGAGACAGACTATCAGTTGCTTCACAGGTTTATTGTTATTGTTGATTCAGAGAGCTGCTAATGAATCACAACTTATTGTTTGAAATCCATGAAACAAAAGCAACAAAAATAAATCACGATCGCAGGTAAAAACATCATTTTTTAGCTTTTTCTAAACCATGATTTCAGTCGATTTTTTGATAGGTCACATAACAATTTAATCTATGATTTTACATTATCAAACGCCACAAAATTGCTTATTGTCTTTCTATCGCAATACCAAACGCCTTCTTAACCAGCAATGTTTTTTGGTATGCCACACTGTATGTGCTACCTAACTTCCCTTCACATTCAATAACGGGTTAAAGTTACTACAGAAGATCTGTACAAGACAATCTCTCCACGCCAATTTATGAGAGTATAACCCGATATTTTTCTTGTGCAACGGACAACAAAATACTGTCCACGGAAAATGCCAGGTAGATATATAAAGCAAGTCACGTGCAAAACACGCTATAACTATTTGCATGCATAGCTCCGAGGATACAACTGGGAACCAATTATCTAATTCATGAACTTGACTTTGTTTATTCATCTGCAGCCATGGCTAATTAAATATTTTGGCCAGCGGAGATATTCTCTTCATTACCTTGATTGTTTTCTTTTAATGAATCACCCCAGATCCACAAAACTTGCATCAACCCACCATTTGCAACATGCAAAAGAAACGGCTGTGTACTTGGAGTGAGATATGTTGAAATGACCTTCACAAGAATGAAGCAGCAGCTGAAGCCCAGAAGGGGCAAGCTCAGCCCTCTTTTCTGTTCAACAGGCAAAACAAAAACACTTAAACAAAGTAATACGTATATCCATTTATCCTTGAAAACAAACTGAGAAAACACAGGGAAAGAACACAGAGTGTAATTTACCTCTGAAGCTTGAAAGACTTCCATGGATATCTCTTTCAAGCAGTCCATCATCAAGCAGCCAACAAGAAGACCTAAAGGAATCATCAATTCCCAGTTTCTAGAGATGGAATACATAACATCGGATAGAAAACTAAACAAGAAAAGTATTATAAGGGACCACTTGAATGCCTTCTGTCCAACTAACAGTAATTGCTTAAGCAGCAAATCCTCAGCTTTTCTCCAAGGAAATTCCTTCACGGAGTCGGGGATGGCATGCAACCAGCTCTCCTTGACAATATTCAATTGCAGCTTGACCTTACTTGGTTCACCAAAATGGGCCTTTGTGACTTTCATCGAACATGTTGGAGAGATTTGGCGAGGTGCATGTGACAGTAAGCACCAACGGAATTGACAGGGTTTATTTCTAAACACTTTTATCTGTAAAAAGGGCCAAGGGCCAAAAATAATGCCATGCACAAATTTTCTGGATAACACAACAAAACTCGTAATCCCACCATGAAAGGTTTTAAATAACAAAAAGATATATGCATATGTGAAGATTTGAAGACTGTTTAGTTTAAATTGAAGAACTTCAATTTACCCCACTTGCAAACCATTCAAAATCACAAATTCAATATTTTTCTACATAGTGATGTTGAATCAACCAGTCCAGTGACACTACTAGGCAAGGCAGTTTCATTACTCCGATCAAAATCTAGAGAAAAAAACATTCATCAACTTCGTACTGTACATTTTCAATCACGGTTTTCATTTTTTTTTTCTTTTTCTTCACACAACCACCGTAGCCTGGCTCTATTACGCCATAAACACAGGTACAACACAATTAAACACCAAATTTACAAGAAAAATGTAATTAAATAGATCAACAACAACAACCATTAATTACTTTTTCTCCCATGGCTATAGACATTTGAATGGCGAAACCATTGACCCACATAGATAGTATAATAAGTAGGATTAAAAATACAGTGAAAAGAGAGGATGCCTGATATTGTGGACTTGAAGGCAATGTTGAAGACGCGAGAAGTGCCATTTGAAACTGACTTGGCCTTTACTGTTTATTGATTCTTCTTTCTCTTCTTCCTTGTCCTCTCAGTTTCTTCTTCTAGCTCTAGGGTTTCCCAGGGGTTGGGCATGCTTGCAATTTTGTCGCTGCGAGGAGTTTTTCTTTTGGGCCGACTACAACATTTTCTCAGCCTGGAAAATAACATGGCTTGAAATTCCTCTCGGGCTCAACTGTCTGGCCCTTCTCTCTTAAATAGATTTTGGGCCGGTCACTCACATTAACAAAACCACTAAAACAGAATGTTTTTTATGTTCATGTACTTTGCACCTACACTCATGCGCACTGTTCATTGGACATTTGTCCCGGTACATCGCGGGCGCACGTTCACCTTTTTTTTTGCCTATAAACAGTGTATTAACGAAAAAACCCCTCGAAAAAGACAAAAAAACGACGCCGGTTTCAAGGGCTCAGCGGTAATTGACCATTTTCGGTCCGGTCCGTCCCGGTTCGTCCGGCCAGTTTTTTTATTTTTTATAATTACTTGCACAGTGCAATAACCAGTTTGTCCCTCGAAAAGGACAAAAAACAGGCGTTGCAGGGAGGGTTGGTCAGGTAATTAGCCTTTTTTTAATTTTATCGGCGCAGTACTGTTGGCGCGTCTCCGTACGCGCCGTCCGTTTCCATGACCACGCGTATTTCGGACGGCGCGTGCGGCTTACTCCGGCGTCCAAAAAGGCTCAACCAGCGTCTAGAATGATTTTCAAGCCTGTGCTCTTCCACATGGTGCGGCGCGTGTTCCGATAAGGTGTCCGTATACGTATCAATGGTCGTTGGAAATTTCACCCCCATTTCTCTCTCCTCCTGCGCAATCTGACGTCAGCGCAGCTGTTTTTTGACGAATTTCATTTCAGTCCCTGCACTTTGTAATTTGTTTTTCTGGCCCTTTTTGCTATTATATAGGTTTTGATTTGTTTCAATTTCGTCCTTCAATTGAAATTGATTATATATTGTAGTTTCAATTAGGTCCACAGTCTTCTAATTTTGCAGATTGGGCTGGATCCTTAATATTTTTGGTATCAAAGTTTTCATTGATTTCAATTTCATCCTTCCATGCAAATTTATTATAAATTCTTAATATTTTCGGTATCAAAGTTTGATTTCTTTCAATTTTATCCTTCTATGCAAGTTAATTATGGATTTCAGTTTCATTTCGGTCCCGAATCTTTTAATTTCCGGTTTTGTGTTAAATTATTTAATTCCAATGTTTGGATTTACTTCAATTTTGTCCTTTAAATTAAAGATGTTATTGAGAATATATCAAGTTAATTATATATATATATATATATATATATATATATATATATATATTCAACGAATTAAAGTATGTGGGACTAATTATATATTTTGATATTTATTGAATATTATTGTCTAAAAATATATATATAGAGAGAGAAAAAATGACCTAAGATTTTTATAAAAAAATAATAATATAAATATGCTTAAATACATTTAATATAATAATATGATTAATAAATCTTATAAAAAAAAATTGGCTTTGAATTTAAATTTTATACTCCTTTGAAATTTTTTTTCCAATATTTTCATTTTTAATATTTCAAATCTAATATTACTGGGAAAAAAATACAACTCAAAAAAACAAAAGGTAGACAAATTTACCTACATTATCAACTCAAGTTTTTTCTTTTGACAAATTTACCTAGATTATCTACAATTAAAAAAATATGCGAATCACTTCCCGTTTCGATTACACTGTTCCTTTTAAACGACAAATAAGTCATTATAGGACACAAAAAAAAAGTTTATTTCTTAAAAAAATTAAATTTATTTATTTATAATGTGTCAGATCCAATATTACTAGGGAAAAAAGACAACTCAATTTTTTTTTTTACAAATTTACCTAAGTTATCTCCAATTAGAAAATATACGAACCACTTCCCATTTCGATTACAGTATTCCTTCTAGGCGGGGAAAAAATTTATTTGTTACATATTTTATCTATTATAATGTTACTAATTAAATATTTAAACAACTAATTACAACATGTAAAAAATTAATTAGTTTTCTACATAGAAAAAACCCTAGCGCGATGCGCGGGCAAGCATACTAATTATACCACGCAAAAAACTCATTCCTAACATATTTTATCAATTGCAATTTTAGTAATTAAACATTGAAATAACTAATTATAGCACGCAAAAAATGTCAGTTTATTTCTGGAAAAAAAATTACAATATTTTTATTTATAATGTGTCGGATCTAATATTACTGGGGAAAAAATGCAACCCATAAAAAAAAATTACCTACATTATCTGCGATTAAAAAATATACAAACCACTTTCCATTTCGATTATACATATTTTATCAATTATAATTTTACTGATTAAATATTAAAATAGCAAAATACAATACATATAAAAACAATCAATTTTCTACATAGATAAAAAAAAACTCGGCGCATCACGCGGGCACATCGCTCATTAAGGTATATAACAGAATGGGGTACTAAAAGACCAAGTCAAACTTTTTAATTCGAATTTTTAATCAAAGATCTCAAATCAAGTTTGTAATTATTATTATATACTTTAAATAATCCTTAAGGTTTAGGGGTAAACTAAAATGATATAATTAAAATTAAAATAAATGATTTTGACATAAAACTAGACAAACAATAATTAACATATGTTTTAACTTATTGAAAATACAAACAAACACAATAGAAAGTTTGAAAACATAAAGCAATAACTTCATGTACATAAATATAATGCATACATGGTTGGGTAATATAAAAATATCACATTTTGAACTATAAATTTACATACGATAAACTTATTCTCTATGCAATGAAGATATGCAAATGTTGGCTCAAAGTTGATTCATGAACGTAAAAGCTTAAATTAGCCAACCATTTATGCATTAGAGTTACACATTAAACAGCATCAAGAACATCATTCATTTGCATTGCCCCCAACTTCAATATGACCATTAGAGAACACTCTTATATCATGTTTTTCTAGTTGAAAAGACTCAACCTCGAGTCATATGTATTATCATCACCATGATAAAAAGTTAAGTCATCCACATTAAAATTATGTGAAATGTTTATGTAATTGGTTGAATCTTATATGTATTTTCACTAACTCACTATAAAACCATAAATGTACCATTAAACTAGGTTTGAGCTTATGAAACTTGCCCTATTGAAACCTTCCCTTATCAAGATTAGCCAAACCATATCATTTTCTTTAAACTTTACATATTTATGATGTTTGTTAACTTTAGCTTAATACTTTTGATTTTGCCTTTCCAGTCTTGTTACAAACTTGTTCATGCAGCTTATTAATTATTTGGACCTTTCTTCAACACAATTATTTAAATTTATACGTAATGAACATGGAAGGACACTTCAATGTAAACTTCTCTAAGTCTTTCTCTACAAAACCCCTTCAATTTAGTCCTTGTAGTTTAGTTAGTTTGAACTTACTAAAGGTGACAATTTTTGGGGTAAGTTTGATTTATAGGAGCTTAGGTAAATTTTGTTTATAATTTAGTTCTATTTGATTAAAATTTTTATAGAGTATTATTCTTTAAATCAATATAGATTTAATGGTTCAGTTGAGTTTTTACTATTTTCCTTCTCTATTTTGAAAAACAGATTATGCGCATAAGAGATTGGGAATCATGATATGATATACAATATTGGTGTAGTCGTACGCATGATGATTGTCGTGACGGTGTTTTTTTTTGCACTTCGTGCCCCGTCATCCCCATCAAATACCCCCACACTTAGCTCTTGCTCGTCCTCGAGAAAGGATACGTAAGAAAATTTAAATTAAAAATAACCATGACCAATATCTTAATCTCCCATCAATATCCAAGAATTCAAGCATTATAAATAAGAATACAATCGAGAAGGATAAAGAACATAAATCTTCATGAATTTGCTAACATACAAACTTCAAAACTCAATTACTCTTCGGGATTTAAAAGAAATCTATGCCATGCCAAAGTGATAGGTCCTCTCATTGATATACACTCCAACACTCATGTGTTTAGGGTTTATGTGTTTAAATCTCTCAAATTCAATCAATGAATATGTTCTACCATAAGCTTGCTCTTCAATCCCATCTCCATTACTAAAATATTACAAACCATGCATGAATCAAAAGGTCTTATTTTCCAGTTGTAATGGGGCTAAGGTTAAGGTGAGGTAAAAGAGAGTAAAAGAAATGGTTCAAACCAAAGAAAGTAGAGCATTCTGAAAAATGATATTTCAAACAAGATATTCCATTAAAGCACATCAATTTTCAATCTTTAAGCATCAATGCTTAGCTACTTTTGATTTCAAGCTCGTTTTCTTTTCTTCTTTTTTTCTTTTTTTTTTCTTTTTTTCTTTTCTTCTTCTGCTTTTTTTTTTGTTCTTCACTTTTGGCAACTTTGCCCATCTTTTCATCAAACATCACTACTTCTTTCTTTTCACATCATTTGCAACCATAATTCCATGAGATATCATAAGTATATGGTCTACTAATCCTTGACTAGGGGAAAAGAGGAAAACATATAAAAAGTTTAAGGCTTATACATGGATAATGCAAAGAAAAGATAAACAAGCTCAAAAGGGGCTCACTAAAGATAATATGCTTTAGGTTGGCTTTTTGGCTCAAGCGGTTAAAATTCCTAATGCCTTTATCATCTTCATGCATCTATGTAATGCGAATGTAATCTCAACAATATATGAAGCAAGTTCTAGAGATACAAATCATTGAAAGAACGAACAATCAAAGAATATAATGTTGAAGGCTCAAAAGCTTACATTGGTATAACACTATAAAGTCAACATGACATATTTTCAGAGTCAATCCCTAAACCAATTAAACATTAAAACTTGCATGCACACTCATTCATTCAATTTATATATTCATATCTCACTTAATTCTCACACATAATACTCATATTCTCATAAACCAATGGGAGTTCATAAAGATCAATCATAGATTTTTTTTTCTTTTTTTTTTTGGAAGAATAAAGAAAAACAAAATAAGAAAACTGACATTTTCCCAATACCCCCCCACACTTAAAACACAACATTGTCCTCAATGTTGAAAATGAAAGAAAAGGGATATAAGAGAATGACAAAAAAAAAATGCAAAACAAAAACAAAAATAAAAGATAAGGAAAAAGGAAAGCAAATCTGATTTTTTTTTGTGCTGGGTTGCCTCCCAGGAAGCGCTTTTGTTTTGTGTCATTGGCTCGACATATGGTATGCTCATTCTTCATAGATCGGTTCAGCTAACTCCATAGAAGCGATGATTTTTGTCGTCCAACTTTCATAGAAACGTTTCAAGCGATGCCCATTGACCTTGAGTACGTTATTTGTTTCTAAACTTGTAATTTCAACTGCACCATAAGGGTTAACATTAGAAACAACAAAGGGCCCAATCCAACGAAAACGCAACTTACCAGGAAAAAGTTTCAAACGCGAATGATAGAGAAGGACTTTGTCTCCAACATGAAACTCTTTTCTTGTAATCATTTGGTCATGAAGACTCTTAGTCTTATCTTTGTAAATCCTTGCATTCTCATAAGCGTCATTTCAAATCTCTTCCAACTCTTGCAATTGCAACTTTCTTGCAATCCCAGCAGCATCATAATCCATGATACATTTTTTTATGGCCCAAAAAGCTTTATGTTCAAGTTCCACTGGTAGATGACATGCTTTCCCATAAATCATCCTAAAAGGTGACATTCCTATTGGTGATTTTTAAGCCGTTCGGTAAGCCCAAAGTGCATCACCAAGTCGCAGACTCCAGTCTCGCCGGTTGGGTTGCACTGTCTTCTCCAAAATGGACTTGATTTCTCGATTTGAAATCTCAGCTTGGCCATTCATTTGAGGATGGTATGTCGTAGAAGTCCAATGAGTCACATGATATTTGCGTAACAATGCTTCCATTGAACGATTGCAAAAATGCGTGCCACGATCACTAATGATAGCTTTAGGGATTCCAAACCTGTCAAATATGTGAGTCCTGACAAAATCTACAACAACTTTAGCATCATTAGTTCGTGTGGCTTTTGCCTCAATCCATTTGGACACATAATCAACTGCAAGAAGGATATAAAGAGCACCAAAAGAAGAAGGAAATCGACCCATAAAATCAATACCCCAAACATCAAAAATCTCGTTTACAAGAATATTTGTTAAAGGCATTTGATTCTTATGAGTGATATTACCTATTTTTTACAGTTTTCACATTATTTGCAAAAATGAAATGCATCCTTAAAAATAGAAGGCCAATAAAAACCACTTTCAAGTACCTTATGGGCCGTTCTTTTTGCTCCAAAATGTCCACCACAAGAATGAGAATGACAAAAAGTGAGAATGGAATGAAATTCATCTTGTGGTACACATCTCCTAACTACTTGATCCACACAAATTTCCACAGATGAGGAGTATCCCAGAAATAATATTTAGCATCAGCTCGTAACTTATTTTTTTGAGATGTAGACAAACCTGGAGGGAATTCTTTGGTGACTAAATAGTTCACCAAATCAGCATACCATGGTCTTGTGGAGGAATGTAACACATACAACTGCTCATCAGGAAATGTCTCTCGTATTGTTTCAACTTGTATATCCTTGGTCCTCAATCGGCTTAAGTGATCAGCCACATGGTTTTCAGCACCTTTTTTTGTCTTTGAATTCAAGATCAAATTCTTGTAAAAGCAAGATCCACCTAATTAATCTTGGTTTGGACTCCTTTTTCTTCAAAAGATAGCTCAAAGCTGCATGGTCAGTGAAAACAACTACTTTTGTACCAAGTAAATATGACCTGAATTTTTCTAGAGCAAACACTACTGCAAAAAGTTCCTTTTCAGTTGTATGGTAATTACATTGTGCTCCCATCTAACATGCGAGAAGCATAGGCTATAACATGCAAATTCTTACCAATTCTTTGCCCAAGAACAACCCCTACCGCATAGTCACTCGCATCACACATTATCTCAAAAGGTTCATCCCATTTTGGTTGTTGGATGATAGGGGCAGTTGTGACACACCTTTTAAGCTCATCATGGGCATCTTTACATGCTTGATCAAACACAAAATCCACTTCTTTAGATAATAGTTTGCACAAGGGTGTTGTAATCTTCGAGAAGTCTTTGATAAAGCGTCGATATAAACCTGCATGGCCAAAAAAAGAACGAACTTCCCTCACGCATGAGGGGTAAGGTAATGATGAAATAACATCTATTTTAGCTTTATCAACCTCCAATCCATGTGAAGACATAACATGCCCAAGAACTATTCCTTGATCTACCATAAAATAACAGTTTTCATAGTTCAAGACAAGGTTAGTTACAATGCACTTTTTCAACATCAAAGATAAGTTTTCTAGACATCTATCAAAAGAATCACCATACACCGTGAAATCATCCATGACAACCTCAATTATTCTTTCAACATAGTCAGAAAAAATACTCATCATGCATCTTTGAAAAGTTGCAGGTGCATTACAAAGACCAAAGGGCATTCTTCTATATGCATATGTACCAAATGGACATGTAAACGTAGTTTTTTCTTGATCCTCAGGATTAATAACAATCTGATTGTATCCACTATATCCATCAAGAAAGCAATAAAAAGACTTATCTGCCAGATATTCAAGCATTTGGTCCATGAATGGTAACGAGAAATGATCTTTACGCGTAGAAAGATTAAGCTTTCTATAATCAACACACATTCTCCATCCACTCGAGATGCGAGTAGGAATGAATTCATCATCTCTGTTTTTCACCAATGTGATTCCAGTCTTTTTGGGCACCACATGGATTGGCGCCACCCATTTACTGTCTGTGATGGGGTAAATGACTCCTGCATCTAATAGTTTTAAAATTTTAGATTTCACGACCTCCATCATGGGTGGGTTCAACCTCCTTTGCATTTCCCTTGTTGGTTTCGTATCATCCTCCAATAATATGTGATGTATACACATTGAGGGACTAATGCCCTTGATGTCGGCTAAAGTCCATCCAATGGCCGTTTTGTGATCACACAACAACTTCACAAGTTTTTCCTCTTGTGCACTGGTCAAACCTTTTGCTATGATAACAGGAAATGTATTGCTGTCACCAATGAATACATACTTCAAATTATTAGGCAAAGGTTTCAATTCTAACTCGGGAGCCTGTAAAATAGATGGCAAAAGCTTTTTATGTGAAAGTACTAAATCAACAAAGACATTACCATGGGGAATGGTTTGCAAAGCTTGCAAAGCCAGTGCTGCTCTGTGCACATTTTGGGGAACACATGTGTGCCTCTCCATCTCCTCCAATGGGGTAAAATAATAGCCATAGCTCAAAGCTACGCTTAATCCATGCACACAATCAAAATCACAAACTTGTTGCACACACTTATCAACTTTGTCACAACATGTGATAGAATAAACATTGTTATAAGGATATTTCATTGCATCATGAAAATTAAATTCAATCTTTTCATCTTCGACCTCCATAGACAAAGTATCCTTACCACAATCAATCTTTGTACTAGCAGTTTTTAAGAACGGTCTCCCAAACAATATAGGATTACTGGAATCACAAGAATTATGCTCCATATCAAGAATATAAAAGTCACATGGAATTAGCAAGAAAACCAATCTTGACTAGGACATCTTCTATCACACCAAGTGGGTAAACAAAACTACGATCCGCAAGTTGTATTACAATGTTTGTTTTATTCAAAGGCTTTAAACTAAGAGAATCATAAACATGTTTAGGCATAACACTAATGGATGCACCTAAATCACATAGAGCCCTTTTAAAACTAGCATTACCAATAACACATGGGATAGTAAACGCACCTGGGTCTTTCTGCTTCAAAGGCATATTCTTTTGAACAATAGCAGATACGACTTCTCTCATACTTACCATTTCATGACCTTTCAGTTTGAAAGCTCTTTTGGCAGTGCAGAACTCCTTCAAAAATTTAGCATACTTGGGAATTTGCTTGATGGCATCAATCAAAGGAATGTTGAGTTCCACTTTCTTGAAAACCTATAAGATCTCTTTTTCTTTGTCTTCTTTCTTAGATTTAGAAGAACTCACAGGAAAGGGTGAAATTGTTTTAAAATTAGAATTGATTGAGTGAGGAGTTACATTTGGAGTGGTCGTCGTCGTCTCAATTTGTGAAGGAGGAGTTGGTTTCTTCTTGCTACTCAATTCATTTTCTATCTCTTCTTCTTCCTCCATCTCAACTTGTTTTGACTTGTTTTCTCCAAGTTCTTTCCCACTTCGCAGCATGATTGCATTAACATTTTTTGGATTTAATGCGTGGGAGGGCATTTTTCCATTCATTTGTGTTTCATGTTTGCCCACACTTGAAGCTATTTGTCCCATTTGCTTCTCCAAGTTATGAATACTCGACCTTGTTTCCTATTAAAAAGACATGACATTTTGCTGCAAGGTCACAGTGTTAGAAGCCAAAGTTTTCATCATCTCATGAAGATCATCACTGGATGATGTCCCCTTAACATTGGAGTTGGTGAACGGAGGGGGCTATCTTGCTTGATAATTTTGCTGGGGCTGTGGTTGAAATCAATGGGAATGGAACTATCTCCCTTGATTGCCTTGTTGAGGTGGGTTCCCGTAGCGGAAGTTGGGATGATCTCTCCATCCAGGATTGTACATGTTAGAAAAGGGATCATACTTACGCTGGAGTTGTCCATTGAATGTTCCATCAACCGCATTTGTTTGCTCAATGTAATCTTCTTGCATTGTTGGGCACATATCCGAAGCATGTCCTTGTAGTAAGCATATGCTACAAACTTTCACCTGCTGTACATTTCCACAAGCCAAAGAACGCACAAGAGAAGTAAGATCATTAACTTTATTCTCAAGGTTAGAAATACTTACCTCATTCACTCGTTTATTTGAGAAGTCTCCATGGGTGCCAAACTGGTTCGAGTTGGCTGCCATGTTTGAGATTAATTGGCGTGCAACACCGAGTGTCTTATCTACCAATGCCCCTTCACTTGCAACATCAATGATACTACGGTCAGTAGGCATCAATCCTTCATAGAAGTATTGAATGAGCAGCTGATCAGGTATTTGATGATGAGGGAATTGAATACACAATAGCTCAAATCTTTCCCAATACTCAGCGAGTGTTTCTCCATGAGATTGTCGAATCCCACATATTTCTTTTCTTATGTTAGCAACTCGAGATGCTGGGAAATATTTTTCAAGGAAGATCTTCTTCATGTCATTCCAAGTGTCAATGGAACCTGGGAGAATATCAAAAAGCCATGCCTTCGCTGCCCCTTTTAAAGAGAAAGGAAAAGCTTCAACTTAACTTGTTCCTCTTCAACTCCATTCGGTTTCATGCCAACACAAACCATGTGGAACTCCTTGAGATGAGTGTGAGGATCTTCTCCTACAAGACCATTGAATGTTGGCAGCAAATGTATAAAACCAGATTTGAGTTCAAAGTTCACATTACTGTCTATGTTTATGCACAATGGTTGGCTTTCCATGTTAGGATCAGCAAGCTCCTTGAGTGTTTGTTGTCATGCAATAGCCATGATGTTGACGCGAGCTTCCTTTGGTAACCTGCATAAAGTGTTTTCTATTTCGTGATCCACCTGCACTTAATGAATTTGATTAGCAGAACGGGTTACAGGCATAAATTGCAAAGAAAACTCAAAAGAAACAAAGCACACAAGAAATTTAACACAACGTAATAGGCAATAGGATCCTACGCTAGAAAACTAAAAGTGTCCATAAACCTTGGAAAACGATAGAATTTGGCCTGGATAAGGTGGGTCTAGTGACCATATGTCACTAGTTCTTCTCATAATGTCGTTTTCCTTCAGAAAACAAAAGATCAATACCTAATTCCACCAAAAAATCTGTTTTGAACAGTACAGCCGCAAACACAAATATGTTTTTTTTTTCTTTTTTTTCATAATAAATAAAAATAACAACAAGTAGAATAAATCACAGCACAACACAAGAACACAAGAATCAACTAAAATCACGTCCCCGGCAACGGCGCCAAAATTTGTTGCGATGTCGCGGTCACACAAATTAATTACCCTAGCTTAAAACAAATCAAACAAGATAGTATAGAGCAAGCAAGGGGTCGATCCCACGAGGACAATTTAGTTCAGATTTTCATGCTATATGTTATGCAATTGGGGGAGTTGGAAGTTGTCTAGGCTAGGTAAAGCAAACGAAGCGAAAATTATATAAAACTGAAATTTATCAATAAAGCAAACCTTGGTCGCAAATCAACATCCACCTACAGAAATCAGACCTAATCATGAAAAGGACACCTAAATTTATATTCTGAATATTTATCTCTTCTTAAAATTGGTTCATTAACGGATCCGCCGTATAACTTACCCTAACCATCAAACAACCACGGTGTCCGCACTAGTAATTTGATTCAATGGCAGCATTAAAATCTAGATAAATTGATCAATTAAGAAACATAATTGTCCGCAATATATGTTTAGTTCGATTGAATGTTTTCCTAAGATTAATAACATAGATACGCTACAATTATTAACTTAGTTGCTTCATAAGTTCATATACCACAACTCCGGTTTTGATATCAAACTTAGCAATCGATTGTCTACAATAATAACTTCTAGTCCGCTCTTAGCAATTAAATAAACAATCATAGGAAAATAAGCATAGGAGAACAAACATATTCATCATATAAACTGAAATATTGAGGTAAAAATAGATCTTACAGTTCTTGAAATCTGAAGGTTTCCGTGTCCTTGCAACCAAGCAAAAGAGTCTAGCCTTGTGATATGAACTTCATCAACAATTGTGATGAAACCCAATAAGAATGATGGTTTAGAACCCCAAGATCGTGTAGACAAGATTGGTTGAGCCTTTACCCGTCACCTAACAAGATGAAAACCAAGACTACAAAAGATTGAAACGCCACACCTAGAAAACCTGAGAATCTCTCAACAATCAAGGTGATAAGTTTGGTTGTTTGAACGCCACAAGATTAACTTGATAAGTTCTAGTAGTTCTTTTAAGAACGAAGAGGAACACAAGACCTCACAAATATGATAATTTTTCTGAATACATAATCTGCTGAATCATTTCAAAATACCCCTTTTTATACTTGGAACAACCCTCCAAGAATAGGAAAAGTCATAACTAAAGCTTTAAAAGAGCTCAAACAGTAACATAAACAAGTCCCCATGTTTTTAGGTCTCTTGGACTTCTAGAGGCTATCATAAATAGCTAAATGACTAAATTCAATGTATTTAACATAACCATTTAAGACCAACTTCATTCCTCTAATTAATAACCTTGAAAGTCATCAAATTCATGCCCTTTGATGGTCAAATCATGCTGAAACGTTTTTGCATAATTATTACCCTCTTCAATTGCTTTGATGATATGGACTAAGCCTTGAGTATCATTTGATCCCATCTTCGTCTTTTTAGAATCAGCCCAAATCTCTTGGATTAGCCCATTTAGTGTTTCGTTGAAGCGTTTGGCTCTAAGTCTTGTAATTAGGCCACTTGGAAGTGACAAAGGATCTTGTGCGAATTCAGACGCATTCCCGAGTGTATGATCAATATGTCCAGCTCCTTGGTTTGCATCATTCTCCCCCTCTTGAGAAGGATTTGTCCTCAAATCATCACCTACATCAAATGGAGATAAATCAGAAACGTTAAAGCTTGCACTAACACCATACTCACCTGGTAAGTCAAGCTTGTAGGCATTATCATTGATGCGTTCCACTACTTGAAATGGTCCGTCACCCCTAGGCAAGAGTTTTGAACATCGTTTTTCAGGAAAACATTCCTTCCTTAAGTGTAACCAAACCCAATCGCCTGGTTCAAACACTACCTTCTTGCGTCCCTTGTTGGCTTGTTGGACATATTGTTTAGTCCTCCTTTCAATGTTCAGTCGTGCCTTTTCATGAATCATCTTTACAAATTCTGCCTTCGTTTTGCCATCTAAGTTCACATGTTCACTCACAGGTAAAGAAGTTAAATCCAAAGGTGACAAAGGGTTAAAGCCATAAACCATTTCAAATGGTGAAAACTTAGTTGCAGAATGTATACTTCTATTATAAGCAAACTCAACATGTGGCAAACAATCTTCCCATGTTTTCAAGTTCTTTTTAATTATAGCACGTAACAAAGAAGACAAAGTTCTATTCACTACTTCAGTTTGACCATCCGTTTGTGGATGACAAGTAGTAGAAAACAATAATTTGGTTCCTAACTTTCCCCACAAAGTCTTCCAAAAGTAACTCAAAAACTTTGCATCCCTATCAGAAACAATGGTCCTAGGCATGCCATGTAATCTAACAACTTCTTTGAAGAACAAATCAGCTATATGTGATGCATCAGTTTTATGACAAGCAATAAAGTGTGCCATCTTTGAAAATCTATCTACCACCATAAAAACTGAATCTCTCCCCCTCTTAGTCCTAGGTAATCCCAAAACAAAATCCATTGAAATATCAGTCCAAGGTTCACTAGGTATTGGCAAAGGGGTGTACAAACCATGGGGTTTCAACTTAGACTTGGCTTGTTTACAAGTGATGCACTTCTCACACAATCTTTCGACATCACGTTTCATATGAGGCCAAAAAAAATGATCATGCAAAATTCCTAATGTCTTAGCTACACCAAAATGACCCATCAAACCACCACCATGAGCTTCTCCCACAAACAATTCACGCAAAGAACATATAGGCACACATAGTTTATTTTCCCGAAACAAAAATCCTTCATGCCTATAAAACTTTCCAAATGCCACTTTCTCACATGCATTGAACACATCACCAAAATCAGAATCTTGTGCATACAAATCCTTAATGTATTCAAAGCCAAGCAATTTTGTATCTGAAATGGAAAGTAAAGCATACCTTCGGGACAATGCATCAGCTACCACATTTTCCTTACCTTGCTTGTATCTGATCACATAAGGAAATGTTTCAATGAATTCCACCCACTTGGCATGCCGTCTATTCAACTTTTGTTGTCCTTTCAAATGCTTCAAAGACTCATGATCCGTGTGAATTACAAATTCCTTTGGCCATAGATAATGCTGCCAGTTTTCCAAAGCCCTTACCAAGGCATACATCTCCTTATCATAAGTAGGGTAATTTAGGGCTGCCCCACTCAACTTTTCACTAAAATAAGCAATTGGACGACCTTCTTGCATCAAAACATCTCCAATACCTATTCCTGAAGCATCACACTCAATTTCAAAAGTTTTAGCAAAGTTAGGTAAAACAAGCAAAGGTGCATTAGTTAACTTTTATTTGATCAACTTAAATGCCTTTTCTTGTTCTTCCCCCCACTTAAACGGCACATTTTTCTTGATGACTTCAGTAAGAGGTGTGGCTAAGCTACTAAAATCACGCACAAACCGTCTATAAAAGCTAGCTAAGCCGTGGAAACTCCTCACTTGGCTGATTGTTATAGGTGTTGGCCACTCTTTGATTGCCTTAACCTTTTCCTCGTCCACCTCAATTCCTTTGTTACTAACAACAAAACCAAGAAACACAAGTTTATCCGTGCAAAAGGTGCATTTCTTGAGATTAGCAAACAACTTTTCTTTCCTTAGAATTTCCAAGACAGCTTTCAAATGCATTACATGTTCTTTCAGGTTTTCGCTATAAATTAGGATATCATCAAAATACACAACGACAAATCTGCCAATAATGCACGCAAAACATGGTTCATCAAACGCATAAATGTACTTGGAGCATTAGTTAAACCGAAAGGCATCACTAACCACTCATACAAACCATATTTAATCTTAAAAGCAGTTTTCCATTCATCACCTTCCTTCATCCTAATCTGATGATATCCACTCTTAAGATCCACTTTTGTAAAGACACAAGAACCATGCAATTCATCCAGCATATCATCTAATCTAGGAATGGGATGACGATACTTTACCGTTATGTTGTTAATGGCTCGACAGTCAACACACATCTTCCATGTTCCATCCTTCTTAGGAACTAATAGCACCGGAACTGCACAAGGACTCATGCTTTCACGCACATACCCCTTCTCTAATAATTCACCTACTTGCCTCTGAAGTTCCTTCGTATCCTCGGGATTACTCCTATAAGCAGGTCGATTTGGAATTGACGCACCTGGTATGAAATCAATTTGATGTTCAATCCCTCGGATTGGAGGTAATCCATAAGGTACCTTTTCGGGAAGGACATCTTCAAACTCCTGCAAAAGAGAAACAATATCGCTCGGCAAAGCACCGACAAGATTGTTAGTACATAAAAGAGCCTCCTTGTACATGAGTACAATAAGGGGCTGGTGTGAAAATAATGCTCTCTTGATCTCACTTTTTTTTGCAATGTAATTGAATTTTTCCTCCCTTGCTCTCACTATGGCCGAAATCCCTTCTCTTTCTTTTTCTCTCTGATCAATGTTTTTCTCTCTTTCTTTTTTTTGAAAATCTTTTTTTTCAATTTCGGCTTTCATTTCTTTTTCTTTCTTTTGTTCACTTGATCTTTGTAACTTTAATTGGTCCTCCCTGACCTGTTCTGGATTCAAAGGCAAAAGAATAATAGGTTGCTTTCTATGAGTGAAAGAATACCTATTTGTGAATCCATCATGCGTAACCTTCCGATCATACTGCCATGGTCTTCCCAATAGTAAATGACATGCATGCATAGTAACCACATCACAAAGCACCTCATCCTCATATTTACCAATGGATAGTGCCACCAATACTTGCCTTGTCACCTTGATTTCACCACATTCATTCAGCCACTGAAGCCGATAAGGGTGAGGATGTTTCAAGGTAGTTAAGGCCAATTTCTCCACCAAATAAGTGTTGGCTACATTTGTGCAACTCCCTCCATCGATAATGACACTGCAAACTTTGTTTTTCACAAAGCACCGAGTATGAAACAAGTTCTCCCTTTGGTTACTCTCTTCCTCCTTAACTTGCATATTGAGAACTCGCCTTGCTACCAATAAATCTCCAACCACAGCACTTTGCTCATCATCAGCATCCTCCAGAGGTGGCATGTCATTATCATCTTCCTCATTCTCCGACTCAAGCTCTCCTTGGGCATTTATCACCATCACCCTTTTGTTTACACACTGGCTGGCTATGTGTCCCCGCCCCTGGCATTTAAAATGCTTAATATCACGTGTTTTAGAACTTGAAGTTTCGGTGTTACCTAAAGCAGCAGCGGTCGTTGGTTTGGAATTCTTAAAGGATTCAAATTTTGGCTTATGTTGTAGCTGCTCATCCCTTTTCGGAGTTGTCTTCCATGGGCTGGTGTTAGCCATAGGTTGTCCCCTCCTAACCAATCCTTTTCGTTTGAGTTGTTCCTCCACCTTTATGGCTTGATGCACCATATCTGTCAACTCAACATAGTGTTGCATCTCAACTATATCTGTAATCTCACGATTTAAACCATGCAAGAACCTAGCCATGGTGGCTTCCCGGTCTTCTTCCACATTAGCCCGGATCATAGCTACCTCCATCTCCTTGTAATATTCTTCCACACTCTTGGAACCTTGATTTAGCCTCTGCAACTTTTGATACAATCCCCTATAATAGTGGCTGGGTACAAAATGCTTTCTCATAAGCATTTTCATCTCCTCCCAAGTGTCCACGAGTGGCTCTCTATTCCTTCTCTTATTAATTAGTAATTGATCCCACCAAACAATGACATAATCAGTGAATTCAATTGCAACCAACTTAACCTTCTTTATCTCCGAGTAGTTGTGACAATCAAACACCATCTCCATTTTAGTTTCCCACTCTAAATAAACTTCAGGATCACTTTTACCTTGAAAAGATGGGATTTTAATCTTTATGTTTCCCAAATCATTATCCCTCCTAGGCCTACCCATCCTAGCTTCTCGATTCTCATTCCCACGTTGAAACCTGCCTCGGTTCAAATATGGCTCATCAAACTCCTCGGACTCCGCCTCTTCCTCAACATTACGCCACGGAGCTCGCCCACCTTGCTGCCTATTGGGGATGTGTTGTTGATGTCCCCTAGGAGCTTCTGCTTCTACCCTGTCCAACCTATCATGAATAGGTTCTAATTCAGCCCTCAACATACGCCTCATCTCCCCTAACAAGGCTTGCATTTGGAGGTTAGGAACTCCAGTTTGTTGAACTTCTTCGGTTGTATCTTCTTGATTATTGGACATATTTAAAATCTGCAAAACAAGGTTAGAATCCTCACAAGCACTCCCTCACGTGTTTCACTCAGGAATTGATACACTTGCGCTCGTGTTTTCACACTAAATGGCTTTTACCCTCTTATGGTCTCACACACTCTTGCCTTTTTCCACTCTTTTGTGTCTTCTTTACTTCTTAATCGAACTTTCAAAAACTAAATCAAAATAATCCCACAGCAATTCAAAAAAATGAGAAATCAACCAAAACTAACCAAAAGGCCAAGAACTTGAATAAGGTGAGATACAAGATTGAAAAGAGAAATTGTTATTTTTTTTTTTTGAAATTGTGTACTTTTTTTTTTGACGATTTTTTTTTCTGGACTTGAATAAGGTGAGAAACAAGATTGAAAACAAAAGTATTCTGACAAGAGGTAACAGTAAACTTCTTTTTTTTGAATTTTTTTTTCTGGACTTGAATCGTGTACCTTTTTTTTTTTTTTTTTACGATTTTTTCTTCTTCTACAAGAGGTAACAGTATATAAAAGAAAAAATGAAAATGAAAGATAGTCAAACTTATCTTAGAACCAAAGCTCTGATACCAAATGATATGAATTTCATCAACAATTGTGATGAAACCCAATAAGAATGATGGTTTAGAACCCCAAGATCGTGTAGACAAGATTGGTTGAGCCTTGACCCGTCACCTAACAAGATGAAAACCAAGACTACGAAAGATTGAAACGCCACACCTAGAAAACCTGAGAATCTCTCAACAATCAAGGTGATAAGTTTGGTTGTTTGAACGCCACAAGATTAACTTGATAAGTTCTAGTAGTTCTTTTAAGAACGAAGAGGAACACAAGACCTCACAAATATGATAATTTTTCTGAATACATAATCTGCTGAATCATTTCGAAATACCCTTTTTTATACTTGGAACAACCCTCCAAGAATAGGAAAAGTCATAACTAAAGCTTTAAAAGAGCTCAAACAGTAACATAAACAAGTCCCCATGTTTTTAGGTCTCTTGGACTTCTAGAGGCTATCATAAATAGCTAAATGACTAAATTCAATGTATTTAACATAACCATTTAAGACCAACTTCATTCCTCTAATTAATAACCTTGAAAGTCATCAAATTCATGCCCTTTGATGGTCAGATCATGCTGAAACGTTTTTGCATAATTATTACTCTCTTCAATTGCTTTGATGATGTGGACTAAGCCTTGATTATCATTTGATCCCATCTTAGTCTTTTTAGAATCAGCCCAAATCTCTTAGATTAGCCCATTTAGTGCTTCGTTGAAGCGTTTGGCTCTAAGTCTTGTAATTGGGCCACTTGGAAGTGACAAAGGATCTTTTGCGAATTCAGACGCATTCCCGAGTGTATGATCAATGTGTCCAGCTCCTTGGTTTGCATCACCTTGCATGTTTATTGAACAACTAAATAAAAAGATGGAAGAAAACATGATTTAGGGTTTGGAGGAGGAAGATTTGTGTTTTGTTTGCTGCTGGCCGAAACTTCCTTGCTCCTCTCTTCTTTTATATATGCTTAGAAACCCTAGTATCTATTTTACAAAATAGTCCTGCCTTAAATTGACAGAATTTAGTTGTCCCTTGTAAAATTCATATCTCCTTCATATCACATTGGTTTGCACTGCAATTTGGAGAGTTTATAGGGCTTTGAGTCCTGAATCCACTAAAATTGAGTTTGCATCAATCGGACTTTGGTAACTCGAGATATTGAAGTTGGAATGGACAAAGGTTGATATCGGCAGATTGCAAGATTTCACTTTGAAGGCTGCGATTTCCATGATCTTCCTTATTTTATTTCTTTTTCTTAGATTTCCATAAATTTATGGATGTTAGCTTTTGAATGTCACTAGAATCACTTCATTTCAATCTCTAGAGCTTCCACTCTGCAAACACCGACTGAAGATCAAATCTGTCAATCAGCTCCAATTACCTCTTTTTTGCATCTTTCATCCAAAAATGCCTTCAAAACATAAAACAAAGAATATCAAGACATTTTATACACAAAACATATGCAAAACACTAGGTAAATACGAATGAAACTATCAAATAATATGGTCGCATTAAGAGCTATCGACGCTGCAAAGGGGAGAAAAAGAGGGTTGTCGGTGATGAAGCTCTTGCTGTTGTTGAGAGTGGATGTCGATTTTTTGTGGTTGTCTATGATTGCCCATATAAAAGTTTTATCTTTGTGTTAGTGATCGTCGTCTTCTTCTGTGTGTATGCTTTTTTTAGTTTTTTTTCCTGTCTGTCTCTCCTATCATTGTTCTCCCCTTCATTGTCAAATTTTTCCTCCCCCTCTGTGTGTTTTCTATTCCCCCTTTATATACTACATATGTAGGTTACAAGCAAGGGCATGATGTCCCAGAATAGTGTGTTGCCGTGCTGCCATGCAAGAGTGGGTTGCAGGGCATGACTAAGCCTGGATGTCAGTAATGCCTTGGGAGACAAGTTTTTTTAATTAAAATTTGAAATAACATTAAAAATGGGTTGTGACAGAGTTTTTTATGGAAAAACTAGGAAAAACGATGTTTTTTCTGCAATTTTGGTTTTCGATTTCACCTAAAACGTTTCATGTATGAAAATTCTGATCTTCTCAATTTAACCCAAATTAGGCTTCCAAACTTAATTTCTCACCAATTAAGCCGTATTAAAATTAATTTAACCCATTTAAAGTATAATAAAGTCTTTGCTCTAAATTAATCCCTAAACATAATTACACTTTAAATTGGTCGACGATTAAATCAAGCTAACCTATAAAAATATAATTATATATTTCGACTTAAGTTTTATGCAGATTTATCAAATAATAAATTATTTAGCTTTAAATCTGCATTTTCCTTTATTTTTGGGCACAAAAGAGATACAATCGGGTTCTCAAAAATATCCAAAATTTCCACCTTGATTTTTCTACTAACGCTAGCCCTTTTTATTTTATTTATCTTATTTATGTTTTATTTTGGGTAAAATTAGGGGAATGACCCAAAAATGGCTTACGGCAGTTGCCCTCCTCTTTACAATGCTTACGACTAAAGGGTTGTAAGAGACTTTAGATAGTAAACTTTGTAAAGAAAAAGAGAATGAATTTACCAAACCAAGAAATGGTTGATCCATCCGGAAGTGAAAATGGTGATGATGATGGAATGGAAGATACGATTAGAAAGCTGGTGAAGATGATGGTGAAAATGCTATCTAGGATCTATGGTTGAAGGCTGGAAAACACACTATTTGAGTTGGTGGTTAGAGGCTAGAAAACACTCTCAAACAAGGAGGAGGAAAAAGATGGAAAGTGCACTATCTTAATTAATGGTTGGAAAACACATTCACAGTGGGGGGAAATAGGGCTAGACAACACACTATCTTAATTGATGGTCAAGGGTTGGAAAACACCCTCAAAAGAGGAAGAAAAATAGAGTTGGAAAACATACTATTTTAGTTTATGGTTAAGGGTTTGAAACGCACTCAAAGAAAGGGAAAGATATGACTAAGAAGCACACTATCCTAATTGATGGTTGAGGGTTGGAAAACACACTCAAAAGAGAAAGAAAAATAGGGTTGGAAAATGCACTCAAATGAGGAAAGACATGACTAAGAAGTGCACTATCCTAATTAATGTTTTCAAATGGGAAAAAAACATACTCAAAGAGGATGGATTAAAAGCACAATATCCTAATTGATAGTCGAAGGTTGGAAAACACACTCGACGAGTGAAAAATAGGGTTAGAAGGTGTACTATTTAAATTGATGGTTGAGGGTTAGAAAACACACTCAAATAAGGAAGAAAAATAGGGTTGGAAAACATACTATTTTAGTTCATGGTCAAGGGTTGAAAAACTCACTCAACGAGGAGGATAGGGATGAAAAGAACACTATCTTAATTGATGGTTGAAGGTTAGAAAACACACTCAAAAAAGGAGAAATAGGGTTGAAATGCACACTATTTTAATTGATACTCGAGGGCTGGAAAGCACACTCAAATATAGGAAAGAGGCAGGGTTGAAAAATGCGATATCTATGAGATGAAGGGCTCACGAGTGCACTTAGGGAAGTGAAAGTGGTGAGAGCTCGAACACACACAAAAAAATGATGAAGGTTTGTAAATTAGAATCCCTTCAAAACACTTCCTAGATTCTTAGTGGGGATGCAATGCATGATGATGCATGTATCTTTACCTGAGAAAAATAGGTCCCCTTTCTTCTTCATGGTCTTCACTTTTTGGGGTTTGGATCTCTAGTTTTAACGGCTTCTCACTTCTGTTTACTCAAGCCGCAACTTATGATTTTGACCACTATAGATGACAGATCTTCCATGTTCACATGCCCCTTTAGTTTTGTTCAACATTCTTTGAAAATGAATGATGAAGTCAGCTTCAATTGCTTTTTTAGATTGCGCTCCAATCTGGTCATGTCCCAAAAGTGTTTTAGGCTTCAAGTGTTTGCATGAAAAGGTTGTTTGTTTACAAAGACTGTTTTCATGTAAGATTTTTGGAATTTCAAAGTCATTCCAAGCATAAAAACCATTTTCATGTTTGTTTAAACAAACTTGTTCTCGAAATAATTTAAGTGATCTCATTGTCAGGTTTTATGTTGATTTTGACAAGAATGTGAAGTGATGTTAACTTCATGTATTGCATCTCAAAAAGGTTTGATTAAGTCTTGTTAAGCATTTGTAAGGCTTGTTTTGAATGGAAAAACATTGCCTATTGATCCAAATTGCCTGTATTTGATCAGAAAGGGCTTTATCAAACTTGTAACATAGGCTTATGTTGTTGGCTACAAAAAAAAGATATTTGTAGACTCAAAAGATGTTTAAGGGTTTTCTAGACTAAAGATCACTAGTGCTTACTCTTAGAGCTCCTTTTGGTCCTCATAATTGATTTGCATAATGATCTAACATGCCTCCAATCATTTTGTTTGGGCTTTTGGCTTGACATGCCCCCCAATATTTTGCATGGGCTTTTTATCATAAGTTTTTAGCATTATCATCATGTTAACTTGATTTTCTATAGAGCACTAAAACTCTTTTTATGTTTATGCCCCCTAACTTTGTTAAGGCATATCTTGTCATTGAGGACCATTTTGTAGGTTAAAATGCTTTTTGATCCTCGCACTTGCTCCCTAGTGTAGGGTGTGATCCTTGTCAGGTTTAATTATCAAGAAAGATTTATTAGGCTCAAACAGGGACAGCAAATGATATTTGAGACTTGTGAAACATATCAAAGATGGTCTTCCCTCATTTCAAAAGCATGCATCTAGGATCGGTAAGCTTTGCTTTTCTATGCAATTTTTTTTATTTGTTTAACCAAGGGCTTAGCTTTATTATGTGGGGTTTTGTAGGTATTAGATTACCTTTCAATGAAATCCTTTGAATTCCCAGAGCACATTTGTTAAACAAACATCAAATTGACATTTCTTTTCGTACTACACGTTGATTTGCCAAAAAAAATTATGAAATCATGGGATCATGTATAATTTGGATGAAAGGGTATAAGGTGTGCTTGTGTTATTTAAACAAAAGGCAAGAGGATGCCTTAAACACAAGAAAATACATGATCTTATTGGAGAGAAAAACATGTTTAACAAAAGGTCTTGTGGCATTACGATCAAAATTGCCAACAAGTCAAAACAGGAACTTAATGTGCAGACATGATCAAAACAAAAGTGATGCGGACCAGCCCAAAAACACCAGCAAGGACCCATTACATGTTCCAAATGGTCCAATGACGCGGTCTAGGACAAAGGAATTGAAAGAGGCAATGAATGCATTGGTTTTGAAGGTTTCAACCAGGTCTGAATTGCAAGGACCATTGGAGTATCAAGAGGAGACCTTAGTACATCTTATCCATGTGCAGGAGGGGTCCAATACAATCTTATTTGGGCCATGAAGTGAGGACAACAAAAGGAGCCAAAAGAATCCTACTATAACTTGGAAACATGGGATTGATGGGCTGGATGGAAGAGAATAAATAAACCTTATGGGCTTTATTTAAGTTAGTTAGCTACAGCCCAAGGCTTGTTTGGGCTTAATTAAGACTTTGTTTTCAGCTAGGATCCAAGGCTTCCTTGGATTAAGTCATGGGCTTTTCAATTTAGGATTTTTGGGTCAGTTTTGAGTGGACCTCTTTTAAGTCCACATAAGAGGTCCATTAGGGTTACTTTTTAAGAACTATTTAAACTCATGTAACCCTAATTTTGGCAGCCATTGATTAATTTTAATTCTGAACTTTTCAGTTTATGTGTGAGAGTGATTCTTGCATTCTTTAGTTCTTGAACGAACTGAACCCGACTTATCGAAGATTAACTGGCTTCGTGGCGTCATTCTACTCATTCCAATAGTGCTGGTGCCTTGGGGCAGGTTTCCATTGTGTCACACTTCTATCAGACCTGTTTCGGCTTTCCGGGATCAGATCTCATTCTTGGTTGTGGGTTGCGTGACCACGTGATCACGAGGTTCACATCAGGTGGTATCAGAGCTAGGCTCCGAAACAAGGTCATATCATTCTGTTATTTTCGTGCTTTTTTTTAGTGTTCCTTGAAGTTTTCCAGTGTTTGTGTTCATCTCCTTCTTCGTGTCAGCGTCATCTAATAAATAAATAAAAGGTTATATTTCATCTTTTTTTGTCTCTTCATTTTAGTATATTAAGAAAAAAAAACAGAAAAGAAAAGAAAAGAAAGACAGATAGAGGCATTAGTTGAAATTTGAAAAATCATTGAAATCTTGCCGCAGAAAACACTACTCTGGGGAAACATAAGCGAACCACATCGGAATCAATTGAAAATTCATATTCCGTCTACTGGGGTTGAGATAGTATGTTATGTCAAATTTGGACTTATTTTAATATTGATTTCTTGAGGGGTTATTTCGATATTCATTTCTGCCGCAAAAACACTACCTTAGTGAACCCATATAAAAACACTTTAGAATCAATTGAAACTTTACATTCTATGTCTTGGGATTGATATCGCATGATATATTAAATTGGGGCTTATTTCGATATCATATACTAGAGGTTTCAATTGGAGGTTTATTTCTGCCGTGAATTGATCACACAAGGGTTTGTGTACCTAGAAGTACGAGAACGACCTATAAATTGAGTGTTGTTTTTTGTTTAGTATAAAAATACTAAATATTGATTTTGAGGTTATTTCGAGGTCATTTGGTCTGGGTTTCAATTATATTACGTAAAAATTGCGTAAGAGGCTAGATTCTGCTCAAGTCTCAAAACTTGATCCTTACTGTTTAGTTTTGTCCAATTCTCTGTTTTTGTTCTATTTTTAGTTATCTAGGAGTCAAGTAATTGTTTTTGCTTGTATTTTCTTCTGTTTTATTTCGTGTCTTCGTATCGTCCACAATTCGTACGAATTTGCATTGCTACTCGCGAAATCGTAATCGCAGTTTTGTTTTTGCTTTGTTTTCAGTATTTTATTGCTTCTTGAGTCTGCAATTCATAATTAGAGTGCGCTGTGAAGGCTACTAGCTTTGATTTGTTGATTTTAGTTATGAAAGAACCAAAAAAAAGCAAGTTTTTTGTGTGATACACGAGAGTTGTGAGGATATATTTTTTGCTACTAACCAAATTTTGTAGATTCAAAGAATGTCTGAAAACAACGAATCAGCGACACAAAACGCTGACGTAGCATTCCAATTACGAGCCATGGGTCAGCAACTTGAGTTGTTGTCTAGGACATACAAAGGTCTGAAAGATGAGGTGAATTCGATAAAGCAACTGAATAGTGGGGCTGATCGCCGAGGAAATACGGTCCGTACTGCCGTACGGAATAACAGATCTGGTTTTGAAGAGTATGTTGATGAAAATGCAGATGTGGACGAAGATGACTATGATTTTGCATCTGTTGGCCAAGGAATCAGGTCTGGACCGACCAGAGCAAGGAGGAATGTGACTTTCCATGGCATGCGGAATTATGAAGATATGGATGGGGACACCATTGAACTGAAAATTCCAAACTTTCAAGGTAAAAATGATCATGAGGCTTACTTGGAGTGGGAGAAAAAAATAGATTGGATTTTTTTATTGTCATAGCTATTCTGAACAAAAAAAGTGAAATTGGTGATGATTGAGTTTACAGAGTATGCAATGATTTGGTGGGATCAGATTGTAATCAGTAGGAGGA
The DNA here is from genome assembly GCA_009078335.1 of Salix brachista. Lineage (NCBI taxonomy): Eukaryota > Viridiplantae > Streptophyta > Magnoliopsida > Malpighiales > Salicaceae > Salix > Salix brachista. The sequence goes on from CM018576.1 coordinate 11,466,649, forward strand.
GGAATGGGGAGCGACCCGTTCAGACTTGGGGAGAGATGAAAGTCTTAATGAGGAGACGATTTGTGCCAAACCACTATTACAGAGACTTATACCTGAAGCTCCTAGGTCTGAATCAAGGCTATAAGACAGTAGATGAATATCACAAAGAGATGGAGATAGCAATGATTCGGGCCAATGTTGTTGAGGATAGAGAAGTCACCATGGCTAGATTTCTTAATGGGTTGAATCGGGATATTATCAATGTGGTAGAGCTACAACACTATGTGGAGCTAGAGGACATGGTTCACATGGCTACAAAGGTGGAAAGACAACTTAGGAAGGGACATGTTCGGCCAGGGTTTAATTCGGGTTCTTCATCATCTTGGAAGAAGAATCTGAAGAGAGAGGGTACTGTCCAGCCACGATCCTTTGTTCCTTCTAAAACTGAACCATCAACAGCTAAAGTTGATGTCCCAACCGGTGCCAAAGGTAAATCTGAAACTCAGCCTAAACGTACTCGTGATGTTAAATGTTTCAGGTGTCAAGGGAACGGACATTATGCTTCGGAATGTCCAAACAAGAGAATAATGATGATTAGAGATGATGGTGATATGGAATCAGAAAGTGACAGATCTGATTGCGAAGGCATGCCACCATTAAAGGATAGTGATGGGGATGACTTAGCATTACTGGTTGCGGAGTCCTTGGTTATAAGGCGCACACTTCAGGTTCAGGTCAAGGAAGATGAATCTAATCAGTAAAGAGAGAATATCTTCCATACGCGCTGTTACGTACAAAGCAAGGTGTGTGGTTTAATTATTGATAGTGGAAGCTGTGTTAATGTTTGCAGTACCACCCTTGTTAGTAAACTGAATTTGAGTACTGTTAAGCATGCAAAACCATATAGATTGCAATGGCTGAATGATAGTGGTGAAGTTAAAGTGACTAAGCAGGTTGTGGTCCCATTCTCGATTGGGAAATATGTTAATGAAGTTCTGTGCGATGTGGTACCAATGCAAGCAAGTCACATCTTGTTGGGGAGGCCATGGCAATATGATAGAAAGGCAGTTCATGATGGGGTTAAAAATAGGTATACCATTGTAAAAGATGGTAAAACCATTACTCTTGTACCTCTTACACCCAAACAGGTGTATGATGATCAAATAAAGCTAAAAAGTGAGCATGAGGCGATGGGGAGAGAAAATCAAGGTGAGGAACATGGGGAGAGAAAACCATCAGATTCGGCCAGAACCCAAACCTCTACAATCCATTTAGCCACCCATCCAAACTCAAACAAATATTTGGCCACCACTCCCAACAAATCAGACCATTCGACCACTACTCAAAAACACCCAAATCTGGCCGAGAGTGGAGGTAAGACAAGAGGAGAGAAGAAATTCATGAAAAGTGATGAGAATTGTGTGGAAAAACTAGAGAAACAACCTAATTTTTATGCTAGAGAGGGTGAGGTCAAATCTGCATATTTCACTAACAAGCCAATGATTTTATTTGTGTACAAGGAGGCTTACTTTAATACTAATGATCTTGATCATATTGTGCCTAGTGCTGCTATTTCTTTCCTGCAGGAGTTTGATGATGTGTTCCCCGATGATACTCCAAGCGGATTACCACCATTACGAGGGATAGAGCATCAGATTGATTTCGTACCCGGAGCTTCAATTCCTAACCGGCCAGCATATAGAAGCAATCCCGAGGAGACAAAAGAGCTTCAAAGGCAAGTTGATGAGCTGATGGAAAAGGGCTATATTCGTGAGAGTATGAGCCCCTGTGCCGTACCCGTGCTACTTGTGCCTAAGAAGGATGGAACATGGAGGATGTGTCTTGATTGTCGAGCCATCAACAACATAACGGTAAAGTATAGACACGTTATTCCTAGGCTTGATAACATGTTAGATGAGTTACATGGATCTTGCATTTTCTCTAAAATTGACTTGAAAAGTGGGTACCATCAGATTAGGATGAAAGAGGGTGATGAGTGGAAAACTGCATTTAAGACTAAGTATGGTTTATATGAATGGTTAGTAATGCCGTTTTGACTTACAAATGCACCAAGTACATTTATGCGTTTAATGAATCATGTGTTGCGTGCATTCATAGGTAAGTTTATGGTTGTGTATTTTGATGACATTTTGATCTATAGCAAGAACTTAACAGAGCATTTTGATTATTTGCGTAATGTACTTAGTGTGTTGCGTTGTGAGAAATTGTATGCTAATCTTAAAAAGTGTGCCTTCTGCTTGGAAAAAATTGTGTTTCTTGGCTATGTTGTAACTGCACAGGGTATCGAGATGGACGAGGAGAAAGTTAAGGCCACCCGGGAGTGGCCTACACCCAAATCGGTAAGTGAGGTAAGGAGTTTTCATGGATTAGCTAGTTTTTACAGGCATTTTGTGAAAGATTTAAGTACAATAGCTGCACCCTTGAATGAAGTTGTTAAAAAGTCAGTTGGGTTTAAATGGGGGGGAACAAGAATTGGCTTTTGTTCTTTTGAAAGACAAATTATGTTTTGCACCTGTTTTGTCTTTACCTGACTTTACAAAAGCATTTGAAATAGAGTGTGATGCATCTGGAATGGGAATAGGGGCTGTTTTGATGCAGGATCGGAGACCTATTGCGTAATTCAGTGAGAAGTTAAGTGGAGCGACCTTGAACTATCCCACTTACGACAAAGAACTCTATGCCTTGGTAAGAGCACTTGAAACATGGCAGCATTACTTGTGGCCAAAAGAGTTCATAATCCATTCAGATCATGAGTCCTTGAAACATCTGAAAGGACAAGGTAAGTTGAATAGGAGACATGCAAAATGGGTTGAATTCATTGAAACTTTTCCTTACGTGATCAAGTATAAGCAAGGCAAAGAGAACATCGTAGCCGATGCACTTTCACGCAGGTATGTTCTTTTACACACCATGAATACAAGATTGCTAGGCTTTGAATATGTGAAGGAATTGTATGGTAATGATTCTGACTTTGCTGAGATTTATAATGCATGTGGAAATTTGGCTTTCGGTAAGTTTTATTTGATGGATGGTTATTTGTTCAAAGAGAATAGAATGTGTGTTCCTGCTAGTTCTTTGCGTGAATTACTTGTTCGTGAAGCACATGGGGGTGGTTTAATGGGTCACTTTGGGGTTGCAAAAACCTTGGATATATTGCATGAGCATTTCTATTGGCCAAAGATGAAAAGAGATGTGCAACGAATTTGTGAACAATGCATTGTTTGTCGAAAGGCAAAATCTAGAGTACAACCACATGGTGTCTATACACCATTACCTGTGCCTATTGAACCTTGGGTAGATATATCTATGGACTTTGTTTTAGGTTTACCTAGGTCAAAGAAAGGTAGAGACTCTATTTTTGTTGTGGTTGATAGGTTTTCTAAAACGGCGCATTTCATCTCATATCGCAGACTTGTTCTTTAAGGAGATTGTACATTTGCATGGCATTCCTAAGAGTATTGTGTCAGATCGTGATGTTAAATTCCTTAGTTACTTTTGGAAGACCTTATGGGGAAAGTTGGGAACCAAACTTTTATTTTCGACAACATGTCATCCTCAAACAGATGGGCAAACTGAGGTAGTCAATAGAACATTATCTCAACTTTTACGTGTTGTAATACAAAAGAATTTAAAAAGTTGGGAAGAATGTTTGCCTTTTGTTGAGTTTGCTTATAATAGAACTGTGCATTCGACCACTGGTTTTTCTCCTTTTGAAATTGCTTATGGTTTTAATCCACTAACTCCTATGGACTTAATTCCTTTACCTTGTGAAGAAAGGGTAAGTGTAGATGGTGAATAGAAGGTAAAGATGGTGAGACAACTCCATGAAGGAGTTCGACTGCAAATAGAGAAAAAGAACAGACTTTACGCTTCTAAAGCAAATAAGGGACGTAAACTGGTTGTTTTCCAACCCGGTGATAGGGTTTGGGTGCACATGCGGAAGGAACGATTTCCTAACCAAAGGAAATCAAAATTACAGCCTCGTGGTGATGGTCCATTTCAGGTTTTGGAGAGAATAAATGACAACGCATACAAAATTGATCTTCCAGGTGAGTATAGTGTTAGTGCTACCTTTAATTTTGCTGATCTTACATTGTTTGACACAGATATTGATTCGAGGTCGAATCCTTTCAAGGAGAGAGGGGATGATGCAGACCAGCCTAAAAACAACAGCAAGGACCCATTACATGTTCCAAATGGTCCAATGATGCGGTCTAGGACAAAGGCATTGAAAGAGGCAATGAATGCATTGGTTTTGAAGGTTTCAACCAGGTCAGAATTGAAAGGACCATTGGATTATCAAGAGAAGACCTTAGTACATCTTATCCATGTGCAGGAGGGGTCCAATACAACCTTATTTGGGCCATGAAGTGAGGACAACAAAAGGAATCCTACTACAACTTGGAAACATGGGATTGATGGGCTGGATGGAAGAGAATAAATAAACCTTATGGGTTTTTATTTAAGTTAGTTAGCTACAGCCCAAGGCTTGTTTAGGCTTAATTAAGACTTTGTTTTCAGCTAGGATCTAAGGCTTGCTTGGATTAAGTCATGGGCTTTTCAATTTAGGATTTTTTGGTCAGTTTTGAGTGGACCTCTTTTAAGTCCACATAAGAGGTCCATTAGGGTTACTTTTTAAGAACTATTTAAACTCATGTAACTCTAATTTTGGCAGCCATTGATTAATTTTAATTCTGAACTTTTCAGTTTATGTGTGAGAGTGATTCTTGCATTCTTTAGTTCTTGAACGAACTGAACCCCGACTTATCGAAGATTAACTGGCTTCGTGGCGTCATTCTACTCATTCCAATAGTGCTGGTGTCTTGGGGCAGGTTTCCATTGTGTCACACTTCTATCAGACCTGTTTCGGCTTTCCAGGATCAGATCTCATTCTTGGTTGTGGGTTGCGTGACCATGTGATCACGAGGTTCGCATTAAAAAAGCAATCATGGAAGCATACTTCATCGATGCACTCCCTTTTTTCAAAAGCTTTTACCAAGGTCATTTTAATGGTGCAGACACTTGGTAACCCATTTTTGTGAAGTATTATTGGGTGTAGGATGTAACAACCTGATTTTTATATATATATATATATATATACTTAACACACATGGTGCCGATAATCAGCGAACTGAATCACCTCACATCATTAAAATACCATCCATACAATGGACATTTCATTTAAAAGTGAATCTTACATAAACGCGTAATATTATGGATGCATGAAATTCATATTAAAAATATACATACGTAGACATGAGTTTACATTCCTATCCTACTAATAGCCATTACAAATTTAAACAAAAGGGTCTAATAAAAGTTATGCGTTTAGTACATTAATTCATACAAAATACATTGTGATTTAGAATGCATCTACATGATTCCTTGCAAAAGTAGGTTCCCGTGTATCGGGTTCCCTAGGCATCTCATGGATGTGACGTCCCTGCAGCAGTACAAAACATTTAAGAGAATGTAATTACTTAATGATAATAATAATAATGGTGACTAAACGGTCTGGCAGTTAAATGAGGCATCAACATTTATAATTTCTTCATGTACTTGGTGCTAATAGCTTGTAATGCTTATAGATACACCATTTTTTTTTCAATCAACCATAATCTTAAACCCGGCTATCCTCATAAGGCATCATTTGCTGAGGTCAACCGTTCATTCACCACAGTCCTTCTTTATGGATACCATTAGCCAAAGCTAATCAATAGTTCTTTTGTCCCGGCCATCAATTCGGATGCCATTAGCCGAAGCTAATAGTTCTTTTGTCCCGGTCATCCATTCGGATGCCATTAGCCGAAGCTAATAGTTCTTTTGTCAACATTTAAGCATTCGACAATCTAAAATAGGCTCTAACACAATAGGATAATATTCATATTAAAGTATTTCCTTATTCAACGAATGAAAAAGGAAGGTGCAAGTCACCTACCTACTCCACCTGTGGGTTGTTCCTGTCTTGACGATGGTCCAATCCCGACCGCACCACCTACGACATCAATGGTCATAAATCAGTACATTTGTTCACATGTTCACATTCAAGAGTTCATATGTTCACATTCAAGTGTTCCACATTTTACACCATCATACCATGAAATTGTTACTAGCATTTAAGTCGTTTCTGCATAGGAGGCTTATTGTAGAAATCGGCAGCGAAACTGGTTCACTGCAGGCTGCCACTTCGGCAGCGAAAACTGGTTCGCTGCAGGCGACACAGTTTCGCCAGCAAATCATAATTCGCTGTAAAACACACCATTCGGTAGCGAATGCTAATTCGCTGTAGCCTACACAGCTTCGGCAGCGACATCACAATTCGGTGCGCTGCAAAACACACAATTCAGCAGCAAATGCTAATTCGCTGCAGCCGACATTACTTCGGCAGCGAACATCACAATTCGCTGCACTGCAAAACACACGATTCGGAAGCGAATGCTAATTTGCTGCAGCCGACACAGCTTCAGAAGCGACATCACAATTTGCTGCGCTGCAAAACACACAATTCAGCAGCAAACGCACACAACACATGTTGTAACAACCTGTCACTAATTTCCAGTAGAACACACACATTGAAACCATCAATTGCAGCACATAATCCTTCAACAAATCCCAACAGAAACACACATACATTCCAACAGAAAACACACATAAATTCCAACAGAAAACACGCATAAATTCCAACCAAAAACACACATAAATTCCAACAGAAAACACACATAAATTCCAACCAAAAACACACATGCATGCTGGCCAACCCCACAGTTAAAGTCCGCCCCCCACCCTGATTTGGTATTTCCATTTTATTCATTTTTCTTTGGTAAATGTTCTAAAATTGGCCTCATTTTATTTCTGTTTCCTTGTTCTCTTAGCTAATTTCAGTTTCCTTTACAGCTAGCTTAAGTCTTGGGTCAATTTCCTTAGGGTTTTCTTCTTAGGTCTTAAGGAGAAGAGGAAATGAGTTTCATGACCCATACCTTTCGGATTTAACTAAGTTTGAGGAAGGTTTGACACTATTCTTTCTCTTCTCCCGCTGGTTTTCTTCCTTCTTCTCTCCTCTCATGTTTTCTTCTTCTTTCCTCTCACGTTTTCCAGCCCTCTTTTTCCTTTCCTCTAAGCAACTGTCCAATCTTCTCTCAAGGTCTCAATTCTTCTTTCCTCACACGCTCATAAAACACTCTCTACTGGTTGATTTAGGTTTTTGTTGTGACAGAGGAAGGGAAGAACATTTTTTTTTGTAGTTTTGGGAAGAGGATGAGTCATCCTCTCTCTGTCCTCCTTGTATTTATACTCCCCATGAAATGTGGTGGGTTGTTTGGGGGTTGGTGTGGATGTGTTCTTATCCTTGTTTTGCTCTATCTAAAACCGTTTTTATCCCTCCCTCCCAGCTCCTTAAGGAATCGGCAGTGAAAAATGCGTCGCTGCCGATCGGGAAATTGGCATCGAAAACTGCGTCGTTGCCGATCACTAAACGAAGTCGGAACAACGCGAAACTCACCCAGTCGATGCGTTTCGCCGTTTGCGGAAGAAATCAGCGGCATAGCCCCTGATGTCCACCGGTTTTGGCCAAATTCCATCGTTTCGGCCATGAAATCGTTATTTTTGCCATTTTAGGAAAGTCTCGTTTTAGCCATAACTCTTGATTTAAATATCCGAATTGACTTTCGTCAATTAATGCTTACTCAGGACTTATCGACCTATCATATTCTGCATTTATCTCAAATATGCCATTTTTAGTAAATTTTTGGTTTAGTATCGTTTCCTTATCCATCATGGGTTAGGTTAGGGTTTTGCTTTAAACACCATTGTAAAGCCTCTGGTCGGATTATCTATTAATTATTGAATAACATTCCTCGAGTTTTGTGAGTTCATCTAGTTGCAATTCAATTACGGAATATTGACGTTGGTCGTATTCCTTTACGATTTTCTGTTGCGTCACGAATCAGTAGCGAAAACTAAGTCAACCTTTAATATATATATATATTTTCTCTTGGGTGTTTACATAGGACCTGGATTTTCTTTGAATGTTATCCACCCCATTTTAATCAATTGCATGAGCTTCTTCTTGAAGGCACCACAAGTGTGAATGCTATGCCTTGCAGCACCAACATAGTATTCGCAGGTGAGGTCGAGTTTGTACCATCAGGGTAAGGTGGCTGCAAAGGTGCATGAGGTTCAGGAGCTACTTGCTCAATGCTTATCAAGTTTTGATACATCTCATTTAAAGACAATGGTAGTGGAGGTAGTTGTTCTTTGGTTTTCTTGTAATTTCTTTTCAGGAAATTTTTAGGTGGATCTTTGGCTTGAAGATTGATGTTGGTAATTTGAGATGAAGGGTTATGGTAGTTTTGAAATTAGTTTTTCCTACCCTTATAGTCATCTTCAAAATGTTTGACATCTTTTCTCTTGCCTTCAAAGCCTTTTTTCTCTATAGCTGCAGAAATTCTACCACTTCTGATTCCTTGCTTTATTCGCTCCACCATGACTACGACATCTGTGAATTGTTGTGCTAAGCTACTGATGCACACCTCGTGATCACGTGGTCACGCAACCCACAACCAAGAATGAGATCTAATCCCGGAAAGCCGAAATAGGTCTAATAGGAGTGTGACACAATGGAAACCTGCCCCAAGGCACCAACACTATTGGAATGAGTAGAATGACGCCATTAAGCTAGTTAATCTTCGATAAGTCGGATTCAGTTCGTTCAAGAACTAAAGAATGCAAGAATCACTCTCACACATAAACTGAAAAGTTCAGAATTCAAATTATTCAATGGCTGCCAAAATTTTTGGCTAACATGAGTTTAAATAGTCTTTTAAAAACCTAACCCTAATGGACCCCTTATGTGGACTTAAATGAGGTCCACTCAAAACTGACCCAAAATCCTAAATTGAAAAGCCCATGACTAAATCCAAGCAAGCCTTGGATCTTAGCTGAAAACAAAGTCTTAATTAAGTCCAAACAAGCCTTGGGTTATAGCTAACTAACTTAAATGAAGCCCATAAGGTTTATTTATTCTCTTCCATCCAGCCCATCAATCCCATGTTTCCAAGTTGTAGTAGGATTCTTTTGGCTCCTTTGTTGTCCTCACTTCATGGCCCAAATAACGTCGAGCTGGACCCCTCCTACACATAGATACTTCAATGGTCCTTGCAATTATGACTTGGGTGAAACCTTCAAAACCACGAATCAAGCCCCTAAACATGTAATGGGTCTTTGCTGGTGTTTCTGGGCCGGTTCGCATCAGTTGCCCATCACATGTTCGTAATAGGGCGCTCTAAGCGTGTTGGCGAATAATATCACCATCTCTTTATCTAGAAGCAGAGGATGTACCTGTGCAAAAATCTCTTCATCTATGAGCATATTCCCTTATGCTTTCGTTGTCCTTTTTTTAGGTTAGACAAACTTGTTTTGTCAGGAGCAATGTCCATGTTGCACTTGCTTGATCTATCAAATCTTTCCAGCTATGGATTCTGATGTTGTCTAGTCTCATGTACCAATTCAACGTTGCCCCACTCAAATTGTATTGGAAAAAATGCATCAGTAATTTTTCATCATGCACTACTTCTGCCATTTTGTTGCAGTATAATTTTAGATGAGTGGTGAGGCATTGTGTTTGGTGTATTTGATAAATTTAGGGACATGAAATTTCTTTGGTACTACAATATTCGGGACTAGACACAATTTTGCACCTTGTACTAGGTCATATAAGTTTACCACTTCAATGACCCTAATTTTGGTTTCCGGCGTCGCCATCTTATCTTGGTTGATACCCTCTGATGCTTCTATAACCGTTGGGGTTGGTGCAATTGTTGGCGCTATAGATTGTACAAAAACTAGATTTTGATGAGGATCTTGAACCCTTTCTCATATCACCTATTCAAGGTGGTTCATTGCTTCTGTTTGAGCAGCCATTGCATATCTAGTTGAAGGACCCTCACTAGAGGCATTTCTCATGCTTTCTTGAGTAAGTTAGTAAGACAAGTCACACTAGCTTTTAGAGAATCCAGTTCTTCTTGTAAATGAGTATCACGGTATGCATGTTCTTCGTCCCCCTTACTTTTTTGGTAGAGTTGAGTGTTAGGAGCTCTTTGGGGACCTATATTTCAATATGCCAATGATATGTTAAGCACAGTGATGGATGCATGTCGATGCAAATGCATGTATCGGAGAGTTTGTATCCAAAGACAATTTCTAGGCCATTACATAAGGGGTAAGCTTTTTACCTCATCTCAAAAGTCTATGAACTGTCCAATGATTGCCTTCGGTGAAGGTAGTACATGGGTTTATAAGAAATGGTTGGGGCACAATGTGACCGCCATTATTGAGTAAACTCTCAGCTCATTGTTAAACGTTTCACGAATCTAAATCCGACTGAAAGTCATGAGCCAGACTACTATTCCCTACCTAACATAGAATTGGGTTTCTTTGCGATTTTAAAATGCATGATGAATTCATACCCGATGTTATGTGTGAATTGAAAGTAAAAATGCATACTAAAGTAGTAAAAATACATGCTAAAAATAAACTAAAGAATAAACAATCAAACAAACATAAATCAATTCGAAAATGTCCCCAACGAAGTCGCCATCTATCGCAATGATGTTTTTTTCACGCTTCGCGCCCTGCCATCCCCGAAGAGGTGTGTTTTATAGTTGTAAAGTTATGACTATGATTTTTGAGAGTCGCCACCTAGTATTGAGGTCCCTAGGAAACCTAATCGTCTGCGAGAGTCTAAGTAAGAGGACATGTTATGCAAGGGGAAGATGCATCACCCCTTGTGCACCCTACCTCAGGCAAGCTGCATTGTTGTTTGATTTTTTTTTCTAAGTCAGTTTTTTTTCATTGGTCTTTTCTAAGGTTCAAAGTAGATCTCTCTTCATGAGAAAGTCTCTACCTTATTGAGAGTCGAAAACCTAACTATTCTAAAGTTTGAATATTTTGACACCGCATCTTTTTAAAAAAACTTTTATCTGCGGGTGCACTTTACAATGTAATTTTACACCGTTATAAAAAAAACCTTTTTTAGTATCTGCAGGTGTACTTTATAGTATAATTTTACACCACAATAGCTAAAACAAAATAATTGTTAATTGTTGTTGATATTTTGGCCAAATTCCAATTGATAATCATAAACTGGTTACGATATCCAATTTTTGTTCAAAACAAGTGAAAGATGTAAAATGTAATATTTTTACAAAAACATGATTGGAAAAACCTTGGAATCCGGTCGTATGCATGAAAACAATATTTTTTTTTATGCAATTTTTTTAAATTATATTTTTTAGAAAAATTAAGATTGGGTCTGGCCCAAGTAAATGGGCTGGCCAAGCTGCTGAATTTGGGTTGGACTCGGCCCTGCCATTTGGGCAGGCCGAGTGCAGGTCCAACCCAACAATCAAAGAACAAAAAGACATGAAAACTGATTCACGTGAATAGTACAGAGTGAATTAATTCACTCTTGCATTGTTCACCTGTTACATGAATAGTAACAGGTGCTCAACTGATGGTGATGAGAGGCTTACTATCCACTGTCATCGGGTAGAGGAGGCTGAGGTGGTTCTTTGATGGTGACATCGAAAATGGTGGCATGTGGTGCCCGGGAGGAACGTCGAAGGTGGTTGCGTGGTTGTTTTGTTGCTGCTTCTCTTGCTACTGCTGTGTTGCCGGTGTTGGAGAATAACTGAGCTTGCTGGAGGAGCTGCTGGCGTGGAGGAGAAGTCGCCGATGATGAGGGGAAAGCTGGTGCTCACCAGACAAGGTTGCTGCTGGACGAGAGAGAGAGTTACCAACGTGAGTGGTTTTTGAGAGAAAGTATCAAAAACACTAATGGTTATTAGATTTTTTTGGATTGACTTCCAGGAATAAGATGATAATTTTATTATGATATAAATGTTTTTTTACTTAGTTGAATGAGATTATTTTAATAATTGTGTTTATATATATATATATATATATATATATATATAATAAAATTACTTATTTAACCATATAATAAAATAATTCAATGTCTACTACCGGAGGACATTTTTGTTTTTTTATAGAATAATATAATTATTTTGATACATTTATGAATAATTCAGTATATATGTATTACGACAAACACATATATATTAGTTCTAGGTATTCCTTGTACCTCAAGTTATGAAAACAATTGCTTCCTTTCATAAAAAAAGAACACAATATGTACCAATTTCTACGACTTTTGTAATCGCACAAATTAATTATCATAGCTCAAACACAACACATAAGATAGTATAGAGCAAGCAAGGATCGATCCCATGAGAAAGGTTCAAGTCAAATTTTTATATTATATGATATGCAAAATAGGGGGTGGAAGTTGTCTAGACTAAAGCAAACAAAAATAGAAAACTATCAAGAGAAAATTAAATAAAACTAAAATTTATCAAGATAGCAAACATTGGTTGCACGTAAACATCTACTTACAGAAATTTGAAGTGATCATGGAAAAGAAATATCAATTTACATTTTGAATATTTATCTCGTCTTAACATTGGTTAATTATCAAATCCGCCGTATAACTTAACCTAACCATCAAATAACCAAAGTATCTGTACTAGTAATTTTATTCAATGAAACCCTTAAGAATTAGATAAGTTGATTCTTAATCAAGAAAAAATAACTATTTGTAGTCTATGTTTGATTTGATTGAATATTCTACCTAAAATTAATAGCGTAGATCTTCCATAATTATTAAACGTAGTTGCTTCACAAGTTCATATACCACAACTTTGGTTTTGATACAAACTTATTAATAGATTGTCTATAATAATAACTTCGAGTCAGTTCTAGCATTTAAAATTAATAATCATAGGGAAATAAGAATAAGAGAACAAACATATTTATCATATAAACTAAAAAGAAAAAGTAAAATAGATGTCACAATTCTTGAAATTTTGAGGTTTTTGTGTCCTTGTAACCAAGAAACAAAGTTTAGTCTTGCATGTTTGCTGAACAACTAATCAAAAAAAAAAAAACATGATTTCAGGTTTGTGGAGGAGAAGGAGTGTTTTTTGTCTCTTCTGGTCATCTTCTCTTTTTCCCTCTTTCTATTTATATGCTAAGAAACCCTAGTCCATAGTCTTTTTTTTCAGTTCCTATATTACAAAATAGTTCTCCTTAAAGTATTTCAATAACTATTTCACAAAAATAAAAAATAGTCTTGCATGACATGATTTGACTTAGAGGAGCTAAATTTTGGAAATAAAAATTTGGATGTCAGTTTAGATGCTTCAAAACGCAATTTGGACTCGTTTCTTCACGAAACTTGTTTGCTGGTAGAATTTAGTTGTCATATTTGAAATATCATAACTCAATAATATGACATCATTTTGGGTTATTTAGAGATTTGATAGGTCTTTTACTCAGGAATCCAACAAAAATGAGTGTGCATCAATTGGACTTATGTAGCTCCATGTATTCAAGAATGTTCAAAGGTCAACAATGACAGATTGTGAGATTTGACTTTGAAAGCTGTGATTTCTATATTCTTCCTTATTTTATTCTCTTGCCTTAGATTTCAATAAAGGTATGTATTTTAGCTTTTTAAAGCCACTGGAATCACTTCATTTCAATATCTAGAGCTTACGCTTTGCACAAAATATTGAGTCATAGTTAAATCTGTCAATTACCTCAAATTTACTTCTTTTGCATTTTTCATCCATAAGTGCTTTCAAAACATAAGACAAAGAATATCAAAGCATTTTATATATAAAAAAAAAACTTAGGCAAAATACTAGTTAAATATGGGTGAAACTATTGAGTAATATGGTTGCATCAATGAATCTAATAAATATTTAGTGTTTAAGAGAGAATTTACCATAAATGTTTTTGAAACAATACTTTTATGAAATAGAAATATCATAATAATAAGAACTTTATATATTTTTTTGCAAAATATTTTTATCCATGAACTTTATCTTTACTCTAGATTCATAAATAAAATATTATATTTATTAATATAATATAATATAATATGAATATTCAATATAAATTAACCATTTATTTATAATAAATATGTATTTATATGAATATAATAAAATCACATGTAACTAATCAATTGACTATAAGGCATATTAAACTAACAATCTCTTGCTTACACTAAAGTCAATATATCATGTATCTATAACTATATTGTTTCATATAACATCAGTGCTTATGCATGGATAGTGACTTAGTAAGAGGACCATCCAAATTCTCTTTGATGGATACTTGTTCTATATTTATATATTTCATTTTATTGATTTATAAAATCAAATTTAATTTCTTGAGTAATTTTTTGGATCATTGATGAGACCTTGGCTCGTTTGCTTATGCAATGTCTTTACTTTTAACACAATACAAGGCACCTATATTAATAATCCTAGGAATAAACTTAGTTCATTTATGAACTTGTTAATCTAAACAATCTTTTGTTTCCTTAAACATGGTGGTTTACTTTTTGTTAGATGTAGAATCAATTTTTCTCTCTTATTTGGAACTCTTTCAACTCAAAGCATTACAATTTGGAGTAAAATATATATTGATTTGTATTTACTATATTATCAATATTTCATTGAAAAAATCTTAATCCAAACAAGTTTGAACTTCATGTTTATCTTGTTTATTAATAAATCCTATAGCCAAGTATAAAATACCATTTCCATCATATCTCCATGAATCTGTGTCTTAGAACACATATCTTTAGAGGATGTGTTCCATGCAAAATAAATAAAAAATCCATTCTTAAATTCTTCCATGCTAAGCTATTTTATCATCTAGTCTATATGTATAGATTGAGACAATATAAACAACATTCTAGATCTATCTCTATTAATCTCTTTGTTTAATATATAGATTGTTTCTCCTAATTAATTTATGGAGAAATTCTTGGATACCCAAAATTTTATTGATTAAAGTAAAAATATCTTCTTTTTTTAACAATAATGTCATCTGTATATAATATTAGGAAAATAGCATCACTCCCACTAACCTTTTATAAATACTTAGATCTATTAGGTTTTGTCTCTTCAAGTGTATCAACCAAGTTCATTAGTTGATTAATATATGAAGTCCATAACCTTAAGTCATTTCTTGGAATAAATATCATATATTTCTTACAAGTAATTGGTAGGATCATCAATTATAAGCAGCATGTCATTCATAATTTTCATAAGAGGTTCTTATCTCATTTATGCATGGCATGGCATACCAAACTTATAAGATTTTGTTTCTTAATGATCATAATAATCATCTAATGTTTTAACCTTAAAAACATATTTCATACAAATGTACTATTTAAAGAGGAATGGTGAATCTCATTATGTTTTAGATAATTCATTTTATGGTTATAACTTCAATCTAATTATTTAATTGAGTTGAAATTTTGTTATATGAATTTAAATGCTTTTTTCATATAGGGTTAAAATTCCATAATACTCAGACATCGGGAAGGGCTTTATATAAGGCTTAGACATTACTATTTAGAAATATATAGATTAGGCTTTTAATTATACAAGATTTGGACTTTGTATTTTATTTTACCTCTACTTTTAAATTAGTTAGTTATTTGAGTTTAATTTTTAGCCCACGTTTGACTAGGTTTTTTTTTCTTTTCAAGTCAAACATATAAATTCCTTTTAATTTTGTATATGAAAACACATCATTGATGTAGAATATAAATTTACATGAGAACTTTTACTTTTGGTTCTTCCTTGATTTTTTTAGAATTTATTAAAAGAGATTCTTTATGGCATTCTAAGCATATTTACCTTTGATTTTGGATACAAGTAAACAATGTATTAGGGCTCTATAACTTGATTTTAGCTTTCTTGGGTAAATATTACATTTCTTGATTATGGGTTCTAGGGTTTTGTCATTAATGCTCACATTAAAAGTCCATAATTCCAATTGTAATCTTCTTTTAAATAGAGTTTATTTCAAGTAAAGCCTATCCATCCAATGAAAAATTATTTAAATTTCAAATATGCATATCATTGTGATAACAATTTCTTTTTAAGTGTCATATTTAAGTTTCTTATTGATGTTGCTTGCCTTTTGACATGACCTATTTAAATTTCATGTCATTTTAAGTTTCTAGTCAAGTTTGGTCGACTTTTAAGGTGACCCATTTAATTTTGTTATTATTATTTTTTTATCATGGACAGTCTCTCAAGTTGACCCATTTGAGTTTCATGTATTTAAATTATTTTCTTAGCATTTAAAAATGACTTTGGAGTGTTTTCTTGTAGTTCCTTACAAACTTACTATATAAAGTCAAAAACAACTCTAATATCTTTATACTATAAGTGTTGTTCGAAGATGACAACTCTCATAACCTATTTTTACCCTTATTTTTTAACATATTACAATTTTACTTATTAGAGTTGATGCCGATAGAAGAGTCATGTTTTCTTATTAGGTATGGATGATGATTTGAAAGAATCTATCTTGGATATTCCGGGTTTCAAGTTGGGCTCCTTATCGTTTATATACTTAGGGGTCCCTTTGATTATTACCCAAATAAAACATAGTGACTTCATGGATTTGGGTGGATTCTTTATATATTTTATGGTGATTTTCATATTTTCTTTGGCATAACTAGTTTGCTAAAAATTTGTCTCTCAAGACAAGTTAAGTTTTTTAGTTACCATAAAACTAAATGGTGATTTTTTTTTCTATTTTCCTTATCGATCTTAATCAACTAATTGAGATGTCCCTTATAAAACATGATGACCTAGTTAGAATAAACCAATTATTACAGATATTGTCAATATTATATATTTAGGATTTAAGTGTTGTGGTGTATGTTTAGGGTTTAGGGTTAGAGTTTGTAGTTTGGGTTTTGATTTTATGGTTTGGATTTGTGGTTAGGGTTAGCATTTAGGGTTTGGGTTGGAGATTTAGTTAGAGTTTGGGTTTGAGATTTAGTTAGGTTGACCTAAATAAGTTCAAGATTGCAACTTAATTTTTTAGTTAAAAGATTGCATTGTTTCTAACATTTAGAATCTAGGAATTGTAATATATTCCTAAATATTTTTTGGGTTGTGTGAGTTTTCCATATATTTTTCATGTGTTAGGTTAACTAAAAAAATCTCTATTAGAAGTCAAGAAATAATTTGGCTCGATGGGACTTTATCAAAACAACTAAATGATGTGGAGTGTGTTTAACTTTACATATGAATAGTGGGTAAGTTTAATATATAGTTTTTATTCATTTTAAACATTTTTGTCTCGTAAATCGATTGGTTAACACGTCTCTAATGAGCCGAGATCACAAGCTCAAGCTCTAGAAGACCTTTATGTGACATATAACTTATTTCTGTTTTTTAAAGAAAAAAAGTAGCGAACAACAACTCCAAGTCCACACCCCTAATAACAAAAATATTGGCTTGGATGCGTGAGCTATATTTTGGAGTGCGATTGAGGTTGATTTCAGAAATATAGCAAAATGATATTTTATTAATTTTTTAAAATTCATTTTTTACATCAGCACATGAAAATGATTTAAAAAAACCAACTTTTTTTTTAATTTAAGGTAAAAAATAAAAATAAAAATTTCTATTTTTTAAAAAAATTATCTTTGAAACGCAATGCCAAACAAGACCTAAACTCATGCATTTGGGCTTTTTGTATTATTTTGCTGGCCCTATGAGTTAGTTTTTTACCTTTTGTTTTTTTAGATTTAATTTTTAATTTTATTATTTAATCCTTTAATATTGGGTTTGTATTAAATTTTATTATTTAGTATTAAATTGTTAAGAAATTAGATTTTTTATTTTTCATTGTATAAAAAAATTAACTTAACCTAATTTAACTCATTACTTGAGTCATAAGTGTGGTAAATTTACTTCGGTTTACTTAAATTATTTTTGGAATAGTTCAACTTACAAGATCCTAACGTAATAATTTCTATAAAAAATTTAGTAAAAAGCCGGATTAAGTAAATAATAGAATTGATATTGTTTTTAAGTTTGAACTAATATACGAATCTGAATCTGATGATAATGCTGAGAAATTTTCTACATTCTAGATATATTTTTCCATTATGTTTCAAGGATAAATGAGAGGAGAAGTGACCAATGATGGAAGTTGACTGGTAGCAGTGGAGATAAGGTTGCAGATGTGTTTCAGGCAGTCTACCAATGAGCTCATCGCTTAGCTTTTTGCACGTCCCACATGAAGGAAGCCACCCACCCGTCCACACATGTGTACTTCAACTTATTGACTGTTACCACTCACTACACTTGAAGCTCTACCAGTCAGTTCGAATTTATTTATTTTTGAGTTTAAATTTTAGACCATATCACACAAGTTCCAATTAAATTTATTTAGTTTCGAATAATTTTTTAAAAGTTAGATTGTCGTAAACAACAAATTATTTAATTGTTTAACTTTCAATAATAATCCACATAAACAGCAAGTGAAAAAATCTTCTAAATTTCTATTTAAGAGAGAGATTATTATGCCTAAAGTGGTAGTTTTTTATTTTGTAACTTACATATTTTTTTGTCTAACAGGCAACCACTAAAAAATAAAAGTCATAAATTACTATTTATAAAGAAATTTGAAAAACCCTATAAATTAGCAAAATATGTATTTGACCCTTGAATAATATTCATATATAAATTCAAGATAATTTTAGAAATTAACTCAATCAAGTCCTTGATTTTTCTAGATCTAGAAATATAATCTTGTATTAATTATATTTTAGTCCTTAATTTCTAAAATATATTTTAATTGATTCGTACTTAATTAAGTCATCCTAGTTTAATTAAGATAACATGTAACATGATCAAAACATAATATTTTTTTATATAAGATAACTTAGTGATATCAAGTCTAAGGATTATTTACACAATCTTTTCTTGATCTTTTCTGTAGAAATGAGTGATATCTCTATATAAAATTCTCATTCGGGTCATTCAGTGTACATATTATATGTCAAATACCTACGTTTTTATATCGCAACTTATAAGAATAATACATCATTTTATGAAAGAAAGAACATGAAATATAAGTCTATTCAGCTGTAATAAATATCAAGTATTTAAAAGAACATAAACCATCAATATTTTTAAAACAATAAAACTTTTATAATTATAACAACTTTTAAAAGATATGTTAGCTTGCCTTCTTTCTTTTTTTAAGAAAACAAAGTTGAGTGGTTGATGAAGTGAAACCATTGTTTCATACTTCTATACTTTCCCTGCAACTTGTTTTTTATTTTCTTGTAAATATTGGTCATTATAATCTCTCTATTTCACTTTTATATGAATTGAGTTTTTTAGTATTGTTGCAAATAGCAATGGTTATTGTATTATATTTTTAAATTAGTTAATATATAATTATTGACTTTTTAATAAATATATATAACTTTAATAAACAAGTTCACTAGATTTTGTCATGATACGTCAAGAACGTATTTTTAAATTGACTCCCTGTTGGACCCGCAAATTATAGATGTTTTGAACCGGCGTTTTCTAGGCAGGCGATGATGATATCTCCATGATATAAAAAATGACCCTCCTCTTCTTCTCCCTCGTCGCAGTTCAATCCCGATCCACTTTATTAAAGAGGCGAAGAGAGAACAAAACATAAAAAAGAAACAATCTACAGTACTCGCAGAGCCGAAAGATGTGCTACAAGGTGACATGCTCAACGTGCGGTAAGACCACATGGAGTGGTTGCGGCAGGCATGTTCTTTCCGTTTATAGGGGCATCCCTGAAGGGCAACACTGTCTCTGCCGTGAATGGCCTGGTGTCGATCCTAATAACCCCAATGGAAATGGTGCTGGATCCTCTTCCTCTTGCTCTATTCTATGATTCCTCTCTTAATACTTTTTCTGGTAACTATTTGCTGCCTTCCGTTTTAGTGTGTGTTAATTGTCTTAATTTCTCCCTGAATAACAACATAGTTATAAACTGTTTTCAGTTTTCGTTGCCCTCCGTAGCCAAAATGAAGTTGAATTTTGTTTTGATTCACTGTTATTGGTGCCAAAACTATAGAACTTCAATATCTCACCGAAGCCTAGTCTTAGCGTTGCAAAATCTCTTTGCAGGTTACTGGAGTCACACCAGAAATAATTCAGAAACTTGAATTAATTCAATTGGAAATAATCAACTACTTGTCTCTTTACAAACTTCTTCTTAAATAGTCTAATTTCTCACAAGACTTCAATCTAAAATAGGAAAGCAATAAAATAGGAAATCAAATAAGTAATTGAGGTGGTAACGGGTCTGAACAATCAAGGGGATTTGAGCAATTAGAATTCTAGGCTTGCTGAATCTCCAGACTCCGAATGTGTGTAGATTACGGGTCCCTTTCCAAATTTGGCTCAATTGAATTATCTCCCCCATCCATGCTGATTCCATCCTGATCTGCAACGGCTACTTGGCTTGAATTTCCCTCCTGATTTGCATCAATTGCCGCCCCTCCTGAAGAACTTGACTCCGGCAAGTTATGCTGGCGATAGGCAGTGAATAGTTGTGGGTGTAGGCGGTTCAATTCTGATGCTTGTAACCAAACTGATTCTGAATTTGGACGATTTTTCCATTGGACTAAGAACTTGTAATATCCCCCTCGTCGAGTGGACACAAATTGATGATCAATAATTGAGGCAATTTCATCACGCGGTGCTGTTTGTTCAGGCAAGGACACGATTGGTGATGTTGCTGGATTTGTGGGGTACGGAATTTCACCTTTGAAAGCAGTGAGGTCTTCAATGTTGAACACAGGGCTGATCATAAAATCAGAAGGTAGTTCAATGACATATGCATTTTGGCCCATCTTCTTAAGGACTTTGAAGGGACCTGCTCGCCGGGCATGTAGCTTGGTGAAACTTCCTGGAGGGAAACGCTCTGGTTTTAAGCGAACCAGGACCATATCTCCTTCACTGAATTGTCGATCCCTCCTATGAGTATTGGCGGCTGTTGCGTAGGAGTTGGCGCTAATTGTCAGTCTTCGTTTGCATTCGTCATGGAGCTCTTGCATATAACTGGAGAAGTCCAGTGCAGCTTCACTTGGTCGTGGTGGCAATGGTAGTGAATTGATGTCTACGGGAGTGTTGGGGCGAGAGCCATAGACAATTTCAAAAGGAGTGCAACCTGTGGACCTGTTCACAGAATTGTTAAAAGAAAATTCAGCATGAGGAATTACCATGTCCCAACTTGTGGCGTGATCTTCCACAAGGCAGCGTAGTAAATTGCCGAGACTTCGGTTCGTCACTTCAGTTTGGCCATCCGTTTGGGGATGAAATGCACTAGAGAACATCAGTTTTGTTCCCATCTTCGCCCAAAGTGTCTTCCAAAAATAGCTTACGAATTTGACATCTCTATCCGAGACTATTGAGGTTGGAATGCCGTGCAAGCGGACAACTTCTTGGATGAACAAGGCTGCCACCTTAGATGCATCAAACGTCTTGTGACAGGGAATGAAATGAGCCATTTTTGAAAATCGATCCACTACTACCATGATGGAGTCGTGTTGCCGCTGAGTTCTTGGTAGTCCTAGTACAAAGTCCATGCTCACATGCTGCCATGGTTTGTCTGGAATCGGTAGTGGAGTGTATAGACCTGCTTGACGTTTTGTACCCTTATTTATTTGGCAATTCCTGCATCTATCCACCACTGTATGCACATCTCTCCGTAGTCTTGGCCAATAGAACCGATCAACCACTATAGCATAGGTCTTGTCATAGCCGAAATGGCCAGCTAAGCCACCACCATGGAGTTCTGAAATTAAAAACTCACGGAAGGATCCGCGTGGGACACATAAACGTGATTTGAAAAATAGGAACCCTTCACGCAGCATGTAATTGCCTTGAGGTTGTCGTTCCTGTGCTGATAAGCTAGTCCAGATTTCGCCAAAGTCCTCATCTGTAGCATATTCATTTTTTAGGCATTCAAATTCAGTTACCTTTACCGAAGATAAGTGTAGCAAATGGGGTCTCCTGCTCAGTGCGTCTGCCACCTTGTTCTCCACCCCTGCTTTGTGCTTAATGACAAAGTCGAATTGTTGGATATAATCCATCCAACGAGCATGGCGTGCATTCATCTTATTCTGTGAATTCAAGTGTTTCAAAGAGTCATGGTCAGTATAAAGGATAAACTCTCTATGTATCAAGTAGGGCCTCCAATGCTTCAACGTTTGTATTAGAGCATAAAACTCCATATCATAGGCTGAGTAACGCCTGCGGGTTTCATTAAGTTTCTCGTTGAAAAAGGCGATGGGATGACCTTCTTGGCTCAAAACACCTCCAATCCCTACATGGGATGCATCACACGCCACTTCGAAAACCTTAGAAAAATCAGGTAACCTGAGCACCGGCGTCTGTCCCATCTTCTTTTTGATCTCCTGGAAAGCTTTGTCAGCTGCGTTGCTCCACAAAAATGTTTTGCTTTTGAGGCTTTCAGTGATTGGGGCCATAATAGTACTGAAGTTGCGAATGAATCGTCGATAGAAAGTGGCCAAACCATGAAAGCTCCTGACTTCTGAAAAATTCTGAGGTGTAGGCCATGACTGAACAGCCTGAGTTTTGGAAGGATCAGCCTTGACGCCTTGGCTGGAAACAATAAACCCCAGAAAATTGACACTCTCCTTCATGAATGAACACTTATCCCTATTGATAAATAGCTTTTCCGTGCGCAATATTGTCAGAACCTGCTGAACGTGATGAAGGTGGTCCTGTATGTTGTGACTGAAAATTAAGATATCGTCAAAGTAGACGACGACAAACTTTCCCAAGAATGGCTTGAGCACTTGAGTCATAACACGCATGAAGGTGCTAGGTGCGTTAGTTAATCCGAAGGGCATGACTAACCATTCGAATAAGCCATCCTTTGATTTGAATGCGGTTTTCCATTCATCGCCTAACCGAATTCGAACTTGGTGATAACCACTCCGGAGATCAATCTTAGTAAAAATGGAAGAGCCACTTAGTAGGTCCAATATGTCATCAAGCCGCGGTATGGGAAATCAGTATTTCACTGTGATCTTGTTGATTGCGCGGCTCTCAACACACATTCTCCAGCCGCCGTCTTTTTTTGGTGTTAGTAAAACGGGGACAGCGCAAGGGCTGAAGCTTTCTCGGATGAACCCTTTGTTCAGTAGCTCCTGAATCTGTCGACTGAGCTCTTCATTTTCTGTAGGGCTCATTCGGTAGTGTGGAACATTTGGTAAAGTAGACCCCGGAATTAAGTCGATAGCATGTTGAATTTCCCTCATGGGAGGCAGCTGATTGGGCATCTCGGCTGGCATGATGTCCTGAAATGCACTCAGCAAATCCGAGAGTTCTATTGGTGAATGGCTGTCACCTTGTTTCCTTTCCCGTGTAATTAACATGAGCACCATCTTTGTTTCTTGCATGGCTTGTGTAAATTGACTCATTGTCAATACTGGCGCAACCTCCTGTTTAGTTTCGAAATCAGTGATCTGCAAGGGATCCAAGACCAGCTTCTTCCCCTTAAAATTGAATGAATATGTGTTAGCATATCCATCATAGATTACCCTTCGATCATACAGCCAAGGTCTTCCCAATAGCATGTGGCAAATAGTCATGGGGATCACATCACACCAAGCTTCGTCTACATACGTTTTCCCCAAGGAAAATGTAATCAAACAACGCCTCTTCACAAGGATTGAATTGGTGTCATTCACCCAATTAATCTTATACGGGCTGGGATGTTTTTCCGTCTTCAATCCCAAGCGCTCGATGGCTGTTTCTGAGATCACATTCATGCCACTTCCATTGTCGATAATAACATTCATTGCTCGACCATTGTGCTCCATACGGGTGTGGAAAATATTAGTGCGCAGCCATTTGGGATTGGCTTGCAATTCTCTCCTTGAACCTGTTAGCACTCTGCTAATGACGCAACTGGGCAGGTTTGAGGCACCTAGGTGCTCACTTTCATATTCAAAGTCATCACACGTTTCCTCCACTTCTGCGCCCTCTTCCCCTTCCATCGCAGCCAGCTCCTTCTCGCAAATAAAGGCTAGCTTTTTATCTTTCGTTGGACACACCACAGCATAGTGACCAATTCCTTTGCATTTGTAACATTGTGGGCCATCATTGGCAGGCCTTGTCCCTCTTGAACCTCCATTGTTCATGCTCCTAAATTGTTCCCGTGGAGCTACAGCCCTCTGAAATTGATTCGTAGCTGTGTAATCCTGCTTCGCCTCTGTCACTGTAAATCTCCTTCCAGTAGGCTGCAATGTCTGCTTTTCAAGGCGGAGGGCCAATTGATAAGCCTCCTCAACATTAATCAACCTAGCAGTCCACATGTCCCTGCGTAAGTCATCCCTTAATCCCGTCCGATAACGGGCCAAAGTCTGTTGTTCAGTCTCCACGATCTTGCTGCGAACAGTCAGCTCATGAAATCGATCCGTGAACTGATCAACACTCATTGATCCCTGCCTAAGCTGAAGCATTTCTTCAAACATCATCTGTTCATAATCAATGGGCAAGTATTTTTCTTTGAGACGTTCTTTCATTTCTTCCCAATTCGCAACTGCTGGACGTCTAGTGCGTCGCAATTGTTCCTCAACACTCCCCCACCATGCTCGTGCGTGTCCCTTCAGCTTCATCCGAATATAGCGCACCTTCCTGTCCTCTGAAACTGAGAACCAGTCGAAGTAATCTTCAATGGCTGTCAACAAGTCCTCGAAGGCATTAGGCTCTAGCTTCCCAAAAAAATCTGGGATATCAACCTTCATTCTCTTGGTTAACTCGTCGAGAGGTTGGTAGTCTGCACCATGATTATCATACCGTCGGTTTGTATTATGTCTTTGAGGTCTATTTCGAATTTCATGTTCTTCAAAATCCTGATTCTCCTCCTCGTTCTGGTAAACAACTTCGTCTTCATCATCATGTAGCCTCCCCGCATACGCTGCTCTGCGCCTTTGTTGAACAGGAGTGCTATATCCCTCCCTAATTCCGCGTTCCTCCATGACGTCCAGCCGACGCATGATTTGTGCCATAACCGTGGCGATTTGATCAACTTGGAAATGCAATTGGGTTGGCTCTGCCTCATGGTTATTTGGGTGGTGGTTTGTGTTTTGGTGACTAGAGCTGGATTGGTTTGTGTGGTTTGGGTTAGGGCTGTTAAGGTTCGGGTTATTCGGGTTGTAGCTGGTAGGTCCTGGGCTATTTGGGTTTTGTGTGGTTGGTTGCGGGTTGATGTGGTTTTGGTTGGTTGGTGGCTGGTTGCCTGGGTTGTGGGTGGCTGGGTGTGGGTTGTTCAAATTTTGGGTGGTTGCCATGGCGTAAGAAGTGCCACTGCGGGTTACAGGCATAGGTAGATACCTGGCTCTGATACCAAATTGGTGCCAAAACTATAGAACTTCAATATCTCACTGAAGCCTAGTCTTAGCGTTGCAAAATCTCTTTGCAGGTTACTGGAGTCACACCAGAAATAATTCAGAAACTTGAATTAATTCAATTGGAAATAATCAACTACTTGTCTCTTTACAAACTTCTTCTTAAATAGTCTAATTTCTCACAAGACTTCAATCTAAAATAGGAAAGCAATAAAATAGGAAATCAAATAAGTAATTGAGGTGGTAACGGGTCTGAACAATCAAGGGGATTTGAGCAATTAGAATTCTAGGCTTGCTGAATCTCCAGACTCCGAATGTGTGTAGATTACGGGTCCCTTTCCAAATTTGGCTCAATTGAATTATCTCCCCCATCCATGTTGATTCCATCCTGATCTGCAACGGCTACTTGGCTTGAATTTCCCTCCTGATTTGCATCAGTTATAGTCACGAAATAATGGAAACGACTCTGTTTCTCAATGGCACTTTCTTCGTAACTATTTTGTTGTTGACTTTGTCGTCCTTGTGTGGGAACTCTTCAGCACTGAAAAAGCATGTATGGTTATACATCTTGTAACATATTTGAGAGATTGGAATCGTTTAGTTTAAACTAGTTACTGGCCCATATAATCTATCAATACGTTTTTTATTGCCAGAAAAAGTCTTATTTCTAATCTAAAACTTGAAGCTTAGTTTAATAAAATTAATGAAGGCTTTCATGAGTAGTAAATGTCAACATGTTAATATAATGAATCTTATAAATATACATAGATCAAGAAATTTTATGCTTGTTTAAATAAGGTAAAAATAAATTGTTGTTTAGTTTTACATAGCATAACTTTATAATAAACTAATGGATCGACTTGTATAAGAATTCAAAGGTGTTTTTGTATTTTGTGGTAAGATATTTGTTAATTGAAGTTTAGGAAGGCCTTGTGACATAAATCACAACAGGTTGTATGAATTTTGTTGTTGCGATATGGCGGTTGCACAAATTAATTACCTTAACTTAAAACAAATCACACAAGATAATATAAAGTAAGCAAGGGATCGATCCCTCGAGGACAATTTAGTTTGGATTTTCGTGCTATATGTCATGCAATGGGTTAGGGGAGGTTAGAATTTGTTTAGGCTAGGCTAAACCAAACTAAGCAAACTAAGTGAAAACTATATAAAACCATAATTTATCAGTAAAACAAACCTTGGTCACAAGTCAACATCCATTGTTGCAATGTCACGGTTGCACAAATTAATTACCCTAGCTTAAAACAAATCAAACAAGATAGTATAGAGCAAGCAAGGGGTCGATCCCACGAGGACGATTTAGTTCAGATTTTCGTGTTATATGTTATGCAATTGTGGGGGTTGGAAGTTGTCTAGGCTAGGCTAAAGCAAACTAAGCAAAAATTATATAAAACTAAAATTTATCAATAAAGCAAACCTTGGTCGCAAATCAACATCCACTTACATAAATCAGAACTGATCATAGAAACGACACATCAATTTATATTCTGAATATTTATCTCTTCTTAAAATTGGTTCGTTAACGGATCCGCCGTATAACTTACCCTAACCATCAAACAACCACAGTGTCCGCACTAGTAATTTGATTCAATGGCAGCATTAAAATCTAGATAAATTGATCAATTAAGAAATATAATTGTCCGCAATATATGTTTAGTTCAATTGAATGTTCTCCTTAAGATTAATAACATAGATCCGCTACAATTATTAACTTAGTTGCTTCATAAGTTCATATACCACAACATCCGGTTTTGATATCAAACTTAGCAATCGATTGTCTACAATAATAACTTCGAGTCTGCTCTTAGCAATTAAATAAACAATCATAGGAAAATAAGCATAGGAGAACAAACATATTCATCATATAAAATGAAAAATTGAGGTAAAAATAGATCTCACAGTTCTTGAAATCTGAAGGTTTCCGTGTCCTTGCAACCAAGCAAAAGAGTCTAGTCTTGCATGTTTATTGAACAACTAAAAAAAAGATGGAAGAAAACATGATTTAGGGTTTGGAGGAGGAAGATTTGTGTTTTCTTTGTTGTTGGCCGCCACTTCCTTGCTCCTCTCCTCCTTTATATATGCTTAGAAACCCTAGTATCTATTTTACAAAATAGTCCTTCCTTAAGTTGATAGAATTTAGTTGTCCCTTGTAAAATTCATATCACCTTCATATCACATCGTTCTGATCAACAATTGGGAATGTTTATAGGTCTTTTAGTCCTGAATCCACCAAAATTAAGTTGGCATCAATCAGACTTCTGTAGCTCGAGATATTGAAGTTGGAATGGACAAAGGTCAATATCGGTAGATTGCAAGATTTGACTTTGAAGGCTGCGATTTCCATGATCATCCTTATTTTATTTCTTTTTCCTTAGCTTTCCATAAATTTATTGATGTTAGCTTTTGAATGTCACTGGAATCACTTCATTTCGATCTCTAGAGCTTCCGCTCTGCACAAAACACCGACTGAAGGTCAAATCTGTCAATCAGCTCCAATTACCTCCTTTTTGTATCTTTCATCCAAAAATTCCTTCAAAACATAAAACAAAGAATATCAAGACATTTTATACACAAAACATATGCAAAACACTAGGTAAATATGGATGAAACTATCAAATAATATGGTCGCATCAGTTCCACTAGTAGATGACATGGTTTCCCGTAAATCATCCTAAAAGGTGACATTCCTATTGGTGATTTGTAAGCAGTCTGATAAGCCCAAAGTGCATCACCAAGTAGCAGAGTCCAACCTCGCGATTAGGTTGCATTGTCTTCTCCAAAATGGACTTAATTTCTCGATTTGAAATATCAGCTTGGCCATTCATTTGAGGATGGTATGTCGTAGAAGTCTGATGAGTCATATGATATTTGCGTAATAATGCTTCCATTGAACAATTACAAAAATGCGTGCCATGATCACTAATGATAGCTTTAGGGATTCCAAACCTTTCAAATATATGAATTTTGACAAAATCTACAACAACTTTAGCATCATTAGTTCGCATGGCTTTGCCTCAATCCATTTGGACACATAATCAACTGCAAAAAGGATATAAAGATTGCCAAAAGAAGAAGGAAATGGACCCATAAAATCAATACCCCAAACATCAAAAATCTCGCTTACAAGAATATTCATTAAAGGCATTTGATTCTTATTAGTGATATTACCTATTTTTGGACATTTTTCACATGATTTGCAAAAATGATATGCATCCTTAAAAATAGAAGGCCAATAAAAACCACTTTCAAGTACCTTATGAGCTGTTCTTTTTGCTCTAAAATGTGAGAATGGAATGAAATTCATCTTATGGTACACATCTCCTAACTATGATTTCAATGCTCTTTCTTATTTTATTTCTTTTTCCTTAACTTTACAGAAAGTTATGGATGTTAGCTTTTGAATGCCATTAGAATCACTTCATTTTGATCTCTAGAGCTTCTGTTCTACAAAAAAACATCGATTGAAGGTCAAATCTGTCAATTAGCTCCAATTACCTCATTTTTGCATCTTTCATCCAAAAATGCCTTCAAAACATAAAACAAAAAATATCAAGACATTTTATACACAAAACATATGCAAAACACTAGGTAGATATGGGTGAAACTATCAAATAATATGGTTGCATCATTTGTTATTTTTTTATTTATTTCTGAACTTACTATTTTATAGTGATCCTTATCCTACAAAGATATGACAACTTGTTCTAAGAATTTTGCTAAAAGAAGGAAATAAAAGTTTCTATGTTTTTGAGAGGATTCTTTAAAGTAACAACTAATATCCTAGACAAATAAGGACATTAAAGGGGATGTAACTTTAGCAATCCAATTCTTATCTTGTTTTGGATATTTAAAGGTGGCGACAAAGATCCTAGTATTTTTAGTACGAAGATTTTATTCATGTTATCATTAGAAATTGTATGTCTTGGGTTATTTTGTTTAACAAAGCGCAAAATTTTAGTTTATGTGTAAGGTTTTCTGTTTTTATTATTTTCTTAATGTTTGGGTTTAATCTCAATTTAGTTTTCAGCTAGGACCAAATGCGTGCTTGAATCAATTTTTTAGCTTATTAATTTAGAGTTTTTAGTCAATTTTATAAGTGAGTCAAATCAGTGTACTTGGGTAGATCTATTAGAGTTATATTTCTAGAAGTATTTAAACTCTTATAGGGCCTAAAAAGGGGGACATTTTTTATCAATAACAAAAAATCATTTTTTTAA
Organism: Salix brachista; assembly: GCA_009078335.1. Taxonomy (NCBI): domain Eukaryota; kingdom Viridiplantae; phylum Streptophyta; class Magnoliopsida; order Malpighiales; family Salicaceae; genus Salix; species Salix brachista. The sequence continues at coordinate 11,496,208 of CM018576.1, forward strand.
CTTGTGTAACAATGATTCTTACCTTTTTTAGTTTTTCAACGAGCTGAATCTGACTTATCAAAGATTAATTGGCTTTGTGACATTATTTGATCTCATTTCAACAATGTTGGTGTCTTGGCACAAGTTTCTATAGAATCACACTTCTATTAAACTTTTTTTGGCTTTTCAGGATCAAATTTCAAACTTGATTTTAGATTTTGTAACCTCGTGATCACAAGGTTCACGTTAAAATTCATGATCAAGTCTACTAATAAAATATTAATTAATAAGTTTCATATGAAATACCTGAGTTTTGAAAATTCATGTTGTGAATGAAAGCTTTTAGGACATCTTATAGGATGGTATTATTCTAATCTTATTATGATGAGAAAATTCTTAATAATTTTTTTAAATATGACAATAAAGGTGTAGTGTTTTGAAATTTTTAATAAGAAAAATACATGAATGCCCTTAATGGCTTAGAATTAGGTTAAGGGTAGGGTAGTAATTGCATAAGCTTATAAATATAAATAGAAAAGAAGAGAAGAGAAAAAGGAAAAACAAAAAAAAGAAAAGAGATTAGGTCTGAAATTGAGAGAGAGAATCGAGAAGAGAGGAAGAAAGAAGAAGAAGAAGAGAAAAGAGGGAAAGAGAAGAGGAAGAGAAAGGAAGAAGGAGAAATAAGTTGTTAAGGTAATGTGTGTGTTTTATTATGTATAAATGTGATTATTAGCTATGATTTTGCTTGTATGGGTTGTTAGGGTTTGAGAATTTTATTTGGGTTTGATTGATGAATTAAGAGAGATGTTAAGGGTTGAATGTGTTGGGTAATAGTTTAATTAGTTTGATTGTAGATGATTTTGAAGTTTTGAGATGTTTGGTTTAAGAAAATATTGAGAAAAATGGTGAATAATGTTGATAAATTTCGAAATCCCTTGCTGGAAATTCTGGGTTGAGGTTGAAGATGACAAAAATTCATTTTGGTCCTTTTGGTGAAAATTACAGTTTAGTCCCCGAACTTTGGAAAAATTACAGTTTGGTCCCTAGGGTGAAATTGGAGATTCTGGACAGAATTGAGGATGAATTATGGACAAGATTTTAGGATAGCTATGAATTTATGAAGTGTTCAATTTAGTCCTTCAATTTGTTAAAATTACAATTTGACCCTAAAAATATAAGAAAATTTCAGAATGGTCCCTAAGAGAAATATTAGTATTTCTGATTGGTTTGATGGACAATTGAAGCTCATTTGATGGATTAATATCAATTTTACAAATTGTGTATTTTGGAATTAGATTTCGGAAGAAACCTTTGTTTTAGGTTTTTGCGAAGAAATGGATAGTTTGATTCAAAAACACATAGGATTATGAGTTGAACACTTAGATATGTTATTAAACTTATTTTACTTCTTTTGAGTCATTTTGAGCATATCTTCTTTTATATATATTCAGATAATCCCGGTATTCAACCTGCGGGACATCAGTAGGATTTCGTCAACACTCTACTTCTGAACCTTGTCTGCTTTTGAGTCCGGTGAGTGGATAATATTTAATATGCATGAGAAATAGTATAAATATTTGAATTTGCTAGTATAAATTGGATTATGCTTTTTGATAATATATACCTTGATTATATTCTTGATATGATAAAGCATAATCATTTGTTGAATATATGTTCTTGATATGAGCCCATATCTGTTTGTGAATTGATAGCTCCTCATTTGATTGATATCATGAGTAGAGCCTTTAGATATGAATATGTTTGTTTGAATATCAGATATACCTATGGTATGCCAGTCAGAATACCCATGCTAACAGGGTAGTGTTAGCCTTTGTGCACATCGTATCTGAAACCCTAGTTGGTCGGGGGAGTCACCAACCTGTGTGGACTGATCATCCCACAGTACGGAGCCTCATGCTCATTGCATTCTGATTTTCTGACGAGCTTTACCTATACATTCTTGTTATGACCTATTTGAGAAATTCCTTGTAAGAACTTTGAGCCGATTTGATAATATACTTCTCTTTGTTGTATTATCTCGTATGTGTATATTGGATATTATCTACTCACTGAGTTGTTGAACTCACCCCCTCATTATTCATCATTTTCAGGGTCGTAGCTTGCTAGCAGGTCATTTTTGTCCTACTCTTGGAACCTGCTATTTTGGTTGTACTTGATACTTTTGTTCTTATGTCTAGCTAGTGCTCCACAATTGTAATTGTATATAATCAACTCTTGTATTAAGACAATCGAATTATGTTATAAAGTTTACTTTGATATTCCCGCTGCGTTAAATTCTGGAGTTGAATGATAAGTTTGTGTGTAAGTTTGGGTTCGCATAGGTGTGGAACCTTGGAGGGGGACCATGCCTATGTGCCGGTCACGGATCCGGGAATTGGGTCGTGACAAAGATGGTATCAGAGCCAGGTTTATAAATGAATAAAAGTAAAAGAGTAAGTGACAAAAGATAAAAAGAAGGGTAGTAGTTACGACTTAGTATCAAAGCTTGTTATTCATGAAATAATAGTAAAGTTAGGATTCGTATTGTGGAGCATTAGGATCCGTTTTGTCTTGTCTGTTATCCTTGAAATTCTGAATTCTCATCAAGCATGTCTTCTTGATTCCTTATTGTCTTGTTGTTATGCTTGAAATTTTGAACTCTCATCAAGCATGTCTTCTTAATTCCTTATGTTTTTCTATAGATATGCTTTCCGATAATTATACGATAACTATTGTGCTATTGTTTCGACATGACAAAAATGTTCGTCCTTATATGATATGTCGAGGAATAGACATATAGCTAATACTATTGGAGTATGTGACGATCAGAAAGGTGTCCATATTGTGTAGTTAAGAAATGCAAGGTATATTCCTTATAGGAGGGGTGATGTATTCGCACTTGAATATATTCTTTTTGTTTGCACTTTTGAATCAAAAGTTTTGTTTGATACGGGTGCAACCCTTTAGTTTATGTCCCTATATTTTGCCATGAGGTTAGATAGACAACCAACTCTATTAGAATTAGTTTCTACTCCTTTGGATGAATCGATATTGGTGAAGTATGTGTATCAAAATTGCGAGATAGAAATTGGAGATAAGATCCTTATGGGAGACTTGAATGTCTTAGATATGATTGATTTTGATGTGATTTTGAGAATGGATTGGTTGTCAAAGCATAGGGCTTCAGTAAATTGTTGGGGTAAGGAGGTAGTATTTGATTTAGATGGAGAAACAGGGTTAGTGTTTCGAGGAGATAAGATTGTGTCTTCATCAATTATGTTGTCGACTATCACGAGAAGAATGGTACGAAAAGGGGTACAATGTTACCTAGCACACATAGTGGATGTAGATAAGGAAATTCCCCAGTTGGACCAAGTTCCTATAGCGAAGGAGTTCTTTGATGTATTTCCTGATGAGTTACCTGGATTGCTGCAACCATTGTTGATACCAGAATGGAAGTGGGAAAGGATCGCAATGGACTTCGTGACAGGATTGCCTAGGAGTCAGGAGGGTTATGATTCAATATGGGTGATTGTTGATAGATTGACAAAATCAGCCCATTTCCTACCAGTTAGGATTACTTATGGGTATGCGAAGTTGGCAGAATTGTTTATTAGCGAGATTGTACGATTGCATGGAGTGCCAATCTCGATAATTTTAGATAGAGGTCCACAATTCACATCGCGATTTTGGGTGAAGTTTCAGGAAACGATGGGTAGTAAAGTGCAGTTGAGCACAACTTTTCACCCTCAGACTGATGGTCAGTCTGAAAGGACTATTCAGATTTTGGAGGATATGTTGAGAGCTTGTGTTATGAATTTTGGGGTTGGTTGGAGTAAGTTCCTATCATTAGTGGAATTTGCTTACAACAATAGTTATCAGGCTAGTATAGAGATGGCACCTTATGAGGCTTTGTACGGACGAAAATGTAGATCACCAGTTTGTTGGTTTGAGGTTGGTGAGAAAAGGCTAATGGGACCTGAGTTGATTCAAATTACCTCAGAGAAGATAGAGGTGATCAGAAAGAAGCTTCAGACAGCTCAAAGTAGGCAGAAAAGTTACGCGGATAAAAGGAGGCATGACTTAGAGTTTTCAGTGGGTGATTGTGTGTTCTTAAAGGTCTCACCGACCAAGAGAGTATTCAGGTTTGGAAAGAAAGGCAAGCTAAGTCCTTGATTTATTGGGTCGTATGAGATTTTGGAGAGAATTGGAGCAGTTGCTTATAGGTTGGCCTTACCGCCAAATTTGTCGGCTATACATCCTGTATTTCATGTTTCTATGCTACAGAAGTATATGTCGGATCCATCTCATGTGTTAGAAGTGCATCCAGTTGAGTTAAGAGATGATGTGACTTATGAGGTGCAACCAGAAACTATAGTGGACCGACAAGAGAGAAAGCTTAGGTCGAAGGATATAGCTTCGGTGAAGGTGAAGTGGAAAGGTCATTCAATTGAAGAAGCTACATGGGAACTTGAGGATAAGATGCGTGAGGAATATCCTCATCTTTTTGATAATCTCGGTACGTATTCAAACATTTATTTAGTTTTGAGGACGAAACTTTTATAAGGTGGGGAGATTGTAGTGTTTTGAAATTTTTAATAAGAAAAATACATGAATGCCCTTAATGGCTTAGAATTAGGTTAAGGGTAGGGTAGTAATTGCATAAGCTTATAAATATAAATAGAAAAGAAGAGAAGAGAAAAAGGAAAAACAAAAAAAAGAAAAGAGATTAGGTCTGAAATTGAGAGAGAGAATCGAGAAGAGAGGAAGAAAGAAGAAGAAGAAGAGAAAAGAGGGAAAGAGAAGAGGAAGAGAAAGGAAGAAGGAGAAATAAGTTGTTAAGGTAATGTGTGTGTTTTATTATGTATAAATGTGATTATTAGCTATGATTTTGCTTGTATGGGTTGTTAGGGTTTGAGAATTTTATTTGGGTTTGATTGATGAATTAAGAGAGATGTTAAGGGTTGAATGTGTTGGGTAATAGTTTAATTAGTTTGATTGTAGATGATTTTGAAGTTTTGAGATGTTTGGTTTAAGAAAATATTGAGAAAAATGGTGAATAATGTTGATAAATTTCGAAATCCCTTGCTGGAAATTCTGGGTTGAGGTTGAAGATGACAAAAATTCATTTTGGTCCTTTTGGTGAAAATTACAGTTTAGTCCCCGAACTTTGGAAAAATTACAGTTTGGTCCCTAGGGTGAAATTGGAGATTCTGGACAGAATTGAGGATGAATTATGGACAAGATTTTAGGATAGCTATGAATTTATGAAGTGTTCAATTTAGTCCTTCAATTTGTTAAAATTACAATTTGACCCTAAAAATATAAGAAAATTTCAGAATGGTCCCTAAGAGAAATATTAGTATTTCTGATTGGTTTGATGGACAATTGAAGCTCATTTGATGGATTAATATCAATTTTACAAATTGTGTATTTTGGAATTAGATTTCGGAAGAAACCTTTGTTTTAGGTTTTTGCGAAGAAATGGATAGTTTGATTCAAAAACACATAGGATTATGAGTTGAACACTTAGATATGTTATTAAACTTATTTTACTTCTTTTGAGTCATTTTGAGCATATCTTCTTTTATATATATTCAGATAATCCCGGTATTCAACCTGCGGGACATCAGTAGGATTTCGTCAACACTCTACTTCTGAACCTTGTCTGCTTTTGAGTCCGGTGAGTGGATAATATTTAATATGCATGAGAAATAGTATAAATATTTGAATTTGCTAGTATAAATTGGATTATGCTTTCTGATAATATATACCTTGATTATATTCTTGATATGATAAAGCATAATCATTTGTTGAATATATGTTCTTGATATGAGCCCATATCTGTTTGTGAATTGATAGCTCCTCATTTGATTGATATCATGAGTAGAGCCTTTAGATATGAATATGTTTGTTTGAATATCAGATATACCTATGGTATGCCAGTCAGAATACCCATGCTAACAGGGTAGTGTTAGCCTTTGTGCACATCGTATCTGAAACCCTAGTTGGTCGGGGGAGTCACCAACCTGTGTGGACTGATCATCCCACAGTATGGAGCCTCATGCTCATTGCATTCTGATTTTCTGACGAGCTTTACCTATACATTCTTGTTATGACCTATTTGAGAAATTCCTTGTAAGAACTTTGAGCCGATTTGATAATATACTTCTCTTTGTTGTATTATCTCGTATGTGTATATTGGATATTATCTACTCACTGAGTTGTTGAACTCACCCCCTCATTATTCATCATTTTCAGGGTCGTAGCTTGCTAGCAGGTCATTTTTGTCCTACTCTTGGAACCTGCTATTTTGGTTGTACTTGATACTTTTGTTCTTATGTCTAGCTAGTGCTCCACAATTATAATTGTATATAATCAACTCTTGTATTAAGACAATCGAATTATGTTATAAAGTTTACTTTGATATTCCCGCTGCGTTAAATTCTGGAGTTGAATGATAAGTTTGTGTGTAAGTTTGGGTTCGCATAGGTGTGGAACCTTGGAGGGGGACCATGCCTATGTGCCGGTCACGGATCCGGGAATTGGGTCGTGACAAAGATGGTATCAGAGCCAGGTTTATAAATGAATAAAAGTAAAAGAGTAAGTGACAAAAGATAAAAAGAAGGGTAGTAGTTACGACTTAGTATCAAAGCTTGTTATTCATGAAATAATAGTAAAGTTAGGATTCGTATTGTGGAGCATTAGGATCCGTTTTGTCTTGTCTGTTATCCTTGAAATTCTGAATTCTCATCAAGCATGTCTTCTTGATTCCTTATTGTCTTGTTGTTATGCTTGAAATTTTGAACTCTCATCAAGCATGTCTTCTTAATTCCTTATGTTTTTCTATAGATATGCTTTCCGATAATTATACGATAACTATTGTGCTATTGTTTCGACATGACAAAAATGTTCGTCCTTATATGATATGTCGAGGAATAGACATATAGCTAATACTATTGGAGTATGTGACGATCAGAAAGGTGTCCATATTGTGTAGTTAAGAAATGCAAGGTATATTCCTTATAGGAGGGGTGATGTATTCGCACTTGAATATATTCTTTTTGTTTGCACTTTTGAATCAAAAGTTTTGTTTGATACGGGTGCAACCCTTTAGTTTATGTCCCTATATTTTGCCATGAGGTTAGATAGACAACCAACTCTATTAGAATTAGTTTCTACTCCTTTGGATGAATCGATATTGGTGAAGTATGTGTATCAAAATTGCGAGATAGAAATTGGAGATAAGATCCTTATGGGAGACTTGAATGTCTTAGATATGATTGATTTTGATGTGATTTTGAGAATGGATTGGTTGTCAAAGCATAGGGCTTCAGTAAATTGTTGGGGTAAGGAGGTAGTATTTGATTTAGATGGAGAAACAGGGTTAGTGTTTCGAGGAGATAAGATTGTGTCTTCATCAATTATGTTGTCGACTATCACGAGAAGAATGGTACGAAAAGGGGTACAATGTTACCTAGCACACATAGTGGATGTAGATAAGGAAATTCCCCAGTTGGACCAAGTTCCTATAGCGAAGGAGTTCTTTGATGTATTTCCTGATGAGTTACCTGGATTGCTGCAACCATTGTTGATACCAGAATGGAAGTGGGAAAGGATCGCAATGGACTTCGTGACAGGATTGCCTAGGAGTCAGGAGGGTTATGATTCAATATGGGTGATTGTTGATAGATTGACAAAATCAGCCCATTTCCTACCAGTTAGGATTACTTATGGGTATGCGAAGTTGGCAGAATTGTTTATTAGCGAGATTGTACGATTGCATGGAGTGCCAATCTCGATAATTTTAGATAGAGGTCCACAATTCACATCGCGATTTTGGGTGAAGTTTCAGGAAACGATGGGTAGTAAAGTGCAGTTGAGCACAACTTTTCACCCTCAGACTGATGGTCAGTCTGAAAGGACTATTCAGATTTTGGAGGATATGTTGAGAGCTTGTGTTATGAATTTTGGGGTTGGTTGGAGTAAGTTCCTATCATTAGTGGAATTTGCTTACAACAATAGTTATCAGGCTAGTATAGAGATGGCACCTTATGAGGCTTTGTACGGACGAAAATGTAGATCACCAGTTTGTTGGTTTGAGGTTGGTGAGAAAAGGCTAATGGGACCTGAGTTGATTCAAATTACCTCAGAGAAGATAGAGGTGATCAGAAAGAAGCTTCAGACAGCTCAAAGTAGGCAGAAAAGTTACGCGGATAAAAGGAGGCATGACTTAGAGTTTTCAGTGGGTGATTGTGTGTTCTTAAAGGTCTCACCGACCAAGAGAGTATTCAGGTTTGGAAAGAAAGGCAAGCTAAGTCCTTGATTTATTGGGTCGTATGAGATTTTGGAGAGAATTGGAGCAGTTGCTTATAGGTTGGCCTTACCGCCAAATTTGTCGGCTATACATCCTGTATTTCATGTTTCTATGCTACAGAAGTATATGTCGGATCCATCTCATGTGTTAGAAGTGCATCCAGTTGAGTTAAGAGATGATGTGACTTATGAGGTGCAACCAGAAACTATAGTGGACCGACAAGAGAGAAAGCTTAGGTCGAAGGATATAGCTTCGGTGAAGGTGAAGTGGAAAGGTCATTCAATTGAAGAAGCTACATGGGAACTTGAGGATAAGATGCGTGAGGAATATCCTCATCTTTTTGATAATCTCGGTACGTATTCAAACATTTATTTAGTTTTGAGGACGAAACTTTTATAAGGTGGGGAGATTGTAGTGTTTTGAAATTTTTAATAAGAAAAATACATGAATGCCCTTAATGGCTTAGAATTAGGTTAAGGGTAGGGTAGTAATTGCATAAGCTTATAAATATAAATAGAAAAGAAGAGAAGAGAAAAAGGAAAAACAAAAAAAAGAAAAGAGATTAGGTCTGAAATTGAGAGAGAGAATCGAGAAGAGAGGAAGAAAGAAGAAGAAGAAGAGAAAAGAGGGAAAGAGAAGAGGAAGAGAAAGGAAGAAGGAGAAATAAGTTGTTAAGGTAATGTGTGTGTTTTATTATGTATAAATGTGATTATTAGCTATGATTTTGCTTGTATGGGTTGTTAGGGTTTGAGAATTTTATTTGGGTTTGATTGATGAATTAAGAGAGATGTTAAGGGTTGAATGTGTTGGGTAATAGTTTAATTAGTTTGATTGTAGATGATTTTGAAGTTTTGAGATGTTTGGTTTAAGAAAATATTGAGAAAAATGGTGAATAATGTTGATAAATTTCGAAATCCCTTGCTGGAAATTCTGGGTTGAGGTTGAAGATGACAAAAATTCATTTTGGTCCTTTTGGTGAAAATTACAGTTTAGTCCCCGAACTTTGGAAAAATTACAGTTTGGTCCCTAGGGTGAAATTGGAGATTCTGGACAGAATTGAGGATGAATTATGGACAAGATTTTAGGATAGCTATGAATTTATGAAGTGTTCAATTTAGTCCTTCAATTTGTTAAAATTACAATTTGACCCTAAAAATATAAGAAAATTTCAGAATGGTCCCTAAGAGAAATATTAGTATTTCTGATTGGTTTGATGGACAATTGAAGCTCATTTGATGGATTAATATCAATTTTACAAATTGTGTATTTTGGAATTAGATTTCGGAAGAAACCTTTGTTTTAGGTTTTTGCGAAGAAATGGATAGTTTGATTCAAAAACACATAGGATTATGAGTTGAACACTTAGATATGTTATTAAACTTATTTTACTTCTTTTGAGTCATTTTGAGCATATCTTCTTTTATATATATTCAGATAATCCCGGTATTCAACCTGCGGGACATCAGTAGGATTTCGTCAACACTCTACTTCTGAACCTTGTCTGCTTTTGAGTCCGGTGAGTGGATAATATTTAATATGCATGAGAAATAGTATAAATATTTGAATTTGCTAGTATAAATTGGATTATGCTTTCTGATAATATATACCTTGATTATATTCTTGATATGATAAAGCATAATCATTTGTTGAATATATGTTCTTGATATGAGCCCATATCTGTTTGTGAATTGATAGCTCCTCATTTGATTGATATCATGAGTAGAGCCTTTAGATATGAATATGTTTGTTTGAATATCAGATATACCTATGGTATGCCAGTCAGAATACCCATGCTAACAGGGTAGTGTTAGCCTTTGTGCACATCGTATCTGAAACCCTAGTTGGTCGGGGGAGTCACCAACCTGTGTGGACTGATCATCCCACAGTATGGAGCCTCATGCTCATTGCATTCTGATTTTCTGACGAGCTTTACCTATACATTCTTGTTATGACCTATTTGAGAAATTCCTTGTAAGAACTTTGAGCCGATTTGATAATATACTTCTCTTTGTTGTATTATCTCGTATGTGTATATTGGATATTATCTACTCACTGAGTTGTTGAACTCACCCCCTCATTATTCATCATTTTCAGGGTCGTAGCTTGCTAGCAGGTCATTTTTGTCCTACTCTTGGAACCTGCTATTTTGGTTGTACTTGATACTTTTGTTCTTATGTCTAGCTAGTGCTCCACAATTATAATTGTATATAATCAACTCTTGTATTAAGACAATCGAATTATGTTATAAAGTTTACTTTGATATTCCCGCTGCGTTAAATTCTGGAGTTGAATGATAAGTTTGTGTGTAAGTTTGGGTTCGCATAGGTGTGGAACCTTGGAGGGGGACCATGCCTATGTGCCGGTCACGGATCCGGGAATTGGGTCGTGACAAAGATGGTATCAGAGCCAGGTTTATAAATGAATAAAAGTAAAAGAGTAAGTGACAAAAGATAAAAAGAAGGGTAGTAGTTACGACTTAGTATCAAAGCTTGTTATTCATGAAATAATAGTAAAGTTAGGATTCGTATTGTGGAGCATTAGGATCCGTTTTGTCTTGTCTGTTATCCTTGAAATTCTGAATTCTCATCAAGCATGTCTTCTTGATTCCTTATTGTCTTGTTTGTTATGCTTGAAATTCTGAACTCTCATCAAGCATGTCTTCTTGATTCCTTATGTTTTTCTATAGATATGCTTTCCGATAATTATTCGATAACTATTGTGCTATTGTTTCGACATGACAAAAATGTTCGTCCTTATATGATATGTCGAGGAATAGACATATAGCTAATACTATTGGAGTATGTGACGATCAGAAAGGTGTCCATATTGTGTAGTTAAGAAATGCAAGGTATATTCCTTATAGGAGGGGTGATGTATTCGCACTTGAATATATTCTTTTTGTTTGCACTTTTGAATCAAAAGTTTTGTTTGATACGGGTGCAACCCTTTAGTTTATGTCCCTATATTTTGCCATGAGGTTAGATAGACAACCAACTCTATTAGAATTAGTTTCTACTCCTTTGGATGAATCGATATTGGTGAAGTATGTGTATCAAAATTGCGAGATAGAAATTGGAGATAAGATCCTTATGGGAGACTTGAATGTCTTAGATATGATTGATTTTGATGTGATTTTGAGAATGGATTGGTTGTCAAAGCATAGGGCTTCAGTAAATTGTTGGGGTAAGGAGGTAGTATTTGATTTAGATGGAGAAACAGGGTTAGTGTTTCGAGGAGATAAGATTGTGTCTTCATCAATTATGTTGTCGACTATCACGAGAAGAATGGTACGAAAAGGGGTACAATGTTACCTAGCACACATAGTGGATGTAGATAAGGAAATTCCCCAGTTGGACCAAGTTCCTATAGCGAAGGAGTTCTTTGATGTATTTCCTGATGAGTTACCTGGATTGCTGCAACCATTGTTGATACCAGAATGGAAGTGGGAAAGGATCGCAATGGACTTCGTGACAGGATTGCCTAGGAGTCAGGAGGGTTATGATTCAATATGGGTGATTGTTGATAGATTGACAAAATCAGCCCATTTCCTACCAGTTAGGATTACTTATGGGTATGCAAAGTTGGCAGAATTGTTTATTAGCGAGATTGTACGATTGCATGGAGTGCCAATCTCGATAATTTTAGATAGAGGTCCACAATTCACATCGCGATTTTGGGTGAAGTTTCAGGAAGCGATGGGTACTAAAGTGCAGTTGAGCACAACTTTTCACCCTCAGACTGATGGTCAGTCTGAAAGGACTATTCAGATTTTGGAGGATATGTTGAGAGCTTGTGTTATGAATTTTGGGGTTGGTTGGAGTAAGTTCCTATCATTAGTGGAATTTGCTTACAACAATAGTTATCAGGCTAGTATAGAGATGGCACCTTATGAGGCTTTGTACGGACGAAAATGTAGATCACCAGTTTGTTGGTTTGAGGTTGGTGAGAAAAGGCTAATGGGACCTGAGTTGATTCAAATTACCTCAGAGAAGATAGAGGTGATCAGAAAGAAGCTTCAGACAGCTCAAAGTAGGCAGAAAAGTTACGCGGATAAAAGGAGGCATGACTTAGAGTTTTCAGTGGGTGATTGTGTGTTCTTAAAGGTCTCACCGACCAAGAGAGTATTCAGGTTTGGAAAGAAAGGCAAGCTAAGTCCTTGATTTATTGGGTCGTATGAGATTTTGGAGAGAATTGGAGCAGTTGCTTATAGGTTGGCCTTACCGCCAAATTTGTCGGCTATACATCCTGTATTTCATGTTTCTATGCTACAGAAGTATATGTCGGATCCATCTCATGTGTTAGAAGTGCATCCAGTTGAGTTAAGAGATGATGTGACTTATGAGGTGCAACCAGAAACTATAGTGGACCGACAAGAGAGAAAGCTTAGGTCGAAGGATATAGCTTCGGTGAAGGTGAAGTGGAAAGGTCATTCAATTGAAGAAGCTACATGGGAACTTGAGGATAAGATGCGTGAGGAATATCCTCATCTTTTTGATAATCTCGGTACGTATTCAAACATTTATTTAGTTTTGAGGACGAAACTTTTATAAGGTGGGGAGATTGTAGTGTTTTGAAATTTTTAATAAGAAAAATACATGAATGCCCTTAATGGCTTAGAATTAGGTTAAGGGTAGGGTAGTAATTGCATAAGCTTATAAATATAAATAGAAAAGAAGAGAAGAGAAAAAGGAAAAACAAAAAAAAGAAAAGAGATTAGGTCTGAAATTGAGAGAGAGAATCGAGAAGAGAGGAAGAAAGAAGAAGAAGAAGAGAAAAGAGGGAAAGAGAAGAGGAAGAGAAAGGAAGAAGGAGAAATAAGTTGTTAAGGTAATGTGTGTGTTTTATTATGTATAAATGTGATTATTAGCTATGATTTTGCTTGTATGGGTTGTTAGGGTTTGAGAATTTTATTTGGGTTTGATTGATGAATTAAGAGAGATGTTAAGGGTTGAATGTGTTGGGTAATAGTTTAATTAGTTTGATTGTAGATGATTTTGAAGTTTTGAGATGTTTGGTTTAAGAAAATATTGAGAAAAATGGTGAATAATGTTGATAAATTTCGAAATCCCTTGCTGGAAATTCTGGGTTGAGGTTGAAGATGACAAAAATTCATTTTGGTCCTTTTGGTGAAAATTACAGTTTAGTCCCCGAACTTTGGAAAAATTACAGTTTGGTCCCTAGGGTGAAATTGGAGATTCTGGACAGAATTGAGGATGAATTATGGACAAGATTTTAGGATAGCTATGAATTTATGAAGTGTTCAATTTAGTCCTTCAATTTGATAAAATTACAATTTGACCCTAAAAATATAAGAAAATTTCAGAATGGTCCCTAAGAGAAATATTAGTATTTCTGATTGGTTTGATGGACAATTGAAGCTCATTTGATGGATTAATATCAATTTTACAAATTGTGTATTTTGGAATTAGATTTCGGAAGAAACCTTTGTTTTAGGTTTTTGCGAAGAAATGGATAGTTTGATTCAAAAACACATAGGATTATGAGTTGAACACTTAGATATGTTATTAAACTTATTTTACTTCTTTTGAGTCATTTTGAGCATATCTTCTTTTATATATATTCAGATAATCCCGGTATTCAACCTGCGGGACATCAGTAGGATTTCGTCAACACTCTACTTCTGAACCTTGTCTGCTTTTGAGTCCGGTGAGTGGATAATATTTAATATGCATGAGAAATAGTATAAATATTTGAATTTGCTAGTATAAATTGGATTATGCTTTCTGATAATATATACCTTGATTATATTCTTGATATGATAAAGCATAATCATTTGTTGAATATATGTTCTTGATATGAGCCCATATCTGTTTGTGAATTGATAGCTCCTCATTTGATTGATATCATGAGTAGAGCCTTTAGATATGAATATGTTTGTTTGAATATAAGATATACCTATGGTATGCCAGTCAGAATACCCATGCTAACAGGGTAGTGTTAGCCTTTGTGCACATCGTATCTGAAACCCTAGTTGGTCGGGGGAGTCACCAACCTGTGTGGACTGATCATCCCACAGTATGGAGCCTCATGCTCATTGCATTCTGATTTTCTGACGAGCTTTACCTATACATTCTTGTTATGACCTATTTGAGAAATTCCTTGTAAGAACTTTGAGCCGATTTGATAATATACTTCTCTTTGTTGTATTATCTCGTATGTGTATATTGGATATTATCTACTCACTGAGTTGTTGAACTCACCCCCTCATTATTCATCATTTTCAGGGTCGTAGCTTGCTAGCAGGTCATTTTTGTCCTACTCTTGGAACCTGCTATTTTGGTTGTACTTGATACTTTTGTTCTTATGTCTAGCTAGTGCTCCACAATTGTAATTGTATATAATCAACTCTTGTATTAAGACAATCGAATTATGTTATAAAGTTTACTTTGATATTCCCGCTGCGTTAAATTCTGGAGTTGAATGATAAGTTTGTGTGTAAGTTTGGGTTCGCATAGGTGTGGAACCTTGGAGGGGGACCATGCCTATGTGCCGGTCACGGATCCGGGAATTGGGTCGTGACAAAGATGGTATCAGAGCCAGGTTTATAAATGAATAAAAGTAAAAGAGTAAGTGACAAAAGATAAAAAGAAGGGTAGTAGTTACGACTTAGTATCAAAGCTTGTTATTCATGAAATAATAGTAAAGTTAGGATTCGTATTGTGGAGCATTAGGATCCGTTTTGTCTTGTCTGTTATCCTTGAAATTCTGAATTCTCATCAAGCATGTCTTCTTGATTCCTTATTGTCTTGTTGTTATGCTTGAAATTTTGAACTCTCATCAAGCATGTCTTCTTAATTCCTTATGTTTTCTATAGATATGCTTTCCGATAATTATACGATAACTATTGTGCTATTGTTTCGACATGACAAAAATGTTCGTCCTTATATGATATGTCGAGGAATAGACATATAGCTAATACTATTGGAGTATGTGACGATCAGAAAGGTGTCCATATTGTGTAGTTAAGAAATGCAAGGTATATTCCTTATAGGAGGGGTGATGTATTCGCACTTGAATATATTCTTTTTGTTTGCACTTTTGAATCAAAAGTTTTGTTTGATACGGGTGCAACCCTTTAGTTTATGTCCCTATATTTTGCCATGAGGTTAGATAGACAACCAACTCTATTAGAATTAGTTTCTACTCCTTTGGATGAATCGATATTGGTGAAGTATGTGTATCAAAATTGCGAGATAGAAATTGGAGATAAGATCCTTATGGGAGACTTGAATGTCTTAGATATGATTGATTTTGATGTGATTTTGAGAATGGATTGGTTGTCAAAGCATAGGGCTTCAGTAAATTGTTGGGGTAAGGAGGTAGTATTTGATTTAGATGGAGAAACAGGGTTAGTGTTTCGAGGAGATAAGATTGTGTCTTCATCAATTATGTTGTCGACTATCACGAGAAGAATGGTACGAAAAGGGGTACAATGTTACCTAGCACACATAGTGGATGTAGATAAGGAAATTCCCCAGTTGGACCAAGTTCCTATAGCGAAGGAGTTCTTTGATGTATTTCCTGATGAGTTACCTGGATTGCTGCAACCATTGTTGATACCAGAATGGAAGTGGGAAAGGATCGCAATGGACTTCGTGACAGGATTGCCTAGGAGTCAGGAGGGTTATGATTCAATATGGGTGATTGTTGATAGATTGACAAAATCAGCCCATTTCCTACCAGTTAGGATTACTTATGGGTATGCGAAGTTGGCAGAATTGTTTATTAGCGAGATTGTACGATTGCATGGAGTGCCAATCTCGATAATTTTAGATAGAGGTCCACAATTCACATCGCGATTTTGGGTGAAGTTTCAGGAAACGATGGGTAGTAAAGTGCAGTTGAGCACAACTTTTCACCCTCAGACTGATGGTCAGTCTGAAAGGACTATTCAGATTTTGGAGGATATGTTGAGAGCTTGTGTTATGAATTTTGGGGTTGGTTGGAGTAAGTTCCTATCATTAGTGGAATTTGCTTACAACAATAGTTATCAGGCTAGTATAGAGATGGCACCTTATGAGGCTTTGTACGGACGAAAATGTAGATCACCAGTTTGTTGGTTTGAGGTTGGTGAGAAAAGGCTAATGGGACCTGAGTTGATTCAAATTACCTCAGAGAAGATAGAGGTGATCAGAAAGAAGCTTCAGACAGCTCAAAGTAGGCAGAAAAGTTACGCGGATAAAAGGAGGCATGACTTAGAGTTTTCAGTGGGTGATTGTGTGTTCTTAAAGGTCTCACCGACCAAGAGAGTATTCAGGTTTGGAAAGAAAGGCAAGCTAAGTCCTTGATTTATTGGGTCGTATGAGATTTTGGAGAGAATTGGAGCAGTTGCTTATAGGTTGGCTTTACCGCCAAATTTGTCGGCTATACATCCTGTATTTCATGTTTCTATGCTACAGAAGTATATGTCGGATCCATCTCATGTGTTAGAAGTGCATCCAGTTGAGTTAAGAGATGATGTGACTTATGAGGTGCAACCAGAAACTATAGTGGACCGACAAGAGAGAAAGCTTAGGTCGAAGGATATAGCTTCGGTGAAGGTGAAGTGGAAAGGTCATTCAATTGAAGAAGCTACATGGGAACTTGAGGATAAGATGCGTGAGGAATATCCTCATCTTTTTTATAATCTCGGTACGTATTCAAACATTTATTTAGTTTTGAGGACGAAACTTTTATAAGGTGGGGAGATTGTAGTGTTTTGAAATTTTTAATAAGAAAAATACATGAATGCCCTTAATGGCTTAGAATTAGGTTAAGGGTAGGGTAGTAATTGCATAAGCTTATAAATATAAATAGAAAAGAAGAGAAGAGAAAAAGGAAAAACAAAAAAAAGAAAAGAGATTAGGTCTGAAATTGAGAGAGAGAATCGAGAAGAGAGGAAGAAAGAAGAAGAAGAAGAGAAAAGAGGGAAAGAGAAGAGGAAGAGAAAGGAAGAAGGAGAAATAAGTTGTTAAGGTAATGTGTGTGTTTTATTATGTATAAATGTGATTATTAGCTATGATTTTGCTTGTATGGGTTGTTAGGGTTTGAGAATTTTATTTGGGTTTGATTGATGAATTAAGAGAGATGTTAAGGGTTGAATGTGTTGGGTAATAGTTTAATTAGTTTGATTGTAGATGATTTTGAAGTTTTGAGATGTTTGGTTTAAGAAAATATTGAGAAAAATGGTGAATAATGTTGATAAATTTCGAAATCCCTTGCTGGAAATTCTGGGTTGAGGTTGAAGATGACAAAAATTCATTTTGGTCCTTTTGGTGAAAATTACAGTTTAGTCCCCGAACTTTGGAAAAATTACAGTTTGGTCCCTAGGGTGAAATTGGAGATTCTGGACAGAATTGAGGATGAATTATGGACAAGATTTTAGGATAGCTATGAATTTATGAAGTGTTCAATTTAGTCCTTCAATTTGTTAAAATTACAATTTGACCCTAAAAATATAAGAAAATTTCAGAATGGTCCCTAAGAGAAATATTAGTATTTCTGATTGGTTTGATGGACAATTGAAGCTCATTTGATGGATTAATATCAATTTTACAAATTGTGTATTTTGGAATTAGATTTCGGAAGAAACCTTTGTTTTAGGTTTTTGCGAAGAAATGGATAGTTTGATTCAAAAACACATAGGATTATGAGTTGAACACTTAGATATGTTATTAAACTTATTTTACTTCTTTTGAGTCATTTTGAGCATATCTTCTTTTATATATATTCAGATAATCCCGGTATTCAACCTGCGGGACATCAGTAGGATTTCGTCAACACTCTACTTCTGAACCTTGTCTGCTTTTGAGTCCGGTGAGTGGATAATATTTAATATGCATGAGAAATAGTATAAATATTTGAATTTGCTAGTATAAATTGGATTATGCTTTCTGATAATATATACCTTGATTATATTCTTGATATGATAAAGCATAATCATTTGTTGAATATATGTTCTTGATATGAGCCCATATCTGTTTGTGAATTGATAGCTCCTCATTTGATTGATATCATGAGTAGAGCCTTTAGATATGAATATGTTTGTTTGAATATCAGATATACCTATGGTATGCCAGTCAGAATACCCATGCTAACAGGGTAGTGTTAGCCTTTGTGCACATCGTATCTGAAACCCTAGTTGGTCGGGGGAGTCACCAACCTGTGTGGACTGATCATCCCACAGTATGGAGCCTCATGCTCATTGCATTCTGATTTTCTGACGAGCTTTACCTATACATTCTTGTTATGACCTATTTGAGAAATTCCTTGTAAGAACTTTGAGCCGATTTGATAATATACTTCTCTTTGTTGTATTATCTCGTATGTGTATATTGGATATTATCTACTCACTGAGTTGTTGAACTCACCCCCTCATTATTCATCATTTTCAGGGTCGTAGCTTGCTAGCAGGTCATTTTTGTCCTACTCTTGGAACCTGCTATTTTGGTTGTACTTGATACTTTTGTTCTTATGTCTAGCTAGTGCTCCACAATTGTAATTGTATATAATCAACTCTTGTATTAAGACAATCGAATTATGTTATAAAGTTTACTTTGATATTCCCGCTGCGTTAAATTCTGGAGTTGAATGATAAGTTTGTGTGTAAGTTTGGGTTCGCATAGGTGTGGAACCTTGGAGGGGGACCATGCCTATGTGCCGGTCACGGATCCGGGAATTGGGTCGTGACAAAGATGGTATCAGAGCCAGGTTTATAAATGAATAAAAGTAAAAGAGTAAGTGACAAAAGATAAAAAGAAGGGTAGTAGTTACGACTTAGTATCAAAGCTTGTTATTCATGAAATAATAGTAAAGTTAGGATTCGTATTGTGGAGCATTAGGATCCGTTTTGTCTTGTCTGTTATCCTTGAAATTCTGAATTCTCATCAAGCATGTCTTCTTGATTCCTTATTGTCTTGTTGTTATGCTTGAAATTTTGAACTCTCATCAAGCATGTCTTCTTAATTCCTTATGTTTTTCTATAGATATGCTTTCCGATAATTATACGATAACTATTGTGCTATTGTTTCGACATGACAAAAATGTTCGTCCTTATATGATATGTCGAGGAATAGACATATAGCTAATACTATTGGAGTATGTGACGATCAGAAAGGTGTCCATATTGTGTAGTTAAGAAATGCAAGGTATATTCCTTATAGGAGGGGTGATGTATTCGCACTTGAATATATTCTTTTTGTTTGCACTTTTGAATCAAAAGTTTTGTTTGATACGGGTGCAACCCTTTAGTTTATGTCCCTATATTTTGCCATGAGGTTAGATAGACAACCAACTCTATTAGAATTAGTTTCTACTCCTTTGGATGAATCGATATTGGTGAAGTATGTGTATCAAAATTGCGAGATAGAAATTGGAGATAAGATCCTTATGGGAGACTTGAATGTCTTAGATATGATTGATTTTGATGTGATTTTGAGAATGGATTGGTTGTCAAAGCATAGGGCTTCAGTAAATTGTTGGGGTAAGGAGGTAGTATTTGATTTAGATGGAGAAACAGGGTTAGTGTTTCGAGGAGATAAGATTGTGTCTTCATCAATTATGTTGTCGACTATCACGAGAAGAATGGTACGAAAAGGGGTACAATGTTACCTAGCACACATAGTGGATGTAGATAAGGAAATTCCCCAGTTGGACCAAGTTCCTATAGCGAAGGAGTTCTTTGATGTATTTCCTGATGAGTTACCTGGATTGCTGCAACCATTGTTGATACCAGAATGGAAGTGGGAAAGGATCGCAATGGACTTCGTGACAGGATTGCCTAGGAGTCAGGAGGGTTATGATTCAATATGGGTGATTGTTGATAGATTGACAAAATCAGCCCATTTCCTACCAGTTAGGATTACTTATGGGTATGCGAAGTTGGCAGAATTGTTTATTAGCGAGATTGTACGATTGCATGGAGTGCCAATCTCGATAATTTTAGATAGAGGTCCACAATTCACATCGCGATTTTGGGTGAAGTTTCAGGAAACGATGGGTAGTAAAGTGCAGTTGAGCACAACTTTTCACCCTCAGACTGATGGTCAGTCTGAAAGGACTATTCAGATTTTGGAGGATATGTTGAGAGCTTGTGTTATGAATTTTGGGGTTGGTTGGAGTAAGTTCCTATCATTAGTGGAATTTGCTTACAACAATAGTTATCAGGCTAGTATAGAGATGGCACCTTATGAGGCTTTGTAAGGACGAAAATGTAGATCACCAGTTTGTTGGTTTGAGGTTGGTGAGAAAAGGCTAATGGGACCTGAGTTGATTCAAATTACCTCAGAGAAGATAGAGGTGATCAGAAAGAAGCTTCAGACAGCTCAAAGTAGGTAGAAAAGTTACGCGGATAAAAGGAGGCATGACTTAGAGTTTTCAGTGGGTGATTGTGTGTTCTTAAAGGTCTCACCGACCAAGAGAGTATTCAGGTTTGGAAAGAAAGGCAAGCTAAGTCCTTGATTTATTGGGTCGTATGAGATTTTGGAGAGAATTGGAGCAGTTGCTTATAGGTTGGCCTTACCGCCAAATTTGTCGGCTATACATCCTGTATTTCATGTTTCTATGCTACAGAAGTATATGTCGGATCCATCTCATGTGTTAGAAGTGCATCCAGTTGAGTTAAGAGATGATGTGACTTATGAGGTGCAACCAGAAACTATAGTGGACCGACAAGAGAGAAAGCTTAGGTCGAAGGATATAGCTTCGGTGAAGGTGAAGTGGAAAGGTCATTCAATTGAAGAAGCTACATGGGAACTTGAGGATAAGATGCGTGAGGAATATCCTCATCTTTTTTATAATCTCGGTACGTATTCAAACATTTATTTAGTTTTGAGGACGAAACTTTTATAAGGTGGGGAGATTGTAGTGTTTTGAAATTTTTAATAAGAAAAATACATGAATGCCCTTAATGGCTTAGAATTAGGTTAAGGGTAGGGTAGTAATTGCATAAGCTTATAAATATAAATAGAAAAGAAGAGAAGAGAAAAAGGAAAAACAAAAAAAAGAAAAGAGATTAGGTCTGAAATTGAGAGAGAGAATCGAGAAGAGAGGAAGAAAGAAGAAGAAGAAGAGAAAAGAGGGAAAGAGAAGAGGAAGAGAAAGGAAGAAGGAGAAATAAGTTGTTAAGGTAATGTGTGTGTTTTATTATGTATAAATGTGATTATTAGCTATGATTTTGCTTGTATGGGTTGTTAGGGTTTGAGAATTTTATTTGGGTTTGATTGATGAATTAAGAGAGATGTTAAGGGTTGAATGTGTTGGGTAATAGTTTAATTAGTTTGATTGTAGATGATTTTGAAGTTTTGAGATGTTTGGTTTAAGAAAATATTGAGAAAAATGGTGAATAATGTTGATAAATTTCGAAATCCCTTGCTGGAAATTCTGGGTTGAGGTTGAAGATGACAAAAATTCATTTTGGTCCTTTTGGTGAAAATTACAGTTTAGTCCCCGAACTTTGGAAAAATTACAGTTTGGTCCCTAGGGTGAAATTGGAGATTCTGGACAGAATTGAGGATGAATTATGGACAAGATTTTAGGATAGCTATGAATTTATGAAGTGTTCAATTTAGTCCTTCAATTTGTTAAAATTACAATTTGACCCTAAAAATATAAGAAAATTTCAGAATGGTCCCTAAGAGAAATATTAGTATTTCTGATTGGTTTGATGGACAATTGAAGCTCATTTGATGGATTAATATCAATTTTACAAATTGTGTATTTTGGAATTAGATTTCGGAAGAAACCTTTGTTTTAGGTTTTTGCGAAGAAATGGATAGTTTGATTCAAAAACACATAGGATTATGAGTTGAACACTTAGATATGTTATTAAACTTATTTTACTTATTTTGAGTCATTTTGAGCATATCTTCTTTTATATATATTCAGATAATCCCGATATTCAACCTGCGGGACATCAGTAGGATTTCGTCAACACTCTACTTCTGAACCTTGTCTGCTTTTGAGTCCGGTGAGTGGATAATATTTAATATGCATGAGAAATAGTATAAATATTTGAATTTGCTAGTATAAATTGGATTATGCTTTCTGATAATATATACCTTGATTATATTCTTGATATGATAAAGCATAATCATTTGTTGAATATATGTTCTTGATATGAGCCCATATCTGTTTGTGAATTGATAGCTCCTCATTTGATTGATATCATGAGTAGAGCCTTTAGATATGAATATGTTTGTTTGAATATCAGATATACCTATGGTATGCCAGTCAGAATACCCATGCTAACAGGGTAGTGTTAGCCTTTGTGCACATCGTATCTGAAACCCTAGTTGGTCGGGGGAGTCACCAACCTGTGTGGACTGATCATCCCACAGTACGGAGCCTCATGCTCATTGCATTCTGATTTTCTGACGAGCTTTACCTATACATTCTTGTTATGACCTATTTGAGAAATTCCTTGTAAGAACTTTGAGCCGATTTGATAATATACTTCTCTTTGTTGTATTATCTCGTATGTGTATATTGGATATTATCTACTCACTGAGTTGTTGAACTCACCCCCTCATTATTCATCATTTTCAGGGTCGTAGCTTGCTAGCAGGTCATTTTTGTCCTACTCTTGGAACCTGCTATTTTGGTTGTACTTGATACTTTTGTTCTTATGTCTAGTTAGTGCTCCACAATTGTAATTGTATATAATCAACTCTTTTATTAAGACAATCGAATTATGTTATAAAGTTTACTTTGATATTTCCGCTGCGTTAAATTCTGGAGTTGAATGATAAGTTTGTGTGTAAGTTTGGGTTCGCATAGGTGTGGAACCTTGGAGGGGGACCATGCCTATGTGCCGGTCACGGATCCGGGAATCGGGTCGTGACAAAAGGTATCAAAACACCAATAGATATAAATGTATATCTATCCAAAAGATAGGTGATACACTAGTTGGAATACTCTAAAAAAATTAGGAGTTTGATGTATGTTATAAATTGCTTGCTCAATTAGCGAACTAGATAGATTTACCAATTATCAAAGTATGGACCATTAGAATAAAAATAAAATACTCAAATATTTGACCTTGGAATCTTAAATGCATTACACTAGTTACATGATAGTACTAAGAGAGTATAATGATACTAATTAAATTTCTGACACTAAAAATTTGAAATCCATTAATAAATATGATTTCACACTTGGTATAGAAGTTGGCTCTTGGAAGTTCTCTAACAAAATATGTATTTGCAAGATCTATAATAGAAGAAGAGTTTATAACTCTTAATAAATCTAGAGGAAGTTGACTTCAAGATTACTAAAAAGATCATTCATGTCATCCAAATTCAATACCAATAATTTATGTCCATTCCAATAGTTAGTCAATAATTAAAAAGGAATAAAGTAGTGTATATAATAGTAAGTTTAGACATATACATCATAAACATTATATTAAGAAACCTTTTCTCTCAAATGTTGGTATTTCTATTGACTATATAATATCAAATAAATATTATGGATTGACTTATTGTCTTAACAAGAGAGTTTATGTATAATTCATCAAATGGGATGGACACCTTTAAATCTGAAAGAGTGTCATGATAATAACTCTACCTAATTGACTAGAGATCCTAAGATCTAGGTTCAAATAGAAAACAAAATCACAAAGCACCCTTAGTGCCACACCGTCATTACTTTTAAGATTGATAGAGAACGTAAATTCAAGGACAAATTAAACACTTATTGGAAGAATTTATATTAACATTAAGTCTAAAAGATTAAATAGACTTTTAATAGATCAATTTAATTTAATTATGAGCCTAATTAAAAGTTTGAATGAGTTTAAGATTTAATTTTAGTAGAAATAAAGGATTCAATTAAATGCAAAGACTTGATTGAACTTTTAATGCGCTAAATTAGTTTTATTAGGGACTTAATTGGTAAAAAAACTTCAAAGCTTGATTTTAGCTTAATGGAGAAGATTAAAGTGTTAGAAGACCAAATTTATTGTTTTTTAATCTTAATTAATTGAAATGAGGGGCAAAAATGCAAGATATACAAAGTTTTACAATCAACTAAGTTGAAAAATAGAATAATTTAAAGACCAAGGATCAATTTGTAAATGATGAAAGCATTTAGGGGCTTAAATTGACAAAGTAAAATCCTAATTAAAGAAAATTGAATGGTTAATTGCGGATCAATTTTCATAAATAAAAAAAAACAAATTGGAAAAGGTGTTGAATTTTGTGGTTGGTGTTTGAGTTTGAAAGGGTTGAAATTACATGAGATTAATAGTTATAAGATGATTACAATTAAAATTAAAAGTCATCAAAATATGAAGGACTAAACTAATTTTTGTAAAAATTTGAAGCCCATTTGCACTCCATTACATTCAAGATTGACAAAGAATGCAAATACAAAATCAAAATAAATGATCATTGGTGAATCTACATAAACATTAAGTTTGAAGGCTTAATTAAGCTTTTAATAGGATGATGTGATTTAATCATGGGTCTAATTAGTTTTATTAAGGATTTAATTGGTGAAAATTAAGTTTAGAAGCCTTATTTGAGCTTAATTAAGAGGATAAGAATTTTAAAGTACCAAATTTATTGTTTTTTAATCTTAATTGTTTGAAATCAAGGGCATAATTGCAAGACAAACAAAATTTTGGGGTCGATTAAGGAAAAAAATCAAAGAATTTGAAGACTAAGGACCAATTTGTAAAAGGTAAGAGACTTTAGGTCAATTGGTGAAAATTGAAAGTTGAATAGTCAATTGAGGATCAATTTATATAAATCGTAACCCCAAAACTTTGGGTTTTGTGTTTAAGTGTGACTGACAAAGGTGAAATTTAGTGAGATTAAAAGTTATAAAATGATTACAATTGACATTAAAAGAAGTCAAACAATTTGGGATTAGGTTAAAATTCTGTCAAATCTCATTTTCAGAATCGTAGTTGACTAATGGTTATCTAAATTATGCTATTTGATTTAAATGAAACCGTAAATTTTGGCTAAAAATATTTGGGTTTGGTTCAAAATGATGTCATTTTGATCAAATCTAAGACAAAAAGAAAACATTTAGACGACTTGTCGTTTGGAAATTGTTCATTAGCTTCTCCAATGTGTCAAAAGAAAGAAATTTTGCTGTCTTTTCTACAAGATCATTTAACATTTTACCAAGGAAAAAAAAAACACAATCAATCCTCACCCATCAGATACTGCACTTTCAGGTTCCATCTCTTTCATTTTGAGTGCACTTTCATACGCTCACCTATTAGATAGAACGTCTTTAGGCCCTTATCTATAAACCTCGAGAATTTTTTTTCATGAATTGAAAATGAAATAAATAAATGAAATGAATAATTAATGTAAATATTTAATAAATTGGAAATCAGAAATTCAATGGTATAAATTTTTCCGGTCAAGATATTTA
Organism: Salix brachista; assembly: GCA_009078335.1. Lineage (NCBI taxonomy): Eukaryota > Viridiplantae > Streptophyta > Magnoliopsida > Malpighiales > Salicaceae > Salix > Salix brachista. The sequence continues at coordinate 11,521,892 of CM018576.1, forward strand.
AAAACATCAATAATAATAAATTAACTAAACTCAAATTTAAATGGTGAGATTATAAAGGAGAAAAGAAGGGTAACTAAAATTAGAAGAGAAAATAGAAGTGAGGTCAAAATAAAACATTCAAGTAAATAGGGTCAAATTTATAATTAAAGAAAAATAAAGCTATAAATACCCATATTTCTTCCCTTTAATGTCAGCTGCAATAAACAAGAGAGCGAGAGGGAGTGTTCTTGAATTTTCATTCAAAATTTAGGAGATACATACCAAGTTTAACTATGATTGTACTAGATTTTAGGTCAAATGAAAAAGAGAACTTGAACCAAGGAAGAAATTTGACAGTTTAAGCAAAAAACAATTAGTAAGAAAGAGAGTTGCAATTGATTTAGTGAATAAGAGAAGGAGTTGAGATTTTTTGAATATTTAGGTAACAAGACTCATTTTATCCTTATGTAAGAGATCCTAGACTCATGTATACAAGTCCATTTAAATTTCAATTGGAAATTAATGTGTTTATTTTAAATTTTTAGCTAAAGTGACATAATTCAGGGAATGTTCCTTCATGGTATTTTAATCTCTGAATGTTAGCTTTCCAAGAAGATTAACCTCACCTAATTCAAAGTTCTATAACTCTAGATATAACCAAAATTTGGAGGAGAGATCAAGTTCAACTCTGGTGATAAATTCAATAAGTTGCAAAAATTAGAAATTTAGACCCGTTAAGGAAACAAAGATAGGTTTTCCCTTTCTAGAAATATGTAGTATTGTATCTTACCTTTCAAAGAAAATATGGTTTGTCTGAAAACATAAATTTATAATGATAGTTATGTTCAAACAAAGAACAATGGTCTCAAAGGATGGAATGAGAAACGTAAATGTAAAGGAATAAGTGATTAAATGGAAAGCTTGTAATTATTGTTATTGTCATTATGAAAATGTAACTTGGATAAGAAAATGATATGGTGTGTTTGTGAATATAGAAGGAGCCATAAGATTCATACAACATTAGATGGAGACCGTAGTACATCTTATCCATGTGGAGGAGGGGTCCAATACAATCTTATTTAGGCCATGAAGTGAACAGCAAAGGAGCCAAAAGAATCCTACTATAATTTGGAAACATAGGATTAATTGGCTGGATGGAAGGCTATAAATAAGCCTTATGGGCTTTATTTAATTTTGTTAGCTAAAGCCCAAGGCTTATTTGGGATTAATTAAGACTTTGTTTTCAGCTAGGATCTAAGGCTTGTTTGGATTAAGTCATGGGCTTTCCAACTTAGGGTTTTGGGTCAGTTTTAAGTGGATCTCTTTTAAGTCCACATAGGGGTTCATTAGGGTTACTTTTTTCAAGAACTATTTAAACTCATGTAACCTAAATTTTGCCAGCCATTTATGAATATTAATTCTGAACTTTTTCAGTTTTATGTGTGAGTGATTCTTGCATTCTTTAGTTCTTGAACGAACTGAATTTGACTTATCGAAGATTAGCTGACTTTGTGGCGTCATTCTACTCATTCCAATAGTGCTGGTGCCTTAGGGCAGGTTTCCATTGTGTCACAAGGAGTAGGTGCTATCTAGGGCAGGGCACTCCTCATTCTTCATTCGAAACTAATGAATGTCCGGTCGGGGCTATTAGACCTATTTCAGCTTTCTGGGATTAGATCTTATTCTTGGTTGTGGGTTGCGTGACCACGTGATCACGAGGTTTGCATGAGGTGGTATCAAGCTAGGCTTTGAAACAAGGTCATATCATTCTTCTTTTTTTTTTAGTGTTCCTTAAAGTTTTTCAGTGTTTGTGTCCATCTCTTTGTTCTTTGTGTTTGCGTCATCTAATAAAAAAAAAGATAGGTTATATTTCATCTTTTTCTAAATCGTCATTTCAGTATATTAAGAAAAAAAAAAGAGATTGAATATTTTAAAAAAAGAGAAAAAAGAAGAAGTGAGAAAGATAGATGCATTAGTTGAAATTTGAAGAATCATTGAATGAATTGCAACTCAATGTTCGGTGTATTGTGTTTGATATCGCACCATATATTAAATTTGAGCTTATTTTGATATCGTATACTAGAGATTTCAATTGGAGATTCAATTCTGCCACAAACTGCTCACACAAGAGGTTAGGTACCTAGGAGTAAGAGAACGACCTAAAATTGAGTTTTGATATTTGTTTAGTATTCTAATACTAAATATTGAAATGAGGTTATTTTGACGTCGTTTGGTCTGTGTTTAAATTTTGTTTTGTAAAAATTGCATAAGAGGTTAGATTCTCGTCAAGTCACAAAACATGATATTTACTGTTTAGTTTTATCCAATTCTTTGTTTTTATTCTATTTTGGGTTATCTAGGAATCAAGTAATTGTTTTTGTTTTTGTTCTATTTCGTATCTTCGTATCGTCCACAATCATACGAATTTGCATTGCTACTCGTGAAGTCGTAATCATAGTTTTGTTTTGTTTTCAGTATTTTTATTGCTTATTGAGTCTAAAAATCATAATTAGAGTGCGTTGTGAAGGCTATTGACTTTGATTTGTTGATTTTAGTTCCGAAAGAACCAAAAGAAAGCAAGTTGTGAGGTAAAAGGCGTAGTGAGCATATTAGAGTGAAAAACCTTGATTTTTTTGTGTGATACACGAGAGGTGTGAGGATATATTTTGTGCTCCGAACCAAATTTTGTTGATTCAAATGATGTCTGAAAACAACGAATTAGCGACACAAAACGCTGACGTTGTTTTCCAACTGTGAGCCTTTGGTCAACAACTTGAGTTGTTGTCTAGGACATACAAGGATCTGAAAGATAAGGTGAATTCGATAAAGCAACAGAATAGTGGGGCTGATCGCTTAGGAAATACGGTTCGTATAGCCGTATGGAATAACATTAAATGATTTTGTAAAATATGTTGATGAAAACACAGATGTGGGTGAAGATGAATATGATTTTGCATTTGTTGGCCAAGGAATTAGGTTTGGACTGAATAGAGCTAAGAGCAATATGAATTTTCATGGCATGGAGAATTATGATGTGGATGGAGACACCATTAAACTGAAAATTCCTAACTTTCAAGGTAAAAATGATCATGAGGCTTACTTGGAGTGGGAGAAAAAGGTAGATTGGATTTTTTATTGTCATAGTTATTCTGAACCAAAAAAAGTGAAATTGGTGATGATTGAGTTTACGGAGTATGCATTGATTTGGTGGAATCTGATTGTAATCAGTAGGAAAAGGAATGAGGAGCGACCCATTCAGACTTGAGGGGAGATGAAAGTTTTAATGAGGAGAATTTATGCCAAACCACTATTACAGAGACCTATACCTGAAGCTCCAAGGTCTGAATCAAGGTTATAAGACAGTAGATGAATATCACAAAGAGATGGAGATAATAATGATTCGAGCCAATGTTGTTGAGGATAGAAAAGCCACCATTGCTAGATTTATTAATGGTTGAATCGAGACATTGCCAATGTGGTAGAGCTACAACACTATGTGGAGCTAGAAGACATGGTTCACATGGCTACGAAGGTGGAGAGACAACTTAGGAAAGGACATATTCGACCAACATTTAATTCAGGTTCTTTATCATCTTGGAAGACGAATCTAAAGAGAGAGGGTACTGTTTGGCAAAGATCCTTTGTTCCTTCTAAAATTGAACCACAAAAAGATAAAGTTGATGTCCCTAGTGGTGCCAAAGGTAAATCTGAAACTCATCCTAAACGTACTCGTGATGTTAAATGTTTCAGGTGTCAAGGTACATTATGCTATGGAATGTCCAAACAATAGAATTATGATGATTAGAGATGATGGTGTATGGTGTCATAACCCAATTTTTGGGTTACTCTCCAAAATAAAATAAAAATGACAAAAATAAAATAAAAGGAGCCGGCGTGGGTAGAAAAATCAATGTGGAAATTTTAGTTGTTGTCGCGAGTCCAATCGTATCTCTTTGGTTCCAAAAATAGAGAAAAATACAGATCTAAGGCAAAAATAATTTATCATTGGATGAATCTGTGTAAAAATTAAGTTAAACGACATAATTATATTTTTATGGGTTGATTCAATTTAATCATCGACAAATTTAAAGTTTAATTATGATCGACAATTAACTTAAGGTCCAATTGAAGGATTTAATTAAGTGCAAGGACTTAATTATACTTTAAACTGGTCAAATTAATTTTACTAGGGCTTAGTCAATGAGAAATCAATTTCTTGAATTTAATTCAGGCTCAATTGATGAGAATGGAATTTTTGGAGACCAATTTGAATTTTTAAGTCAATTATGCGAAATCAGGGGCCAAATTGAACGAATTGAGAATTTAACGGTCAATTGAGGGTTAAATCAAGCAAATCGGAAACCAGAGACCAAATTAAAAAAGGCGCATGCATTTAAGGTTTCTGTTGAACTTTTGACGGGGATACGATTGCATAAAATTAAAAGTTTAAAACTAATCGGGGGTGCGATCGAACCAATTAAACATTGAGGGACCAAATTGTATTTTTCTCACACCAATTTTGCATGTCCTTGCACTGTTCCGACACCTGAACAGTGCAGGAACATGACGCTGCAATAGCTCTCTACAGCAAGGGACGACGATTGCAGTTGCAGTCCTCAGCCCTCTACAAAAATGCAGAGGCCGCAACGCACATACACAAAATGCATGCCTGTATTTCCCTATAAATACATGGTTCGCAGCATGAAGAAGGGGGAGGAACAAAGAAGTTTGGGAGAAAAAAAGAACGGAGGAGAATTACGTGAAAAAAGGAGGAGAGTTAAAACAGAGAAAAAAACCGAGAGGAAAAAAGGGAGGAGAATTACGTGAAAAAAAGAGGAACGAGAGCAAAATTTTACGTAGAAAGGAAAGGAAAAAACGCAGAGAAGAACAGAGGGAGTAAAATTTGCAGAGAGGAGGAAGCAAAGGACGATCGGCGACCATCCCTCCATCACGCACGCAACAGCCCATCGTGTTCTCCGGCGGTAGCACCGTCTCCTCACCAGCAGCCATCAACGGCGACAGCAGCAGCGCTGTAACTTCCCTCTCTCTCTCCTCCAGTCGGTGCCTCTCTCTCTCTAAAAACAGACATGAAGCAGCCACCACCCTCTCCTCCGACAACAACCAACTCCCGTCGACCACCACTCGTTCTCTCTCCAGAAGCATCCAACCACCACCCAGCTTTCTTCTCCAGCTCCGGCGAGCAGCAGCAGTAACAGGGACGAGGAGCAGCGAACGACAGCCACAAACCCAACACTTCAAGAGCTCCCTCCGGCCACCACATGCCGCCATTTTTGACGCTACCACGACAAGGAGAACCACCTCGATCTCCTCTACCCGGCGGTAGTGACAGGTGAACTTCTTGTGGTGGTCGGCTGACCACAACTTTACTGTGCACGCTGCATGAATTAATTCATGCAGCGTGTGGGTGTGGGTGTGGGTGAGCTGGGCTGCTCTCGGCCCTGCCCAGTTGGCCGAGTCGGGCCGGGCCATTTGGGTGGGCTAGGCCCAACCTGAAATTTTTATTTTATTTTTTATTTTAAAAAATAATAATAAATATTAAAAAATATATAAAAAATGTGTTTTTTTCGTGCATACGGCCGGATTCCAAAGTTTTTCCCACACATATTTTTTTGTAAAAAATTATGTTGCATCTTTCTCATATTTTGAAACAAAAATTGGATATCGTAACCAATTTATGATTATCCGTTGGAATTTGGCCAAAATATCAAAAAAAATTAAAAATATTTTTGTATTAATTATCGGGGTGTAAAATTACATTGTAAAGTACACCCGCAGATAAAAAACAATTTTACTACGGTGTAAAATTACATTGTATAATACATCCGTAGATAAAAAAAAGTGAGTTTTAACTACGATGTAAAATTATATTGTAAAGTACACCCGCAAAACAAATGGTTTTTGAAAATGCAATGTAAATATATTCTTAACTTAGAAAAAAAACACAATCAAACAACAATGCAGCTAACCTTAGGTAGGGTGCACTGGGGGTGATGCGTCTTCCCCTTGCACAACAAGTCCCCTTACCCAAGACTCTCGCAGACCAATAGGTTTCCTAATAACCTTAACATTAGGTGGCGACTCCTTATAATTATAGTCGTAAATTTTACGGCTATAAACAATCCCATTTTCACCGCGCGCCGTTGTCTTCCCCAAATCCAAGGATGGCGGGGTGCGAAGCGCGTAAAAAAAATCGTCATCGCGACATATGGAATCGGAAAGTGACAAATCTGATTACGAAGACATGCCACCATTGGAGGATAGTGATGGAGATGAGTTAGCCTTACCGATTATGGAGTCCTTGGTTATATCGCGCACACTTTACGTTTATGTCAAGGAAGATGAATCTAATCACAAAAAAGTGAACATTTTCCATACGCGTTGTTACGTACAAAGCAAGGTGTGTGGTTTCATTATTGATAGTGGAAGTTGTGTTAATGTTTGCAGTACCACACTTGTTAGTAAACTGAATTTGAGTACTGTTAAGCATGCAAAAACCATATATATTACAATGGCTGAATGATAGTGGTGAAGTGAAAGTGACTAAATAGGTTGTGGTTCCATTTTTGATTGGGAAATATGTTGATGAAGTTCTGTGCGACGTGGTACCAATGCAAGCAAGTCACATCTTGTTGGGGAGACCATGACAATATGATAGGAAGACAATTCATGATGGGGTTAAAAATAGGTATATCATTGTAAGAGATGGTAAAATCATCATTCTTGTACCTCTTACACCCAAACAGGTGTATGATAATCAATAAAGTTAAAAAGTGAGCATGAGGCAATGGGGAGAGAGAATCAAAGTGAGGAACAAGGGGAGAGAAGACCATCAGATTCGGCCAAAACCCAAACCACTACAACCCATTTGACCACCCATCCAAACACAAACAAATATTCGCCCAACACTCCAAACAAATTAGACCATTCAACCATAGCTCAAAAACACCCAAATCTGGCCGAGAGTAGAGGTAAGACAAGAGGAGAGAAGAAAGTCAGGAAGAGTGACGAGAATGTGTGGAAAAACTAAAAAACAGCCTTATTTTTATGCTAGAGAGGGTGAGGTCAGATTTGCATATTTCACAAACAAGCCAATTATTTTATTTGTGTACAAGGAGGCTTACTTTAATACTAACAATCTTGATCATATTGTTCCTAGTATTGCTATGTTTTTGTTGTAGGAGTTTGATGATGTGTTCCCTGATGATATTCATAGCGGATTACCACCATTGAGGGGGATAAAGCATCAAATTGATTTCGTACCTGGAGCTTCAATTCCTATATGACTTATCGAAGATTAGCTGGTTTCATGGCATCATTCTACTTATTCCAATAGTGCTAGTGTCTTGGGGCAGGTTTCCATTGTATCACACTCCTATCAGACCTATTTCAGCTTTCTGGGATCAAATCTCATTCTTGGTTGTGGGTTGCGTGACCACGTGATCATGAGGTTCACATCATGGATCCTTTAAAACCGAAATCATAAGGTGTAGTGCTAACATACCAATTGAAGGAAATGATGAATTCTTTACTTCGGAGTGTGATGGAGATGAAAGAGTTCCAGATGTCTCCACTGATGAGAAGGGGAATCCAGTTTATGATTGGTAGAAGGGAGATTGGAGATATCATCTTGAAGTACCTCTTCAACATCTAATTGGTTCTCTTCATGCAATTTCCTCTGCGCATCCTGCCGAGATGGAGAAGGATAGGGGGTTCAAATGCTTTGGATATTTCACCAACCTAGAACCAAACAGCATCCCTATTCTCACTAGTCCATGAAAGCTTGAGGCCATAGACTGAATCATCCTGGCAGTTGTCAGCGATTACCACATTGTATCCATCATCAATCATCATCACTAGGGTCGATCTTGGCTTTAATATTTGTAGCACTTAAAAGAGATGGACATCAAATCTATCCTCACCATCATTTAGAAAACTAGATGCTATAATAATTGTCACGCCCAACTCCATCAGGAACTAAGAACATGAGAGGAAATAGAAATTATTCGGTAAAGGTAAATCTAACATCAAGCTTGCTTTTTCCAGAAATTGAAGCAGCCTACATCAATTGCTTCCAAAACTAATACATTGGCTACTTGCACCATCAGAAGGACAAGTATGCAGGGAGAAAGGGTTCCCCTAGAATCCCTCTTGGAGGTTACTGTAACATCTAAACAATGTCAAGAATCATAAACAAACCAGGGTTATTTTTTCCTTCTAGTTTTAGAAACCATGAAAATATCAAATGTAATAATTGAACCTATATATAGTTAAACTATATTCATTCACGCACCTCAATTACCAACCATTTCAATTCATTTACGCTAGCGACCATCAATCCAAATTTTGACACAATCAGATAAAATATCGATAAAAATGATCTTGATAGGGAAGACATGCCTGATGAGCGACCACAATTGATAATAATTAATTAAGAACCTGTGTAGGTGGCATTCATTTTCTTAAAAAAATTATCTATAGAAGTGTTGACCCGATCCCAATGAGTTTTTTATTTTTATTTTAAATTAATGTTTATATTTTATTAAAAATATTAAAAAAATATTTTTTTTTAAAAAAAGTGTATTCGATTTCACTGGTCCATCGGTTATAAGAACAGAAGCCCATTGTAGCAAAGCGGACCGATAAGAACAGTAGCCCATATCAGTAAGAGCCCAGAATTTATATGTCAACCAGCAGCTCAAAATAAGAGCAAAACTGTAGCGCAAAGGGGAACTCTACAACCCTAGCTCCTCTGTCATTGTGATCACGAAAAGATGGAGGCGGCTACTAAAGAAGAACAGATTCAAGTCATAGAAAAGTGAGTCTTTAAGATTTTCAATTCTCAAGATGATAATTTAATTTAGGGCTTATTTATGGGTTCCATTTCTTTCTCTGTTTTTGACCAGGGAAGCTACACAGTTAGCTACAGTGTTGAAAGAAATAAAAGAAGGATTGGATATAGTGAGGAGTAAAGTTCAAGCCTTAACTGCCAAGGTAAGGTAGTAGAGCTTCTAAACTAACCAATTTAACAAATTCTTGCTTTTGATACTGAGATTTTACTCACTTTTGATCAGTTTTTATTCTTTATTTTTTATAAAACACGATTCTTTGTTTTGTCATATAAAAGGTAAAAACGAGTAATTTTCCGACTGCGGAAGGGATAAGCTACCTTGAAGCTAAACACTTACTGCTACTAAGTTACTGCCAATCACTGGTTTTTTATCTGCTACGCAAGGCGAAAGGTTTTTCAATTGAAAGACATCCTGTTGTTCGTAGCCTTGTGGAGATAAGGTTGTTTTTGGAGAAGGTATGAATATCCTCTCTCTCTAAGCTTATCCGTGTACCGGTTTAGTGGCTCTTGCTAATGTGATCGCTCAATGCTTATTAACAGATCCGGCTGATTGATAAAAAACTTGAATATCAAATCCAAAAGCTCACAAGAGACGCTGGCTCTGCAAGAGATCAAGTAGATGTGAGCGAAAACAAATCTAAGGCATCTGAGAAACCGGAGGATAAGTTGAAATATAGACCAAACCCAGACTTGCTTGAAAGCAAAACTGATATGCTGGCTCAGGTCAGTTCTTAACAAATATATCAATTAGTATTTCTTGAAACATCTGAGGGTTTTTGTTTTCTAAGTTTATGTTTGTATTCTGCAGAATGGCGGTGTGTATCGACCACCCAAAATTGCCCCCATGATTATGGAGGAGGATAAGATGTCAAAACATGAAAGAAATGCTCTGAGAAGGCAGAAAGAGACTCTTCGAAAAGCAAAACATGGTTTTATGAAAGAATTGATAGATGATATGGAGGATAGACCCGCTGAGGTTAGTGGTGTACTGTTTTTCTGGTAATTTGTAAGCTTTTCACAAGTTCCCTTAATCAACTGCCAACGATGGCAAAATCAGGTTAAAGAATATGCTGGATTCGATAGTTGGGAATCTCAAAGATATGCGGAACAGTTTGAAGATCGTGCACATCAAGAAGAAGAGCTATTTACACGGGTTCCTCTGACCAAGAAGGAGAAAAGGAAGCATAAGGGTTTGAGGAAGTCACGAAATGGGTACGCGATGGATCAACATTTCTTACCATTTTGGTTTACTGATTTTTTTATTAACTATCCAGTTGAACATGATATTTTTCATCACATGATAAAGCTCACATCTCATTGTTCCAGGTTGCTTGGTTTGACTGATGGATTCAATGATGAAATCAAATCCTTAGCCTTGGATGATGATACGAATGAGCAGACATCAAGCATCAGTAATGGTGGCAGTGCAATGGGAAAACTAAAGAAGCGCAAGGTACAAGTACATCATTTAGTGTTATACTAGCCATCTTTAATGTGCTTTTTAAAATATATTTTTGTGTAAATTCAAAAGTCAATGCAAACATCTAACTAAGTAAATGGATAATCAGTTATGTAAATAAAAAAACTTGTTGACAATAATCAAACAAGAAATTGAAAAAAATTAGGAGATGAATGCAGATGAAGATATTCAATCACACAAAATAAGATATTGACTTGATTGTGTTTATTAAACTTGTTTACTTAAATTAATAAAAGATAAATTCATATCCTATAAAACTCATGATTTAAAATATAAACACAAATAAAAATGACGGAATAAACTCACGTTCAATAAAAAAATATGCAAGGATGAACAAATGAACAATCTAAATTTTTTTTTTTCATTTTTAAAAGTAAACTATTTGTATAAATAAAAAATATAAATGAATTAGAATATTATCTTGAAATATCAAACACAAACAAAACAATTCTAAAAAAATCTTATATTTTAAAATGGCAGGTAATATTTATGACTTAAATTATGAGATTGGGATAAACAAATTAATATATTTTTGTAAAACAAACAATTGCAAAATACGAAGTGGAATTCCCAACAAATCAAATTTTCAAAAGATGAATTCATGAAAAAAATTATCTAAAAAAATTGGGGTGAAAAAAAGCAATTAGGTGATAAAATTTGATTTGACCTACGGCATGGATTGGGTTGTAATATTTTTGTAAGAGAAATGATGTTGAAAAGTTATTATGATGTTTTTTTACATTAATCAAATTTCAAGTGTAAATGAAAAAGTTTGTCCAAATATCTAATGATAATCTATGCAAATAAAAAAAAGTTGCTCACAATAATCTATGCAAATAAATAAAAAATTTGGAAAAATTGAGAGATTGATGTATAACAAGATAATTTACTTGTATGTATTCACCGAACGTATTTATTAAAATCAATCAAAGATAATTGAAATAAACACACATGAAACTGAGTTAATAAAATAAAAGGAAAAAAACATGCATGGTCAAACATGTTCAAAATATTATTTTTGCTGTGATTTCTCTAGTTAGATAGATAATCATATCTAACTTTTATGTTTTTAATCAGAGTTTGGATATCGTAATCCATAGATTGTCTAATATGCTGTTTGTATATTTGTTCATGCTCAAGTAGAAGTAGATGTCCTGGTTTTGCAGTGGACTTATTATTATTATTTATTTGTTGCAGAGAACGTATTAATGACAACGCATCATCAGTATGCTTAAAGCCAAAGAGATTCAAGAGTAGCATTTTAAATTCGTTGCTTGCTTGTGAACTCATTGATATCGTACAAGTAGTTTATGCTTGCAAGGGCATCTCCATGGGAGAGCCAAAAGCACGAAAAAAATTAGTGTTTTTTTTCCTCATATCTTTTGATTTTGCAGCTTTAATGTGAGAGCCAAATAAAAACTCAAAATGACTTTTCTGTCAAATAAAATTATTCAAAAGAGCTGAAAATTTTATTATGATGTTAAAAAAGAAACTTATTTACATGTAAGTTACACAATTCTTCGCCCCCACGAGTGGGCAGAGTAGCATGTAGTTTCTTGCCTTGCTGATTGATTTTGGTTGTAGGATCGATTGGCTGCTACAATTAACAACAATGTATTGCTTGGCAGATCTTTGCAGCTGCAGTTTGATAAATTGCAGGTTATATCAATGTAATAGAGTTTTTTATATCGTCACCTGTTTTCTTAAAAAGAAAAAAAGAAGGCAGTCCACAGCATTTTGCGTTCTAATGATCTGAACTTTGAGACAGGTCCTCCAATTAAACAGAAGCACGTACCCCACACTAAACAGGTCTTTAAATTAGTTCCTACAATTACAATAACGAAATGGAGTTGTATTGGAACAAAAAAAAAACAAAAGTGGGTGCCGATCATCTTAACACAAACGTATTCTGGTTAATAGAGAACAGCCAGGTTCATGATACACTGTAACGAGTTTCAAGGAGAAAATATGAACTTCTGTTGAGGGGCTCAAACTCGCATCCCTGGGAAGATATGGCAAAGGATGGGATAGTGTTAGTGTACTGTTGTATAAATGAATACAGAAAAAATGAATAGCTAACTTACTGTATACAAGGTGTTTATTTTCTATATTATTAGTCAACACCTCCAAGATGCAACTAATATCCCTGAGCCTTTTAAAAAATAAAAAGACAAGGACAAAGAAATGAAAATATGTTTTTCATGTGTAGTAATAAGTTTATATAGACTTTAAATATCATAATAAAACATCATGATTGTTAACATTATGACGGTTAATGAAATTATATGACTATTAATACAACCATTATATTTTGTTTTAAACTAAATAGTTGTTGTTCATTTTTATTCCAACACTAACAAATATTAAAATTAATTATAAAAATTAAAAGTGTCACTTATAGTTAAAAAAACATTAATCTCACTTACATATTTAGTTCCAAATTCCAAGTCACAGTTATAAAAATATCTATATAATAATATTAGAAAACCCGCTATGAGAACTCACCATGACTTTCATTTAATTTACTACATGATAAACTCACACTTATAAAAACAAAGTATGGAGTGTTTATATATCTAATTTTGTTTTTAGTCATTTACAAACTACAACAATCCCCGCTAGTTTGGAATGAATGTCATTTTACCTGATAGAATTATACTTACAAGAAGGTATTTTGTAATATAAACCTTCAATTAGTATTAGAACTTGAATCCTATAAAAGTTATTGGTGTTCGTTGATTAAACCAAAACTTGTATTGTAGAATTAAAGATGTTACACATATAAAATATTATCCAAACTCTTAAAGAGATTTACAACTATTTAACACTATTATGGCCATGTGCTAAAATCTTATTTTTCATGAATATTTACAAGAGAAAAAACCTAACTCTTGTCAAAAGCAGCACTACTTCTATATTCATATAGGTAGAGTCATACATGTTTCTATTACATTAAATATTAACTTTAAATTCCATTAAGAGCTAACACTCATCCTCTTTTTATGTAATAGAATACACTGAATAATACCAAAATAGAGTCCAAAATTAATTATAGTTTTTAACAAATACTAATAGTAGCTTATTATTACCTATTAAACTTAATGACAAGCCTTTTGATAATCCTAAGTTGGGTTCCTATTACTAATATCTTTAATAATGAGTTTGAGCCTTATTCCATTAATTGTTTTTCTTACAATATCTCTAAACAATCTTTTTATGAGTAAATCTGCTAAATTATTCACCGCCTTCATATAAATTATGGTGATTACCCCATATGTAATCAATTTTCAAATATAATCATGTTTGAATGATTATATGTTTTGACTTAACATTGTAAATGTTGATGTAAGCTTGGGACATAGTTGTTTCACTATCACAATGTAAAGAAATAGCTAACATGGGTTGTGGCCACAACTTAATATCTAACAACATATTTCTTAGCCATTCAATGTTTTTAATTGCAATAGCCATAACAATAATTTATGATTACATGGTTGAATGAGATATGCATATTTGTTTCTAGATGCCCAAGATATTAAACCTTATACAAGTGAAAAATTCATCCTGGTATGGATTTATTACCACTCGAACTAGTTATCTATACATCACAATATCCTTCCACCATAAAATGGAAAATCAGAATAAAAGAAGCCTAAATTGATTGTTCTTTTTAGATAACCAAAGACTTGTAATAGCCTTCCAATGATCCATATTTGACTTGCTTGTATATCTTGATAACTTTCATATAATAAAATTTATATCTAGTCTTATACAATGCATAACTCACATAAGACTTCCAATAGCACTAACATATTCTAGTTGTGTTACGTTGTATCATAATAATCATTCAACTTCATACTAAAGTCAAATGGGGTATTAGCCTCCTTTATATTGAGATGCTTAAACTTATCAAGCATTTTCTCAATATAATATGATTGATTGAATGCATAGCCACTTCACCAAAATCTTTTATTTCAAAGACAGAACTGAGATACTTTTTGGTTTCAATTATTCCAATAACATTAGTACTAAACAAATTTATTGAAGCCCATAATCTAGTATTCTTCAATGAATATAAATTCAATCCTCTACCACACACGTTTATCTCTTTTCTAATTTTATCATCAAATATAAAAATCTATATTTACAATCAATAAATTCAGAGTTAAAGATAAATAAAGAGTATTCAAAAGAAATTTCCTACAAGCTACTGAGTATCTACATGAAAATTATACACAAAAATAAACCTCTATTTAGATATTTTTTCAGCAATGTCCCCTAAAACTTGATAGTCTATTGTTCATTAATGAACAACTTCTCATTAGAGCCATATCCATTCAATGCATTTGTATTCTCCAAAATAATAATAGTAGGAGTTCTTTGCAAAGTAGAGAATCTATATTTATATAGTGCAATAACTATTTTCTGATAAAGTAGAAAAAATAGTCTTGCATAATATCAAGTTATAGACTTATATTATAAGATACGCTTATAATCTAAAAATAATGGATTTTCTTCCAAACTTTAAGATAAACTTGTTGGGATCATTTCAAAATATTTTTGGTTTTGTTGGATGTTTTTCTTGCAATTTTATGCAATATCAAGTTATAGACTTACATTATAAGATACAAACTTGGTATAAAATACCCATATTTATCTGAAATTTCAAAAAAATTAAAAAAATATTTATTTCAAAAACACAAAATATATTTTGTTTCATGCACAATAAAATCCTAAAAGTTTTCCATGCATATTTTCATAAAAAAACATTGCATCTTTCTCATGCTTTAAAATGCAAAATGGATATCATAACCAAATTATGATTACTTGTTAGGGTTTGACCAAGATATCAAAAAAAATTCACCAATTATTTTGTTCACTTTACATTTTAAATGTTAGGATTTAACTGTAGACTTTAATATTTGAGTGTAAAACCACATCATATAGTATACCTTCAAGTATTAATGATAAATAAATAAATAAACATGATGCTAAAATTTAAGATTTAGAATAGTTAGGTTTTGACCTAAAATAAGGTAGACACTGCAACTCATGAACAGAGATCGTGAATACTAATGAATATAAATTTAACCTAGAAAAACAATCAAACAACAATGCAACTTATCTTAGGTAAAGTGTATTAGGAGTGATCTTCTCTTTGCACAACTATTCCCTTTACCTTGACTCTCACTAACTATTAGGTTTCTTAGTGACCGCAATACTAATAATTCATTTATTTTTTTGATTTTTTATGGATTTTTCTAATTCTAATAAAACACATAGAAACAACAAAGAAAACCAAAATTCTCCCACTCATAATTAAACACAACATTGTCCACAATGTTGAAATAAAAGAATGGAATAGAAGATAATGACAAACATAGAGTAAAAATGTGAAAAATTAAAGATAAAGGAAAAAGAAAGCAAATATTTTTTTTTAGATTGCCTCCTAGAAAGTGATTTTGTTTTATGTCATTGACTTGACACATTGCATGCTCATGCCTCATAAATTTGTTCAACTAACTCCATTAAAGTAATGAGTTATGTCGTCCAACCTTCATAGAAAGTTTTCAATTGATGTCATGGACCTTAAGCACTTTGTTTGTTTTTAAACTTGTAATCTCAAATACTTCATAAGTAAAAACATTAGAGATAATAAAGGGTCCAATCCAACATGAAACATGAAAATAAAAAAGACTTTATCTCTAACTTGAAACTTTTTTTTCAAATCATTTGATCATGTCGACTCTTGTTTTTCTATAAATCCTTGCATTCTCGTAGGCATCATCTTGTATTTCTTTCAACTCTTGTAATTGCAACAATATCATAATTGAAGTTGCTTTAGATATGACCTAAAAATCTTTGTATTCAAACTTCATTGGTAAATGTCATGCTTTCCTGTAAATCATCCTACCAGGTGACATTCCTATAGATGATTAATAAATAGTATGTAAGCCTAAAGTGTGTCACCAAGTCATAAAATTCAATCCCACTGGTTAGGTTACATTATTATCTCTAAATTAGATTGATTTCTTGATTTGAAATTTTTGCCTTGCCATTTGTACGAGGGTGATAAGTTATGGAAGTTTGATGAGTCATATGGTACTTGTGTAGTAATGTTTATATTGAACGATTGCAAAAATAATTGTAACAATTACTAATGATAGATTTAAGGATTCCAAACCTATCAAATATATGAGTCTTGATATAATTTAAAACAACCTTACCTTTGTTAGTACATATGACTTTCTTCTCAATCTATTTGGAAACATAATCAACAACAAAAAGGATATATAGATTAACTAAAGAATAAGGATATAGACCCATAAAATCAATACTCTAAACATAAAAAAAATTCACTTGCTAAAATATTAGTTAAAAACATTTGATTTTTATGAGTAATATCGCTTGTTTTTTTCATTTTTCACTTGATTTACAAAAGTCATATGCATCCTTAAACTTAATTATACTCTTAATAAGCCCTGTAATTAAATAAAATTAGTTTATTAAGAAATCTAATTACATTCTTAGACTTAATTTTTAAGCAAATTCATTTGATAATTAATTAATGTAACTTTTAATCTATATTGTCTTTCAATCTTGTACACAACTAGATTTTTTATTTTATCTAAAATTTTAGTTTATTTTTATATATATATATTTGAAAAAAAATTCAACTCTTGTGAGGTTGCTAGTTCTTTTTTTTTAAGCATAATTTTGAAGGTAACATAAAATTGCGTCATGACACATAAAATTATAATAGTTTCTTAAACAATAGTATTAATTTAAAAATAATCCAATATATTTTCTGATGCGAACCGGCCTAGAAACACCAACAAGTACTTATTACATGTTCAGGGGCTTGATTCGTGGTTTTGAAGGTGTCAATGATGTGAACCTCGTGATCACGTGGTCACGCAACCCACAACCAAGAATGAGATCTGATCCCGGAAAGCCGAAATAGGTCTGATAGGAGTGTGACACAATGGAAACCTGCCCAAGGCACCAGCACTATTGGAATGAGTAGAATGACACCACAAAGCCAGTTAATTTTCAATAAGTCGGATTCAGTTCGTTCAAGAACTAAAGAATGCAAGAATCACTCTCACACATAAACTGAAAAGTTCAGGATTAAAATTAATCAATGGCTGCCGAAATTTAGCTAACATGAGTTAAATAGTCTTTTAAAAACTAACCCTAATGGATCTCTTATGTGGACTTAAAAGAGGTCCACTAAAAACTGACCCAAAATCCTAAATTGAAAAGCCCATGACTTAATCCAAACAATCCTTGGATCCTAGCTGAAAACAAAGCTTAATTAAGCCCAAACAAGCCTTGGGCTATAGCTAACTAACTTAAATAAAGCCCATAAGGTTTATTTATTCTCTTCCATCCAGCCCATCAATCCCATGTTTCCAAGTTGTAGTAGGATTCTTTTGACTCCTTTGTTGTCCTCACTGCATGGCCCAAATAAAGTCGGGCTGGACCCCTCCTACACATAGATACTTCAATGGTCCTTGCAATTATGACTTGGGTGAAACCTTCAAAACCACGAATCAAGCCCCTAAACATGTAATGGGTCCTTGCTGGTGTTTCTGGGCCGGTTCGCATCATCCCCTCTCCCTCGAAAGGATTCGACCTCGAATCAAAATTGTTATGTTGTTGATGGCTCGACATTCAACACACATCCTCCATGTTCCATCCTTCTTAGGCATGAGGAGCATGGGTACAACACACAGGCTTATACTCTCATGAATATATCCCTTATCTATTAGCTCATAAACTTGCCTTTGAAGCTCCGTCGTTTCCACTGGATTACATTTATAGGCTGGTCGATTAGGAATTGAAGCTCTGGGTACGAAATTAATCTGATGCTCAATCCCCCGCAATGGTGGTATTCTGCTTGGAGTATCGTCGGGGAAGACATCATAAAACTCCTGCAACAAAGAAATAGCAACACTAGGCACAATATGATCAAGATAATTAGTATTAAAGTAAGCCTCCTTGTACAAAAGTAAAATCATTGGCTTGTTAGTGAAATATGCAAATTTGACCTCACCCTATCTAGCATAAAAATTAGGTTGTTTCTCTAGTTTTTCCACACAATTCTCATCACTCTTCTTGACTTTCTTCTCATAAATCCATTTTCCAGGTATGCCCATGAGTTGATTATATTAATAGAAACACTACCAGCCATGCAATATCCGGAGGGATAATATATTGTGTAACCTTACAAACCAAACATAATTCCAGTAGTTTTTACTGATAGAGCATTGATATGATATTGCTTGCCAAGATGCATTTCTTTTGTGGTTTTTCCAGTCATCATATGACCTTGTGCCTTGACATGAGCTGCATTTTCAGTTTATTATCAATTCTGCTTGCATGTTTGACTTAGTTTGACCAAATTTCTCCTGTCCACTCTTAAATTTGGGCAATGTACTAAATTACTATCTTAAACTGGATATGGATGCATTTCTATCCTTTTTGTTTCAATAGCTGCTTCTATGTGCTGTCTTTGCCAGCAGATATTCGAGCCCAATCATGACATTGTGGAGGAGGAAATTACTTGGCCATCAAGTCCAAAGAAAGTTCAGAATGAGTGGAGCTGTGTTCTTTGTCTGTTCAGCACTTCAAGTGAAAAATGTTTGAAGAAACACTTACAAGGGAAGAAACACAAGACTAATGAAGAAAACCTACTAGCAGAAGAACTGGCAAGAGACAGTTCCAAGTCTTCTCATACAGTTAGGAAAAAAACTAGGATGGTTTTTCTTGGGAACCTAGTCAATCTTGAAACATTAGGTGACCTCCTAGGCCCTGTTGCTAGATCAATTAGATGGTGTCAATGGAAAAGGCCGGATTTTGGATGGATTAAATTAAACACGGATGGATCTATAGACAGTGAAAATGCTGGTATTGGTGGTTTGTTCCGTGATTATGAGGGTAATGCAATATGCGGATTTGTATCTAAAGCTACTGGACATGATATATTCTTGGTTGAATTGTGGGCTATATGGAGAGGTCTAGTTCTTGCCTTGAATCTGCACATTCAAGTAGTTTGGGTTGAGTCTGATTCACTGAGTGTTGTCAACACCATTAACAGGCAGCAGCCATACAGTGGGAAGGCTGATGCATGCTTGAAGCAGATCCGGCTTCTTTTAAAGAAGTTCAAGAAGCACAGGGTTTCTCACTCATGGCGAGAAACTAATAGAGCAGCTGATTATCTTGCAAAGATGTTTGTTGAGAGAGTTGATGTAGTTTTGTGCAAGGTAGTCAAAATCGCGAGTCAACTCGCAAACTCGTACGAGTTTGCGAGTTGGCTCCGAAAACCTGGTTGAACCGGTAGAAAAATCGAACCCGGTCAAACTCGGTCAAACTCGATCAAAATCGAGTTGACTCGTAAAATCGGACCAAATCGATCCAATTTTACGATCCAGAATTTTCATTATTTTAAAACCAAATTTTGCACTGATTTATTCAATTAACTCTTATGTTTATACACAAAAAAATTTAACACTTGAGAGTTAACACTTAACACTCTCGGCTTCTCCCCTATATTTAAAAGGAGAGGAATTGAGACAACCTTGCATTTGTCCGATGTGGGACAAATGCAAGTTGTCCACTCTACAGCCGAGAGTCTCTCGGCTGTATTTAAAGTTCTCTCAATTGAGAGAACTTTGTGGTTGTCCGATGTGGGACAAATGCAATTTGTCCCACATCGGACAAATTATATATATATATATATAATGTTTTTAATATATATATTAAAAAAATTATAAAAAATATATATTATAAAAAAATAAAATTGTTGTGTTGATTTTATAAAAAATAAAAATTATATATATATATCATGGAATCACTCTTGAAAATCAGTAATATTAACTTTAAAATTTATACTTAAATTTTTTAATTTTTACTTTAAATTAAAAAAATTTGATGTTTTACATCATTTTCATATCCTGATGTCAAAATAATTTGTTGGAGTTGGAGCTAGTACTAGTAATATTGATGTTGACTGTTGATACCAGTATTAGGAATTTAGTACTGATAATCCTTTCAATAATAATACTTTTGATAAATGTATTAAAAATAACGAGGAAAATGACGGACATGAGACTGATTTTAATTTATATAGCATATCATTAAAATATTTATTTTAAATATGTTTGTTTTTACCTAATGAAATTCTATCGACATAATTGTTTTGTAATGTGTTTTGAAGTTATTTTACATCAAGTATGAACCTAAACTAATTAAGTTTTATGTCCATAATTATGCTATTTTGTACGAACATTTCGGGTACGATCTTTCTACGATTTTACGATCCGATCTTACGATCCGATTTTTCGGAGTCCTTTCCGATCCGTGTCAAAATCTCGATTTTGACTACCTTGGTTTGTGGCCTGCTGATTTTCCTACTACCCTTAACAACATTATCAAGGATGATGCTTAAGGAATGGTATATCGTAGACGGTTAATTTCAGATACCACATGACATTGTTCATACAACTAGAATAGAAGACAACTAGCTGGATTGCCCGCACTACGTTGCGGGTATAGTGTGGACAGAACAAATAATCCTCATAACTGTTGAGATTAAGATATAATATTTTAGTATGTAAAATTTGATATAATGAAAAAGATCAACATCTTTTATTATAATAATAGTAAATGAAAGTCTTAACTTCTTAAATTATCATCACCATCACTGTCAAAACAATAAACATTATTTAACAAATCTCAGAGAAAAACAAAAAAAAATTAATAAAAAAGCACGTAAGAACAAAAACCTAAAATTACTATTATTATTCTTAATATTTATATTATTATTGTTTTAATAACGGGAAGAAAACAAAATTAAATCAAAGGCTTAAAAAAACTTTAAGAACATGAACAAAAGAGCAAATGAAAAAATAAAATAAATGAAAAAAACAATAAAAAATATTGACTGGAAAAAAAATTCTTTGACCTGAAAATTTATAAAAAAAAATATTACACTACTTTGCGGGCTGAGAAAAAAGTTTGTATAACTATTAAAAGAATAAAAATTATCAAATTATCCCGAGAGAAAAAAAACCTAAAAAACATTAACAAAAGAGTAATTAAGAGAAAAACATTATTATTATTATTATTATGCTAATAATGAAAAAAAATAAAAGACTAAAAAAATCATGAGAACTTTAACAAAAAAATCAAACAAAAAAATAAAATAAAAATTATCAGGTAAAAAAAGTCATATGACGTAAAAATAAAAAAGCAAAAAGGAAAAAAAAAATTAAAAGAAATAACAAAAAAAATACAAATATCAATTTCCAAATGATCATAGATATAAAATAAATTTAAGAACTATTTTTTTTTTTTTGAAAAAAATATACCAGCCCAACAAATATGAAAATAAAAAAAAATTAAAAATCAAAGCTAAGCACACTTATATATATATATATGGACAAAAGTAAGGATTATTCTTGAAATTAAAAGAAATAAAGGGATTAAAATGAAAAATTAAAAGTAATAGGGCTGAAATGGACATTAAATATAAAGGGATTAAAATCCAAAATTAAAAGTATAAGGGCCGAAATGAAAACATCGAAGTCTTAAAATCTAAGAATATTATTACCATTACAACTAAAACAATAAAAATTATTAAATTATTACGATGAAAAAAATAAAAAACATAAAAAAAAGAAGCAAAGAAAAAAAAAACTAATATTATTATTCTTATTGAGTTAATAATTGGAAAAAAATCAATCAAAGAAAAAAAAATGTCAATAAATTGTTTTTTTAAAAAAAAAAAAAAAAACGTCAAAATAAATAAAAAATTAAAACAATTAAATTAAATAA
Organism: Salix brachista; assembly: GCA_009078335.1. Classification (NCBI taxonomy): domain Eukaryota; kingdom Viridiplantae; phylum Streptophyta; class Magnoliopsida; order Malpighiales; family Salicaceae; genus Salix; species Salix brachista. The sequence goes on from CM018576.1 coordinate 11,544,061, forward strand.
AAATGAAAAAAAAAAACATAACTGAAAAGATAAGTGAAAAAAAAGTGAAAAAAAAACGAAATAAGAAAAAACGTCAAAATAAATAAATAAAAAAATAATCAAATTAAATAAAAATGAAAAAAAAAACATAACTGAAAAAAAAAAAAAGCAAAGAAAAGAATAATGCGCGCTTGGCACGCCTCCCTCTTAAGGCACGCCTGTGCCTCCATTAAGCCACATGTATTTCTCTGTCTGTTTTTGTGAAACAATATATAAATAGTATATTTACTGGTTCAAAAATCAAAAACAAAAAAAAAAAAAAACATTGTTGAAATCCACAGTGTTTTCACTCACAATGAACAGTGAATTCCTGAGCTCTTTTAGTTTATTCTATAATATTGCTCTATAACGTAAGATTGGGACTGTAAATGCAGTATTATGGTTCTAAAGAGGCCACGTATAGGACAGCTGTGTATTGTTAGGCTTAGAATGATTTAAAGTGTTAGGCCAGGGTTGAACATGTGGCAGCGGTGACTTGAAGAACATCTAACACGTGTATATCATGAACTTGGATCTGCTCTCTCAGCTGAGTTAGCAATTAAACAACGGGTTTTTTTTTCTTTTGTCCGTGATGTTCATTTGGTGGTGGTTACCCTACCCAGCAGGAACAATAACCTCTCATCATCAGGTCTCTGGAGGTCATGATATAGACAATTTATAAGCTGAAAGGAAATCTTGGTTTATTCAGATTCCAAGATGTTTGTGATTTATTTGGAGCTCGTCTCAACCAGCACACGGACCAATATAAATCTCCTTTACACATCAGTTCCCTCTTTTTCCATGGGACAAGGGTTATTGCTCCTTTCAGATCAATGATGCGATGGAAACTAAGCTAGTTGAAGACTAGGTTAGATTTAGTCAACATATTCAAGAGTATTACAAAAGAAGCTAAATTACATCGTTGATTCACTGTTGGCGCACTGTACGCACATACTCATACACACTGTTCATTGCACATTTGACCCGGTGCTTCGAAGGTGCATCTCTTACATTTTTTTTTTTGCTTTTGAACAGTGTATTAACGAAAAAAACCCCTCGAAAAAGACAAAAAAAAGCCCCCGGTTTCAGGGGCTCAACGGTAATTGACCATTTCCGGTCCGGTCTTGCCCGGTTCGTCTGACCGGTTTTCAAATTTTTTAATATTTCATTGAACAGTGCATTAACGATTTTGTCCATCGAAAAGGACAAAAAACACGCCTGCGGGAGAGGGGCTTCACGGTAATTAGCCAATATTTAATTATTTATTTCGTTGGATTATTGTTGGCGCGTCGTCAGACGCGCCGTTCGTTTCTTCGCTCACGCGTGTTGCGGACGGTGCGTGCGACTTCATACGGCGTCCAAAAATGACCAACCGACGTCTAGAATGATTTTTCGGCATGTTCTCTTCCACTTGCTGCGGCGCGTGTGTCACGACGGTGTCCATACACGTGTCAATGATCGTTTGAATTTCCCCCCAATTTCTCTCACCTGCCTACGCCAGATGACATCAGCTAAGCTGTTTTTTGTCAAATTTCATATCAGTCCCTAAACGTTATAATTTGTTTTTCTGGCCCTTATTGTTATTATATAGGTTTTGATTTCTTTCAATTTTGTCCTTTAATTGAAATTGATTATATATTGAAGTTTCAATTCGGTTCTCATACTTTTAATTTTGCGGGTAGGGCTGGAATTGTAAATATTTTTGGTATCAAAGTTTTGATTGATTTCAATTTCATCATTCCATGCCAATTTATTATTAGTCCTTAATATTTTCGGTATCAAAGTTTGATTTCTTTCAATTTTATCCTTCTATGCAAGTTAATTATAGATTTCAATTTCATTTCGGTCCCAAATCTTTTAGTTCCAGGTTTTGTTTTAAACTATTTAATTTTATTTTTTGGATTTACTTCAATTTTATCCTTTAAATTAAATATATTATTAAAATATGTCAAATTAATTATATATTTGTATATTTATGTAAAATTAAAATATGTTAAACCAATTATATTTTTTAATATTTATTGAATATTATCGGCTAAGAATATATATATATAGAGAGAAAAATGACTTAGGATTGTCCTTTAAATTAAATTTATCATTGAAAGTATGCCAAATTAATTATATATTTGTATATTTATGTCAAATTAGAGTATGTGAAACTAATTATATGTTTGAATATTTATTGAATATTATCGCCTAAAAATATATAGAGAGGAAAAATGACCTAGGATTTTTTGAAGGACAAAAATTCATATCAGTATTCTTAAATACATTTAATATAATAATATGATGAATAAATCTTATAAAATAAAAAAACAAATTGGCTTCAAATTTAATTTTGTGCTCTTTTGTTTAAGTTTATTTCTTGAAAAAAATTTGCAATGTTTTGATTTTTAATATTGTAGATCTAATATTACTAGAAAAAAAATACATCTCAAAAAAACAAAAGGTAGATAAATTTACCTACATTATCTACAATTAAAAAATATACGAGTCACTTCCCGTTTTGATTAAATTGTTTTTTTTAGACGGCAAATAAATAATTATAGCACGCAAAAAAATTAATTTTATTTTTAAAAACAAATTACAATATTTTTATTTTTAATGTGTCAGATCGAATATTACTGAGGAATAAAAGCAACTCATAAAAATAATTATTGACAAATTTACCTAGGTTATCTATAATTAAAAAAATATAAAAATCACTTCCCATTTCGATTACTCTATAAAGTATGTGAGACTAATTATATGTTTTAATATTTATTGAATATTATTGCCTAAAAATATATAGAGAAAAAAATAACCTAGGATTTAAAAAAAATAAATTAATATCAATATTCTTAAATACATTTAATATAATAATATGATTAATAAATCTTATATAAAAAATTTTGGCTTTGAATTTAAATTTGAAACTCTTTTGTTTAAATTTATTTCTTAAAAAAAAATTTATAATATTTTCTTTTTTAATATTTGAAATCTAATATTACTGGGGAAAAAAAACAACTCAATTTTTTTTCTTAGAAATTTACTTAGGTTATCTACAATTAAAAAATATACGAGTCACTTCTCGTTTCGATTATACTGTTCCTTTTATACGGCAAATAAGTCATTATAACACGCAAAAAATTAAATTTATTTCTTCAAAAATTTACAATATTTTTATTTTTAATGTGTCAGATGTAATATTACTGGGAAAAAAAACAACTAAAAAAAAGCCGACAAATTTAACTAGGTTATCTACAATTAAAAAATATACGAACCACTTTCCATTTCGATTATACTATTCCTTTTAGGCAGGGAAAAAATTAATTTGTTACATATTTTATCTATTATATTATTACTAATTAAATATTTAAACAACTAATTATAGCATGTAAGAAATCAATTAGTTTTCTACATAGAAAAAACCATAACGCAATGTGCGGGCAAGCATACTAATTATACCACACAAAAAACTCATTTCTAACATATTTGATCTATTGCAATTTTAGTAATTGAACATTAAAATAACTAATTATAGCACGCAAAAAATATAAGTTTATTTATGGAATTTTTTTTATAATGTGTCAAATCTAATATTATTGAGAAAAAAATGCAACTCGGAAAAAAAATTACTTGTGTTATCTGCAATTACAAAATATACGAACCACTTTTCATTTTGATTATACAGATTTTATCAATTATAATTATACTAATTAAATATTAAAATAATAAAATACAATACATAAAAACAATCAATTTTCTACATAGATAAAAAAAACCCGTTGTTGTTGGATTCAATTATAAAACACAATGCCAGCTCCCTTTCAGGCCAAACCAGCAACCTCAGAACCACCGAATCATCACCATCGTCGGTGTTTCTCCCTTCCACACCAGTAACAAGCAACCACGTTGCCCCACCGCTCTCTCTGACTTGCAAAAACTACTGTTAGATGCTCAAGTCTTCTTCTTCCTCCTCCTTTTCTTCTATCCCTAAACATAGCATGTTTTGTTATTCATCAATGCATGCAATTCATCAAAATTTTTTTTATTATTCTCACATCTTGAGAAAGACCGTTACATTATATAGCCATTAACCTATTCCTTCTAGATACCATGCTACAGCAAGTTAAGGAAATCCTGTGGTGACTAAACAAAATAAAACGGCAAAACATCGAAATAAACCTATAAATACGCTGCAAAACGATGAGTTTGTCCTCAAGTTGAAACCTGAGCTTGAAGTCGTTAAAACCCTATTAAAATTTTATGGATATTAAAATATTAACCAGGAGATGGATTGGGTTAAATTAGCTCAAAGATAGAGTTAAATGACAATGAATAAAATTATAAGAAACAAAATAATATATAACATAAGTTATCAAAAGACAAAAAAAATGCGGACAAAAATAAAATAACTAAGCTAATGGGGTCAATAAGTAATTACCTAAAGTTTTGAGTATAAAAACCCAAGATTTTCGCTCAAATGGTATGCAATAAAAGAAGAAAAGAGGGAGGATTCTCAACGGTTTTAAAATTGACGACAAAAATTAATTTCATTACAACTAGAAATTAATGTGTAAATTGCAAATTCTAGATTAGAGTTTACACGTAGAATTAGGGGAAATGAGAAATTATATTTGTTTAATATAATTGGGATGGAAATGAAAAATAAAACTCAAAATAATGAGCTATTGAACAAAAGAAACCCTAGGGTTTAGAAGCGTTTAGTGTCGGTCATAAAAGAATTAAATTGAAAAAGATCCAATCTTTTATGTTGTTTAAGTATGTCTACCTTAGCATGTGTTAAATGTAGAGAGTATATGAAAAAGAGATAGAAATTTTGTATTTTGAATTGTAAGAAAAGATGGTTATAATTTGTGTTAAGAACATTTCAATTTTTTTTGGAATTATGGAGATTTTTGTGTTATGTTGACTTTTTTTTTATAAATGAGGGAATGTAGAGAAAGTAAATGTGTTTTAATAAGATAATTTTGACTATTTTTAAAAGAAAGTGAGAAATTACTTTATTAGTACGATGATAGAGTAAATGATGTTATAAACCACATAAAGGAGAAACAATTACATTGAATAGTGAGAAAATAATAAAAATACTTTGTTATATGTCAAGAACAAAATCAAAAAACTAGATAGCTTCATCATCCAACATCCAATCAAATTTTATGATTCAAAAATGATAAAAAATTTGGAATAAGTTTTTGAAAGTCGAAGTAAGGGTGATATCTTTCTAAAGAAATTAATCCGCTTGAAGCGGAGTTACAAAACTCCAGATATAAATTAAAAACGAGGGAAGGTCATATTAAATTTGGTGAAGTTGCAATAAGAACATTCTTGGATGTGTTGATGAAAAGTTGAGTTTCCTTTTTTTTAGTGAAGTTGTTAGCAAAATGAAAAACTTTATGCATGAAACCATTCAATTTTTTAGTTTTAGTTATGTTTCAAATAAATATTAGCTTGAAAATATGGAATTATACTAAGTCAGTTTAAGTCAAAAATAAAATGATGGTCTATATAGTTAAAATGTGAAGTAGCCGATGATTTGGATAGTAAATCATTTTGTTCCTATAGGCACATAAAAGACTGCAAGACCTACCAAATAGTAAAGGATCAGTTCAAACACCTAAACTTTAGGTAGGTTCTCAACACCTTAAAACTAAAGAATTATTTAATGTGTTTGTAACTCTTTTTTAAATGTATAGTAGCCTTATTTGATAAATGATAAATTGTTGAAGAACCTATTTACCCTGATAAATGGGACTAATGTTAGACAATTGAGAAACTAATTACCTGGTTAGAGGAGTAGTTCCCTACTTAATAGATGCCTTGGTCACCCCGATCACCGTAGTCACAAAATTCTCCAAGTCCTTCGTGTTTGTCTTCCATTAATGTGTCCTCTAAGTCCAAGTCCGTTTGTAATTCATGACGAGAGATAAAAGCCACCGTCTCCCGTTTGGTACTTCATCTCTTACCAGTCATGGCCTATTAGATCTTATTTATAGTGATGTTTGTGGCCCTGCTCCGTACCCCCCTCTATTGATGGTTTCTCATACTATGTTATATTTGTTGACCACTTCACCAAATATATATGATTTTACCCTCTCAAAAAGAAATCTGATGTGTTTTCCACTTTCATCACCTTCAAAGCTCTTGTTAAAAATTATTTCAAAAAAACAATCACTAGATTATATACTGACAGTGGGGGTGAATTCATCAAACTTCAACATTTTCTCTCCTCCAATGGTATCACCCATCTTCTAACCCCACCTCACACTCTGTAACACAATGGTGTAGCTGAACGTCAACATCGGCACATTGTTGAAACCGGTCTCACCTTCTTCATTAAGCTTCCATACCTTTCCTTACCTCTCACCTATTAGTCATATGCCTTCATAACTGCCACTTACCTCATAAACCGTATGCCTACTCCACTTCTTCAAAATAACTCTCCATTTACTCAACTCTTTAATGAACAACCAAATTACTCTCGTCTTCGCACCCTTGGGTGCTTGTGTTTTCCTTGGTTACATCTTTATAATTCCAACAAATTGCTTCCTCATTCCCTTCCATGTTTATTCCTTGGTTACTCAACTAATCAAAGTGCCTTCCAGTGTCTTGATCTCTCCTCCAATAAACTTTTTATCTCTCGTCATGTTCAATTTGATGAGTCCACATTTCCTCTTGCCAACATTCCTTCCCCCATTCCCCATGTCACTGTCGATAACATTCACACTTGGCTCTCCTCCCTTATCTCAGCCACTCAGATTCCTGGTCACTCACTCACCATTTCTACCACGATGACCACCTCCTCTTCAATGGAACCACACGTCACATCATCAACATCAGCATCTGCCCCAGTCTCTAAATCATCGTCATCTATTGCCCAGATTCCTACCTCAACCATACCTCCATTGCCCTCCCATGACCTCTGTCCATCCCAACCTCACCTAGTCCATCTTTCCTCTCAACCCAGGCCAACTCGTACATACACTAGAAACCCTCATCGATCTGTTGTCACCTATTCATCCTTAGACACACAATCTCCCACCTCCACCATACCTCTTGAGCTCCCCACTCATGCTATGGTTACTCGTGCCAATGCCAGCATCCGCAAACCTAATCCACAGTATGCTATGACTGCCACCAAACACCCAATTCTTTCCTCAGTTGAACAGGCATGTGTTTCCCAATCCATAAAAGACTCCATCTGGCGACAAGCAATGTCCAATGAGTTTAATGCACTAATTCGCAATGGTACATGGGAACTCATTCCTTCAAACCATTCTCCAAATCTAATTGGTTGTAAGTGGGTGTTTGTATCAAATGACATCCTGATGAGATTATTGACAGGTACAAGGCACAGTTAGTTGCCAAGGGTTTTCACCAATGTCTTGGCATTGACTTCTCAGATACTTTCAGTCCGGTGGTAAAACCAACTACCATACAAATTGTTTTGCATCTTGTTGTCACTTATGGTTGGCCAATACATCAATTGGACGTTAACAATGCTTTCCTTCACAACATTATCCGTGAAAATGTCTATATGGTCCAACCACCTGGTTTTATTGACTCTAACCATCCCTCTTAGGTGTGTAAACTAAGAAAGCCCTCTATGGCCTAAAACAGGCTCCCTAGGCATGGTACAAGGAATTACACTCGTTCTTATTATCTCATGGCTTTGTCAATGCCATCTCTGATGCCTCACTTTTTATTTTCAAAGATGGGGCCACTGTCATTTATTTTTTAGTTTATGTTGATGATCTCCTTATTAGAGGAACTGATTCCTCACTCATGGCTAAGTTCATTCAACTTTTTGCAACTCTGTTCTCTATCAAAGACTTGGGCTCATTACACTACTTTCTTGGTGTCAAGGTGTTTCCCACAGCCACAGGTCTATTCCTCTCTCAACATAAGTACATCCATGATCTTCTTGTCACTGCAAAGATGGATGGTGCCAAAGCAGTCTGCACACCCCTCTCCAACATTGACTCTTTTATGCTCTATGATGGCTTCTCCTTAATAGATGCCACTACCTATTGATGACTTGTTGGTAGTCTTTAATACCCCAATCTTACACGCCCTGGCATCTCCTTTACATTCAACAAGCTCTCCCAATACATTCATTCTCCCTCCGAGACTCACTAGCAGGCTCTCAAACGCCTTCTTCGCTACTTGAAGGGCACAATCTTTTTTGGTCTTCATATTCGTCTTCACCCCTCTAATCGTCTATATGCTTTTTATGATGTTGATTGGGCCGGTGATCGTGATGATCCCAAGTCAACAACTGGCTATGTTGTCTACCTAGGAGGCAATCTAATCTCTTGGAGCTCCCGTAAGCAGCGAGCCATTTATCGCTCCTTTACTGAAGCCGAATATCAGGCCATTGCAGCTACCATTGTTGAGCTCACTGGATTCAGTCCTTATTACATGAACTTGGCGTATCTCTACCAACGACCCCGTCTGTCTCCTGTGATAACATTGGTGCCATCTTCTATTGTGTCAATCCTGTAATGCACTCCTGTATGAAACATATTGAGATTGATTTTCAATTTGTCCATGATTGCATTACTCACAGCCTTCATCAAGTAACTCATTTCTCCACCACTAATCAACTTGCTGATGCACTCACTAAACCTCTATCGCGCCCTCGATTCCAGCTCCAAGATTGGGGTATCCGATGGTGCCACCATCTTGCAAGGGCGTGTTAAGGAAACTTGAAACACAAACAGAAATCAACCACTGATCTTCCATAATCAAACACGATTTGTTGAGGCCACTCTTTCTGCTGCCTTTCCTCTTTTGTTTCATTAGAATTAATTCTGTAATTAAAGCCTCATTACATCTCATTTAAAACTCATTGTATTACATTACTAAGTTGTATATAATTATATAAACATACAACCAGAAGATAATCAATAAAAGGAACAATTCTTCTAAACCTTTTACTCAACACCTTAAAACTAAAGAATTATTTAATGTGTTTGCAACTCTTTTTTAAATGTATAGTAGCCTTATTTGATAAATGATAAATTGTTGAAGAAACTATTTTTCCCTGATAAATGGGATTAATGCTAGACAATTGAGAAACTAATTCCCTACTTAATAGACAAATGGAGATATCAATTCTCTAATTAATGAGATTTATGCCCTTGTTAATAGGTAGATAGAGATATTGATTCTCTAGTTAATAAGATTAAGGTCTTAGTTAATAGGTAAATGGAGATTCATGGAGTGTCTTCATCACTTGTGCTTTAAGATTTCTATCTATAGTAACCATTTCATCAATAGGGTTAAATACATTTTCTTCACTACTTCAGTTTCACCTCCACTCTCGTCCAATTTAATTGTTTTCACTCTCCCATGTACTCACATGAATTTGCACTATTCTGATTTGTACATTCTTTTTTAATTTCATTTGAACATCATATACTTGTTTTGGAGAAAGAGGTATAAGAGTGATTGTTTTACAATCTTTTAAAATAGCATACCTCTTTCTAAAATCATCATGAATCATCTTCCGATTGAATTGTCATTGATGCTCCAAAAGTAAGTGACTAGCATGTATTTGAACCACATCACATATAATCTCATCAAAATACCTGAATAACAAATGAAATAATTACTTGCTTTGTTAATTTTACAGTAGTATAACAAATAAAACAAGAAGTTGTTGTATTACTTTCACTTCCCCACATTCATTCAAATTGCAATCTATGAGGCTTATGATCTGAATCCTAGCAAAATTAATGGAATTCTTGAATCCAAGTTTGCTTAAAATAGAATAAGCTTATCGCAATGAAAAACTTGCTCTAGGGCAATAAGATTATAAACCAACTTGATCACGACGCCTACACTTAGAAACAAGCAAAAAGAGTTTAAATTCACAACAAATATTTACAGATTTAAAAGTTCAATCAAGAACCAAGATGGGTAGCCAAGGTTGACAAAAGTCAGAATATTAGTAGGCAAAAACTCTAGTTTTCTTAACGAGTCACTTATAAATCCAAATTAAATAATAATCAACACCAACACAAGCTAAAACTATCACAAACTAATTAAAATAAACAAAATAAAAAAATATGAAAGACATACAAGTGTTTCCTCACAAAATAAATAAATTTTAATAATGCATCTAATTTAATACGACAAGTTAGATTATTTTTGCATTCTGCTTGGCAGTAGCAAAACCCAACTTCAGAAGGATGATTCTTTCTCTTATTAAAGACTTAAAGGATGTTCCATATATAAATGAAAGGGTATGGGAGTCTAGTTTCCAGCCCAACTAGAATCACCTCAAAATTCAATCTGTAAACCTAGTTATGATCAAAATGGTAGAAAAATGTCAAACTAACCGAATCTAGTCTTCTCTCTCCCAATCCTTGTGGTCATGGTTCCACCAACGAGTCTCGTTTGAACATGAATCAAATTAATTGTGGCTTGCCCTTTATTATTTAATATCCTCTTGAAACCCACCTAAGCCCACATATCTTGAAGACGTCTATTGAAAGCCTTTTTGAACATCTTATCTCTAAGTTTTGTAATTAGATCAACTGGAACCTCCAATAAATCCCTTGGTGAATAGATTGTATCACCTATAATGCTTAACACAATTGAGATTCATTTCTTCACAATAGTATCACTAGCTATATTCATAATGTGGAAATTGTGATTTTTTATTGGTTAGAATTAGTTATACAACAAATCTGTTAACTAATTAACATTAAGAAGCAATGAAAAATCACAATATAAATTTAAGTTTCTTTTCAAAGATTAGTTCTGATTTTCATAGGTGGATGTTTACTGGCGACAAAGGTTTGTTTTCTTGATAAAGTTCAATTTTTAATCAATTTTGCTTGATTGGTTAGTTCTACTGTGACGCCCCCAGCTCCCTTGCCAGTTACCTAACTGGCGTGACCAGGTTCGCCACACTATTGGGACTAAGTCCCCTATTTCCTCCATCATAAACCACAAAATACATAGATAACTACATTGTTGAAAACGTACGGGATAATTTACAACATCCTTAGAACAATTCTATAATTTACAAAATACTCAAAATGCCTAGATATTTAATTTACAAATTTGGCTCGTACCCCTTTTTTTTCTTTTTCTTTTTCCACAAAAGATATTCCTATTTTTATCAGTGACACATGAGCCTCTTTTAGCGAGAACCGGTAGCATCCTCGATCAGCTTAACCTTACCCTTGCCTGAACAACACACAAATACAATAACAGAATGAGCCAAAGCTCAGTAAGTAGGGTGATGCACGTGATATGCAATGCTATTGTGTTTCCCACATTTTCATCTATTTTAATCCGGGTACCCTAGGTATATGCAAGTCCGTGCGAACTATCACTCGGTGATCATGTTATCACCTACTGCTCTATTACTTTCTCTCAGTGATCTCAATATCACCTACTGCTCGCAACGACATTATCCCTCGTTGTAGCACACGGTTAGCGGAATTATCCCTCGCTTAACGGTGTTAGTAAATAGAGCTCGCACTATGGATTCCTTGCTATTACCCATTCCACTCAATTCGGTTATCAAACCGTGTCAATTCAAAACTCAATGATTTCTCTCAAATTAATTTCCCCCAATGCACGTGATGCACGTGATGACATGTTTAATCACATTCAAACAAACTCGGGTACCAATTCTTATTTCTCAAACCATACTCACGGTCCAACTCACACTCGGGATTCACCCATCGTTCACATACCAATCATGGTACTCATAGTGGGAACACAACCTCCGCTCATTAATATTGTTCATTAATTCCATTAATATTAAGATCTAAATATTTCCCTTATTAAAAGAATAAATTTATTTATTTATTATTATTTATTTATTTATCCAAGCTCATTTCTTTTAATCTTAGCCCATCTATTTTTAAAACCAAGCTTTTTACTTGTAGTCCAAGTCCATTTAATTTATTCTAGGCCCATTAGCTTGATCCAAGTTTATTAACTTTATCTTAGTTCAAACTCATTTCTATTCAGCAATAGTATGTCTACATAACCCATACCAATTTGGCCATAATTCCTTACATATATATCTAAAAATTACGAAAATTTAAGGAGAAATAGTAGACATATATATAAACAACTTTCCTTCATTTGTAGTTTTCCTAACAATCACTCTAAAATCTCGAAATAACTCACACACCATTTCGGATGGAAAATATTTTTCCAGCAGGTATCCATTTGAGCAACCCACGCCATATCAGTCATAACTCCATGTATATTTTTCAAATAATCACTAAATTTCACAGGGATGTAGTAGACATATATATCCACAACTTTCATGATTTTCACATTTCCTAAAACTCACTCCAAGATCCCGAAATAATTCACACACAATTTCGGACAGAAAATATTTTTCCAGCAGGTATCCATTTGAGCAACCCACACCATATCAGTCATAACTCCATATCTAGTTTTCTAAAAATTACTAAATTTTACAGGGATGTAGTAGACATATATATACACAACTTTAATGCTTTGCAGTTTTCCTAAAACTCACTCCAAGATCCCGAAATAATTCACCCCAAATTCGGGTTTTTCCATCCCTAAAAGAAATTCAGAATTTTCACACCAAGCACACTTTTCATCATGCATGCTTAACCATCCATCATCAACATCAAGAGTCAAAATCATTACAAAACCATCATAATCACATTTGAAATTAATTTAACAACTCATAAAAATGGAAAGCATAAACAAACAAAAATAAAATAAAACCTACTTACCTTAGATTAAGTTTCCCTAAAATCTTTTAGCTTTTTCCTTTCTTTTCCCTTCTTCTTCTTCCCTTTTTCCTTTCTTTTCCCTTCTTCTTCTTCCCTTTTTCCTTTCTCTTTCACTCTTTTTTTTTCTTTTTTTGCAAGGTTACGGGATGCATAACCAAAATGCCTCCTTCTCCATATTTGCTTTACTTAAATATCTTTTACAATTCATGCTTATGCCATGTGTCAATAAATTATGGTGAAATGCAAAGTTAAATTAGGCTTAAATTGTGATGGATTTCAAGGCAATTCATTTAGGTATATATATTGTTTTATTATTATTATTATTATTATTATTATTATTATTATTTTTGGCTATCATCATTTTACATACTATAATTTATACTTATTACATATACAAAGGATTTACTAATTAATTCATCTAAAATTATTTTTCCTAAATATTTATGTACATTAATTAATCTTAACAATCACGTACATAAACGCCAATTACGTACATACCATATATTCTAACACATATTTTTACCTGGTTACTGATTGTCACGTACGTACCCTATATACTATATACTTACGTACGAATATAATTATCCCGATCAGTACACTTATACGGTTACGAATTTTACGCTAGTTACATTTCTCCCCCCTTAAAAGAAATTTCGTCCTCGAAATTGACCTATTCGAATAATATCGGGTATTTTTCTCTCATCTCATCCTCCAGCTCCCAAGTCATTTCTTCGCGATCGTGATTCTCCCACATAACTTTAACTAGCCTAATCTCCTTGTGCTTTAACTGTTTGACTTGACTATCCAAAATCTGGACTGGTCTCTCTTCATATGTCAAGTCAGGAGTAAGGTTTGGTATGTTTGTCTCCACAATTTGGCTAGGCTCTCCAATGCACTTCCTTAGCATTGATACATGAAACACATTATGCACACCCGCTAAGGATGATGGTAGCAACAAGCGATATGCCTTATCGCCTATTCGATCCAGTATCTCGAATGGCCCAATGTATCGGGGACTCAGCTTTCCTTTCTTTCCGAATCGTAGCACACCTTTCATCGGTGAAACCCTCAGGAACACATAGTCACCGATTTCAAATTCTAGATCCCTTCGTCTCCTGTCGGCGTAGCTTTTCTGTCTGCTTTGAGCCGTTTTTAATCGTTGATGGATTTTATCCACTGCTTCAGCTGTTTGTTGCACCAACTCTGGTCCCAACAACTTTCTTTCTCCTACTTCATCCCAATGAACGGGAGATCTACATCGACGTCCATACAAAGCTTCATACGGAGCCATTCCGATTGAAGCTTGGTAGCTATTGTTATACGCAAATTCAGCTAAGCGTACATATTTCTCCCATTTTTCGGACCAATCTAGAACACATGCTCGCAACATGTCTTCTAAAATCTGAATTACTCGTTCGGATTGCCCGTCAGTTTGCGGATGATAAGCTGTGCTGAAGTTTAGCTTCGTGCCCAAGGCTTTATGCAGACTCTTCCAAAATACAGAAGTGAACCTTGGATCTCGATCAGATACAATTGAGATTGGAATCCCATGTAATCTTACAATCTCATCAATGTACAACTGGGCAAGCTGGTTCAGATTATAAGTGGTCTTAACTGGAAGAAAATGGGCTGACTTGGTTAACCTATCCACAATCACCCAAATAGCATCAGACCCCTTCTCCGACCTTGGCAATCCCATGACAAAATCCATAGTTACATGCTCCCATTTCCATTCTGGAATTGCTAGTGGTTTTAACGTTCCCGAAGGTCTTTGGTGCTCCGCTTTCACTTGTTGACAAATCTGACATCTTGCTACATGATTTGCCACGTCTTTCTTCATTCCAGGCCACCAATAACATTTTCGTAAATCCCGATACATTTTTGTGCTTCCTGGGTGTATCGAGTATGGAGTTGCATGTGCTTCCCTTAATATCTCTTCCTTCAAGTCCTCTACCGAGGGAACACACAACCTTCCCTTAAATTTGATTACGCCTTTTTCATCCATCATAAAATTAGACTCTTTCCCAGCCTCTATACTCTGTTTTATTTCAGTCAGCTTTACATCCTTCTGTTGCTCCATCTTGATTCTCTCCTGCAGAGTCGGCTGGACTATCAAAGCTGATATAATATTCTTGTGGCCCATAGGAATCACTTCCAGTTCCAGCCTTTGAAGGTCCCTTGCTATCGGCTGTTGAATTAATTGCATCGGTGCCATTGATTTTCTACTTAAAGCATCGGCAACAACGTTGGCTTTTCCCGGGTGGTAGTTGATTATACAGTCATAGTCCTTTACTAGCTCTAACCACCTTCTTTGCCTCATATTCAACTCCTTTTGTGTGAAGATATATCGTAAGCTCTTGTGATCCGTATATATCTCACACTTTTCTCCGTATAAGTAATGTCTCTATATTTTTAAGGCAAATACTACCGTCGCTAATTCCAGATCATGTGTTGGATAATTCCGTTCGTAAACAAAAAAACCTGACTTGAATGATCCTGTATTAAGAGCTAAATTGGCTAAAGGAATGGGTCATAATTATTACGGAGAACCCGCATGGCCAAATGATCAGCTGCCGCGATGCATAGGCTATTACTCTTCCATTCTGCATCAACACCGCTCCTAGCCCATTTTTAGAAGCATCGTTATATACCACGAAGTTTCCATTTTCAGGCGGAATGGTTAGCACTGGGGCGGTGACTAGTCTTTGCTTTAATTCTTGAAAACTCTTCTCACAAGCATCCGTCCACTGAAACTTGACATTCTTTTTCATCAAGTTAGTAAGAGGCCTTGCTATCTTAGAGAAGCCCTCCACAAATCTTCGGTAGTAACCAGCTAACCCTAAGAAACTTCGTACCTCTGTCACGTTCTTTAGGGTAGGCCAGTTTTGGATAGCCTCTACTTTTCTCGGATCTACTGCTATACCCTCTTTTGTCACCATATGACCAAGAAAAGCAACTTGCTTTAGCCAAAATTCGCATTTCTTGAATTTGGCGTACAATTTCTGCTCCCTTAATAGCTGTAAGGTAGCTCTTAAATGTTCCTTATGCTCCTCGTGGCTTCGAGAATAAACCAGAATATCATCGATGAATACAATGATAAATTTATCCAAGAATCCTTTAAAGACTCGATTCATCAAGTCCATAAAGGTGGCTGGAGCATTAGTCAATCCAAACGGCATTACTAGGAATTCGTAGTGGCCGTATCTTGTTCTGAAAGCTGTCTTCTTCACATCCTCCGATCTTACTCTCAGCTGGTGATATCCTGATTGCAGATCTATCTTGGAGAACACCATCGCACCTTGCAATTGGTAGAATAAGTCATCAATTCGGGGCAACGGATACCTATTTTTAATTGTCACCCGATTCAACTCTCGATAGTCAATGCATAACCGCAAACTATCATCCTTCTTCTTCACATACAGTACTGGAGCTCCCCATGGTGAGGGACTAGGGCGTATGAATCCCTTATCCAGTAAATCTTGTAGTTGCATCTTTAACTCCTTCAACTCCACCGGGGCCATCCTGTAGGGAGTCTTAGAAATTGGAGTCGTGCCCGGCTCTAATTCAATCTCAAATTCCACCTCTCTCTCCGGTGGCAACGTAGTCAAACTTTCTGGGAACACATCTAAATACTCCTGTACAACCTCTATATCTTCCGGCTTCGACTCTTGCTCTACCTGACTATCCAGCACATGTGCTAGGTACCCTGTACACCCTTTTCCTAGCATCTTTCGAGCTTTTACAGCTGAGATGATCGGTATTGGTTGAAACTTCATATCAGCCTTAAATTCTAACTGCTCACCTCCAAGTAGATTAAAAACTACTCTCTTACCCCGACAATCGATATGGGCACCGTACTTCGATAACCAATCCATTCCTAGAATCAAGTCAAAATCTTGAAGGTCCAGTACTATCAAATATGCCTCCAAACTCCTATCCTCAATCTGTATTGGACATTGTTTTACTAGGCTTGTCGACTCCATATACTCTCCAGAAGGGACTACTATCAAATATCCTACTGCCAATGTTTCGGGTTTAACACCTAGGCTTTCTACCAATGTTTTTGATATGAATGAATGAGTAGCACCAGAATCAATCAAAACATAAGTAACCAAGCCAAGGAGTGAGACATTACCACAAATCACTGTCGAGTCCTTCCGGTCAGCCTCCTCTTGAGTCATCGTATACACCCGGGCAGGTACTCTTCCCGGTCCTCGCTTCTGTACTTGGGGACAGTTAGAGGCTATGTGCCCTTGCTTGTGACAGATATAGCAAGTTCTCAAATCCGGGGGACACTCCCCAGTGTGAAACCTCCCACATTTATTGCACCGAGGTTGGTTACCCAACATTGGTCTTGGTTGACTACCTGGTAGTAACCTTGGGGTATATGGTGTTGGTCTGACAGCTCGTGCACTTCCTGGACCACCGCTTCGGTTGAAGTTTCTTGGCAAGGCTCGTCTTAATGGCCCAGAGGAAGAAGTTCCAGATTTAAATGTTTGCCTTTTCTGTTGTATCTCCTTTGAAATCTCTTTCTGATCCTCGTCTGCTAGCAGTGCTTTGTCTACCATTTCCGGAAAAGTATTAGCAGCAGACATCCGTACCATACTCCGGACTCTAGGGTTCAGTCCTGTTAAAAACCGATTCTTTTTCAAGTTTTCATCCTCGGCAATGAATGGAACAAATCTACACCCTTGTTCAAATCTTCGTACATATTCTCCTACCGAAATTCCATTTTGCTTCAATTCTAGAAAGTCCTGAATCTTCCTAGCCTTTACATCAGCAGTGAAATACTTGTTGTAAAACATTTCCTTAAGCTTCACCCAGGTTAAAGTGGATACATCAACTGTCACTCGCGCACTTTCCCACCAGGTGCGGGCATCTGTAGTTAGCATGAAGATAGCACACGACACCCTTTCGTTATCATCGAAGTGTAGATACTCAAATATTGCCTCCAAGGATTTAATCCACTCTTCCGCTTTCATCGGGTTATCACCTCCAGAGAATTCTTGAGGATTCATTTTGTGGAATCTCTCCACGGCGTCATTCCTATGCTGAGGCGACGGAGGTGGAGGTTGTTGGCGCATAGCCAGAAGTTGTTCCATCTGTTCCGTATGAGTTTGTTGTTGTTGTTGCATTGCCTGTTGTTGTTGCTGCAGTATGTCCAACATACGATTCAACGCATCTTGTTGGTTTACGTTGTTATCATTGGAGATTCCTTCTCCTCCTTCTCGCACCGGGTTCCTTCTTGGTGGCATGTTTTAGCTTTATACATGTCATGTTATATCTAGGTTAGTTATGATATCGATAACCTTTCATATCATATGCAATATATAACAAAAGTCATTCAGATATATATACACGAAAATTTATATATTTTCCATATATATATATTAAACATTTCATACAAAATCGGCTTTTATAAGCACATCAACTCCTAAGGGTTTTCGTACCATAATTATAACCAAAAAGGGTATTCCTATTCATATCAAAAGGGTACGGAGGCTACTACATCGTACTATTTCTTAGTAGTGTGGCTCATAGATCAGAATATGCATCGGACGCGTCGTGGAAAGGCGCCCTCTACCCTCCACCAATCGATAGCATCAACTGATGCAATACGTCCGATCTCACGAGCAATCTCCACAGGTAGACCCTAATTGTACATCATCCTATTGAGGGTCCGTCTAATCTGGATTGGTAAGAAGGCTCGGATTATGTTCCGATAACAATTTTGGTTGATTTGACCCTCCCATACCTCATCCAACAACTGCTGATCCCTGGGTAGGAGAGTCCTGCGTAAAGTCATCTGTATATAATCATGGTTGCGGTACTGGGTAAACTGGCATCAGCAAGTACTATCTGCTGAATCAAATCATGTACTCTAATCACATGAGTAACTATGTCCTGATCCGGTGTCATAGCAAGGTTATTTAGTTCCACCCAATAAGCAGCTAGAGTGACCCTCTGCCTACGGGTCCTAGCAACCTGAGGTACGCGTCGTATATATGGCATCTACAACACGAATATTTATAATCGTCATTATTTTACGGTGTATAATTGTATAACAACACAAAACATATACAACAATCATATACAGTTATTAAACCAAACAGGAAATAAATCAGAAATTTATTTATTTATTTACCGTCGAGGAGTGTACTGGTTCTCGGGCTCATGTGACACTTGGGACTCTACTCAACTTACTAAACCTAAGCTCTGATACCACTAAATGTGACGCCCCCAGCTCTTACCTAACTGGCGTGACCAGGTTCGCCACACTGTTGGGACTAAGTCCCCTATTTCCTCCATCATAAACCACAAAATACATAGATAACTACATTGTTGAAAACGTACGGGATAATTTACAACATCCTTAGAACAATTCTATAATTTACAAAATACTCAAAATGCCTAGATATTTAATTTACAAATTTGGCTCGTACCCCTTTTTTTTTCTTTTTTTTTTCCACAAAAGATATTCATATTTTTATCAGTGACACATGAGCCTCTTTTAGCGAGAACCGGTAGCATCCTCGATCAGCTTAACCTTACCCTTGCCTGAACAACACACAAATACAATAACAGAATGAGCCAAAGCTCAGTAAGTAGGGTGATGCACGTGATATGCAATGCTATTGTGTTTCCCACATTTTCATCTATTTTAATCCGGGTACCCTAGGTATATGCAAGTCCGTGCGAACTATCACTCGGTGATCATGTTATCACCTACTGCTCTATTACTTTCTCTTAGTGATCTCAATATCACCTACTGCTCGCAACGGCATTATCCCTCGTTGTAGCACACGGTTAGCGGAATTATCACTCGCTTAACGGTGTTAGTAAATAGAGCTCGCACTATGGATTCCTTGCTATTACCCATTCCACTCAATTCGGTTATCAAACCGTGTCAATTCAAAACTCAATGATTTCTCTCAAATTAATTTCCCCCAATGCACGTGATGCACGTGATGACATGTTTAATCACATTCAAACAAACTCGGGTATCAATTCTTATTTCTCAAACCATACTCACGGTCCAACTCACACTCGGGATTCACCCATCGTTCACATACCAATCATGGTACTCATAGTGGGAACACAACCTCCGCTCATTAATATTGTTCATTAATTCCATTAATATTAAGATCTAAATATTTCCCTTATTAAAAGAATAAATTTATTTATTTATTTATTATTATTTGTTTATTTATCCAAGCTCATTTCTTTTAATCTTAGCCCATCTATTTTTAAAACCAAGCTTTTTACTTGTAGTCCAAGTCCATTTAATTTATTCTAGGCCCATTAGCTTGATCCAAGTTTATTAACTTTATCTTAGTTCAAACTCATTTCTTTTCAGCAATAGTATGTCTACATAACCCATACCAATTTGGCCATAATTCCTTACATATATATCTAAAAATTACGAAAATTTAAGGAGAAATAGTAGACATATATATAAACAACTTTCCTTCTTTGTAGTTTTCCTAACAATCACTCTAAAATCTCGAAATAACTCACACACCATTTCGGATGGAAAATATTTTTCCAGCAGGTATCCATTTGAGCAACCCACGCCATATCAGTCATAACTCCATGTATAATTTTCAAAAAATCACTAAATTTCACAGGGATGTAGTAGACATATATATCCACAACTTTCATGATTTACACATTTCCTAAAACTCACTACAAGATCCCGAAATAATTCACACACAATTTCGGACAGAAAATATTTTTCCAGCAGGTATCCATTTGAGCAACCCACACCATATCAGTCATAACTCCATATCTAGTTTTCTAAAAATTACTAAATTTTACAGGGATGTAGTAGACATATATATACACAACTTTCATGCTTTGCATTTTTCCTAAAACTCACTCCAAGATCCCGAAATAATTCACCCCAAATTCGGGTTTTTCCATCCCTAAAAGAAATTCAGAATTTTCACACCAAGCACACTTTTCATCATGCATGCTTAACCATCCATCATCAACATCAAGAGTCAAAATCATTACAAAACCATCATAATCACATTTGAAATTAATTTAACAACTCATAAAAATGGAAAGCATAAACAAACAAAAATAAAATAAAACCTACTTACCTTAGATTAAGTTTCCCTAAAATCTTTTAGCTTTTTCCTTTCTTTTCCCTTCTTCTTCTTCCCTTTTTCCTTTCTCTTTCACTCTTTTTTTTTCTTTTTTTGCAAGGTTACGGGATGCATAACCAAAATGCCTCCTTCTCCATATTTGCTTTACTTAAATATCTTTTACAATTCATGCTTATGCCATGTGTCAATAAATTATGGTGAAATGCAAAGTTAAATTAGGCTTAAATTGTGATGGATTTCAAGGCAATTCATTTAGGTATATATATTGTTTTATTATTATTATTATTATTATTATTATTATTATTATTATTATTATTATTTTTGGCTATCATCATTTTACATACTATAATTTATACTTATTACATATACAAAGGATTTACTAATTAATTCATCTAAAATTATTTTTCCTAAATATTTATGTACATTAATTAATCCTAACAATCACGTACATAAACGCCAATTACGTACATACCATATATTCTAACACATATTTTTACCTGGTTACTGATTGTCACGTACGTACCCTATATACTATATACTTACGTACGAATATAATTATCCCGATCAGTACACTTATACGGTTACGAATTTTACGCTAGTTACATCTACCTTAGTTTATATAATCACCAACCAAACCCCCCGATCACATGAAAATCTAAACTAAACTTTCCTCATGGGATCGATTCCTTACTTTGTCTATATTATCTTGTGTGTTTTAAGCTAGGATAATTAATTTATGGGATCGAGACATCACAATAATTTACCTTTCTTGTCCATAGGAGCATCCTTTTTTGTTTCAACCAGGTCAAAATTGCAAAGACCATTGGAGTATCAAGAGGAGACCCTAGTACATTTTATCCATGTGCAGGAGGGGTCCAATACAGCCTTATTTGGGCCATGAAGTGAGGACAATAAAGGAGCCAAAAGAATCCTACTACAACTTGGAAACATGGGATTGATAGGCTGGATGGAAGAGAATAAATAAACCTTATAGGCTTTATTTAAGTTTGCTACCTACAGCCCAAGGCTTGTTTGGGCTTAATTAAGACTTTGTTTTCAGCTAGGATCCAAGGCTTGCCTGGATTAAGTCATGGACTTTTCAATTTAGGATTTTGGGTCAGTTTTGAGTAGACCTCATTTAAGTCCACATAAGGGGTCCATTAGGGTTAGTTTTTAAAAGACTATTTAAACTCATGTTAGCTAAATTTTGACAGCCATTGATTAATTTTAATTCTGAACTTTTCAGTTTATGTATGAGAGTGATTCTTGCATTCTTTAGTTCTTGAACGAACTGAATCCGACTTATCGAAGATTATCTGGCTTCGTGGTATCATTCTACCCATTCCAATAGTGTTGGTGCCTTGGGGCAGGTTTCTCACACTCCTATCAGACCTATTTCGGCTTTCCGGGATCAAATCTCATTCTTGGTTGTGGGTTGCGTGACCACGAGGTTCGCATCAGATCTAAACTCTATAAAGGAGAAGACTAAGAAAAAGAAGAAGTCTCATATGTCTCAGTTAAGTATACATGTATTATCCTACATTGCATATAAGAAAAGAAATTTGGTAGGATTGTAGTTTACAAGTTAGCCTTTTCTCATCCATTTTGAGTGTACATTTGAGCCCTCACCTCTCTCCTTCTTTAAGTACATTTGTGAGCCCTCATCTCTTAGATAGTATACTTTATAACTTTATCTTTCCTTTTATTCTGAGTGTGTTTTCCAACCATCACTCACCCTAGATAATGCATTTTTAGTCATATCTCTCCTTCTCATCTCAGTTCATTTTCCAAGCCCTAACCATCAACTCATATAATATGTATCTGACATTATCTTTCCTTTTCTCGTATAAGTGTATTTTCCAACCGCAACCATCACATCAAATAGTTAACTTTTTTCATCCCCATATTTTTTTCTTCTCATTTGAGAGCATTTTCTAGCACTCAATCATCTTAGATAGTACAAGTTGTGATGTCACGGTTGCACAAATTAAGTACCCTAACTTAAAACAAATAATACAAGATAGTATAAAGCAAGCAAGGGATCGATCCCACAAGGACATTTTAGTTCAGATTTTTCATGTTATATGCTATGCAATTGGGGGTGTTGGAAGTTGTCTAGGCTAAAGCAAAGGAAAACAAAAACGAAGCGAAAATTAAATAAAACCAAAATTTATCAATAAAACTAACCTTTGTCGCAAGTACATATCCACCTACAGAAATCAGAACTAATCATGAAAACAAAACATCAATTTATATTCTGAATTTTTATCTCTTCTTAATATTGGTTCATTAACGGATCTACCGTATAACTTACCCTCACCATTAAGCAACCACAGTGTCCACACTAGTAATTTGATTCAAAACTAGATAAATTAGTTAATGAAGAAACATGATTGCCGTAATCTATGTTTGATTTGATTGAATGCTCTCCCTAAGATTAATAAAGTAGATCCACCATAATTATAAACTCAGTTGCTTCACACGTTCATATACCACAAACTCAAGTTTTGATATAAAACTCAGCAATAGATTGTCTACAATAATCACTTAGAGTCCACTCTAGCAATTGAATAAACAATCAAAGGAAAAATAGGCATAGGAGAAAAAACATATTTATCATATAAATTGGAAAAAAAGGTAAAATAGATCTCATTATTGAAATCTAAAGGTTTTTGTGTCCTAGCAACCAAGAAAAAGAGTTTAGCCTTACATATTTGTTGAACAACTAATTAAAAGGATAGAAGAAAACATGATTTCGGGTTTGGAGAAGGAAGATTTGTGTTTTCTTTTCCTGTTGGCCCAATCCTTATTACTGCATCTCCTCCTTTATATATGCTTAGAAATCCTAGTTTTTTTTTTACAAAATAGTCATTCCTTAAGTTGGCAAAATTTACTTGTCATCTTATAAAATCATATCTCATTCATAAGACATCATTTTGAGCTAAATTTTGGATTGGCGATAGGTCTTTGAGTCTGGAATCTAACATAATTGGGTTTGCATCGACTGGACTATTTTAGCTCCATATATTTAAGTTGGAATGGACAAAGGTCAACATCATCAAAACATTGACTAAAGGTCAAATCTGTCAATCAGCTCCAATTACCTCCTTTTTGCATCTTTCATCCAAAAATGCCATCAAAACATAAAAAAAAAAAAGAATATCAAGGCACTTTATACACAAAACATATGCAAAACACTTTTCAGTCTTATCTCTCTTTCTCATTTGAACACATTTTTAACTTCAACCATTAACTAAATTGGTGCATTTCCTAACCCTATCTCTTCCTTCTTATTTGAGTGCACTTTTGAGCCCTTAACCAGCAACATAGGGCATCTCTATTCAAGAATCGAATTCAATTAAAACTAGGGATGAAAAATAAATAGAAGTCTAAATTTAATTGAGGATGAAATTGAAAATATCCATAACGAGAGACCATGTTGAAAATGCGTTAACATCTGTTTAAAACTATATAGGAGTAAAAATGAATTGACTTTTAAAAGAATTTCTATTTAGGGTCATTAGAGGGTCTTTTAAAGCTAAGCAGGAGTAAAATTAAATTGACTCTTAAAATTAAAATTTGATTGAAGGTCCAACTAAACAAATTTGAAGATTGGGGGATAAAATAAAAAAGGACACTTATGACCTAATTGAAATATAGATTACCAAAATGACATCATTTTATTTAAATAAAACAATAAGTTTTGACTAAAATGACTTGTTTTTATTCAAAACAATGTTGTTATGTCTAACATCAAGACCAAATTAGAAGCTAGATGAAATTTCATCTCACATTGTTTATCATCTTCTCCAAAAGAACCTATGAATCATGGCTAAGTTACCACCTTATAGTGTCTATTTCTCCCTCATTTATCCCACACATAGGACAAAAAAACCTTCCTCACATTCCAACATTGTACTAGATCTCTAGTCTTGTCCTTGTCAGGTCGAAGCCTTGATTTGCTGCAAAAATTATCTAAAAACATTGACTGAGGCAACCTTAACAACTTGGTTTTGCAATACCACGTTGTTGGCTTGTGACCAACAATTAGGATTCTTTCTAGAAAATTATTTGTCATGATCTAAGCCTAGAAGAGACCTCAAGTATCCCTTTCAACTCCTATAAATAGGAGTTTGTCTCAAGTTTGAAGGAGGAAAAAGAAACCAAAAGCCTCTTAACCTAGAACAAAGTCTCCCTCCCTTTGTCCAACTGAAGCCATAAAAATATGTTTTTCTTTGTATGCATATGGCCAAAATTTAAACTTTTTTCATTTATATTTTTTATATAATTTTTTTTATCATGCTTTGGAAAACAATACAAAAATAGTATCATAATAAATTTATGATTATCCATTAGAATTTGACCATAAATTCAAAACACCATAAAAAGTAATTTGTTTAATTAATATATAGGGTATGAGTATTACAATGTAATGCATATTTTTAGCATTAAATTAAATTAATAAATAAAAATAAATGTTAGGAACTTACTATTGACTTTAATATTTAGGGATATAAAATTACATTATAAAGTATATCTCCAAGTATTAAAGATACAAAATAGAAATAAATGCATTATTAAAACTTAGGCCTTATAATGATAAGGATTTAACACAATAAGATAGGGATTTCCATACTAAAGATGATTTTTCTTGAACTTTAGATGGGCCACTGAAAAGAAACAAGACTTAAAAAAAAATCAATTAACAATGCAACTTACAATAGGTATGATGCTGTAAAACTCAGGAAATAAGTGTAAGTGTACATTTTAAACTAAATAAATGTAGAAAATAAAAGTGAAGGAAATCCACGTACAAATTTAAATAAAATGATATTCGGGAATTTCAAATATAACATCGAGATGAAATATTAGAGATATTATAGTCAAGAAATGAATTAAAAAATAAGTTGAGGGGTAAAATTGAAAGATATGTTAATAGTAAGGACTTAATTATAAAAGGAAAAGATGTGGGGTAAAAATAAAAGAATTAGTGAAAATAAGGCCTAAGAGCAAATAAGAGAAATTGAGTGGTGTAAATACCAATTGGCAAAAATGGTGAAAGAAAAGGAAGGATTATTTTGAAAGTTTTATTTCTTAATGTAGGATAATTTCAAAGAAAAATAAAGTGTTACCAAAACATCCATACATCAAAACTACAAGAATTAAGAGTGTTATTAGAAGTACAAATTAGGAGAAAAAATGAAGGGAGTGGCTGGCAACAACAAGAAAAAAGGAGGGGAAGAGATTTTGATTTCACAAGCAATTAGGATTTAAATCTTCCTTGGTATAGTGCTTATTATATTTATATAAAAATTCTTAACTTTATTACTAAATTACATAATTTTCCTTATGAGATTAGGGTTAGGGTTCTTGGAAATTTTTGGTGGATTTGTGGAATTATTTTTAATTGATGTATGTGGATTCAAACATGAGGAAATGAGATATAAATGACAAAACAAATGGAAAGGAAAAGGGGAGTCCTCTAGGGAATGCCATGGCTAGCCATTGAAAGGAGTAATTAGGAGGGAAATATTATACTTCTATTTAGTTGTTAATGTTTATTTATATGGGTTGAGTTAATATGCTTAGAAAATTTAGATAAATTAGAGGAAGGTATATATTAAACATGAATCAACCAATTTTGGAAATTCATCTATTGACTTTCGGATAGAATCTAAAGTGTGAAAATGAGAGAATCAGGATCGGTTTCCTTTATAGGAGTTGTTGTTTGGGTTCTTTAATATCCAAGGAAATTAATTTCATATAACTTGAAATTTTAGAATCCAATTACGAGTCATCAAACACTACTATACAGGGTAGACTCTACAGAGTAGAAAGTCTGTCACATTTATGCTAAACTTCATGAAGGTTGGGGGCATAACTAGGTTTTCCTCCCTTTAAAAGAATTATAGCCTTGTATTTTATTTTTCTAGCAAGATCAACCCCATTCAAAATGGAGTTCTATAACTTCAGTTGTAGTGAAAAGTATGGGCAAAGGTTGGAATGAGTCCTTTATTGGTAGATTGGAGAAGAAAAAAAGAGAAGGGGAATTAGGTGTTAATGGAAAAGAAATAAGTTATGCTTGAAAATGAGCTTTTTTTGGTGTGGTTATTATGAATTGTATCCTTGAATGATGATAATTTATAAACTATCTATAATTATAGGAGGGACCACGAGTGTGGTGCAACAGCAACAACAAAGGTCCATAACAAGAGCATCCACAACAGGTAAGTGATTCGTACCGACATTATCTCATTTAATTTCCATAATTTTGATGTGTGAATTATGCTTAATTGCTTTTAATGTAAGTTTGAAAAAAATGTGATTTTTCAATAAAAATATTTAAGCTGTGTGTGTCAATTTGTTAGGATATGGCAGAATCGTCATTATAGTAGTTATTGGATAATAGAATATAACAGTAACTACCATATATTTAATGTATGTTAGGATTCCAAATAAATGGATTGCCAAGAATGACTAAGATCCATTTACTATATGGTATGATCTCAGATAAAAGGGATCCTCATAAATTCATTGTGTGTATCTTGGGGATGGGATCGTTATGCATATGCTAACGTACATTTACTATGTGTCATGATCCTAAGGATTGGGGATCACTATGCACAGGCTTACATATATTGAGAGTATGTTAAAATCTCAGATAAAGGGATTGTGGTGCAATATAAATCATACATTAGTGTATGTTAAGATTCCAGAAATATAATTGTTGCACCTCCACACATACACACAAAGAGGTATTTTAGAGACACAAAAAAGGGTTCTTATGATGACAACGCCCATACAACAAAAAAGATGCAAACAGTATTGTAGGAGAAAAGTTAAATTAGCGACTCAAATAGTTATACTTATGGTTATGTTTAAGCATGATGGTGTGTAGTTAGTTAAATAACTTTTACTATTATATTAATATAATTTTTATATGGAATCATTTTATTTTTCCTTTTTGGTCCAATGTCTGCACGTCAAGAGTAGAATATGTTGTATATATGTTTTTGCATCTAGCTCTAAGAGGTATATTTTGAGTATCATGTGTCTTTTATGTGTTAATAAACTTAACATGTATGAATGCCACTCTTTAAAAAGGCTTGGAATGTAAGAATTTGATTCATGAATTTGAGATATCCTTATTTAATTTGCTAATTGGCAATTGATATTAAATGTATATTTTGTTTGTTTTGTTTATTTTATTTATTGTGTGGATGTGATGATAATGTCTTTGTGTATAAAAAAAGATGTTTATAGACATGTAGACCCAGGATATTTGGGTCAAAGTTGAATTAAGAGTTATAAGACTTCTCTTTAAAAGTAATGTTATATTAGATAACTTAGGATCTGTCGATACACAGGAAAAAATTCGGAGTGATGCATATTTTTTATGTATAATTATTCCATTTACCTAAATTTTTGTAGACCATTAGATTTTTTTAGTGATTATAATATCAGGAGATGATTTTTCATCCCTTTAAATCATAATTTTATAAGTTATCCTAACACATCTAAAACCCTCTTAAACTGGGAGTTAGACCTGCCATTTGATACCTTGCAAGACATTATAGAATGATGACTCTACTAGGGACATCATTAATTATACAAAGCTTTGATGATGATTATTTTTTTCTATTTATTTATTAGTCTTAGTGATTTAGTATGAGTTTTTTTTATATTATTCATGTATAAGTACATTGAATATGGATTAATACTTTAATACATTTTAATTGTAAGAGTATGACCTTAACTTTAGGTTAGGTAGAAGATTATCAATCTGTCTCATGACTTTTAGTTGGAGTTCACATTCATGAAACACTCAAATATAATATGAGTGTTTACTTAACTATAATAGTTATACTATGTCTCGAACATTCATTGTAAACCTTTATATTGCCTTCATAAGACGTAGTCATTAGGCAAATCATAAATCATTTTTGCAGTCAAAAAGTTTACCCGTCATGTAAGGGATGTTTAAGTCACTAATAACTCATGTTACATCAAGGCTAACATGATTAAAAAAATCCTTGACTTTGTAGGTTTATTTGAGCTAAGACCATGCCTTTCGTTACCTTTTATGATTATAAGCAAGAATTTGGGATGATGTAACTAGTTAAATAAGGAATCACCGCAAATAACAAAAGTAAACTACTCTAGAATTTTTATGGAGAATTTTGTGTTAGTTATGGATTAGATAGATAAGACTCTATTTGAAACAAGGTACCAGAGATTTTCTTATCTAATAAAGATTTTAATGCAAATTTCAACAATCAAAACCCTATTGTATTTTTTAGGACCCAAACTACAAATGTTTCACCTTGGAAGATATTGACATGACCTCTACTATTAAGGAGTATGCTTAAATCTTGAATTTCCTAAACAACCTTAATGTAGTGTATTTCATAAAAAATATAATAAAATTGGAGACATGACTACTAAAGTAGCCAAACTACTGCACTTAAACAAATTTGACCAATATAGGACAATTAATGAAGTGTTTAAGTAGAAGATCATTGAAGTTAAACTAAAGGAAAACAAACATGTAGGAAAGTTAGAATATGAGAAATGTCAAGCAATTGTCATTGACATTTTTGGGCTAGTCTTGTTCCCTTAGAACCTATAGGGATTATCAATTTTGAAGTCATTAACGTCTTTGTTGAATATAAATGGATAATGAGTAACCTTACTAGATTTGTTTTAGCTTAAACTTTTTTGTCATTAAACTATTGTATGCTATATAGAAAGAGAGCAATGTGATGATGTATTTATTTATTGTTTATATGGATAGTAAGCCATTTGAAAACCCCAAAAGATGTTTTCAACTATCTTTGATGGTTTAACATGAGACCTTTAAAACTGGTTATGAGTGAGGGTTAGAGTAACTTAGATGAATGAGCATGGGTGAAGAACTATCAATTTTCCCTCATGGTAATTAAGATGAAAAGTCTTCTAGGAAGAATTTTGTTTTATGTCATACGTTGTAAGGATAAAGTAGGATACTCGTTGATTGGACTATATGGTTATATTAATTATCTATCCTCATTAGTTGTTAGGTTGTTTGGAGGGATTCAAATATTCCAAAAACTTAGTGATTTAGCTTAATATACTTGGTTGCTTAAGAATTCTGATTTTCTAGTTAAATTAAAGGTTATCAAACATGATTAGAATCAACTTACTAGTCCTTATATGTAAAGGTAAGATTGAATCCTTAGTTAACCCTATGTACTCAGTTTGGAGAAATGATGGGTTATCCACGGTACCTAAAAGCTTTGGAGTGCAAGGCCCTATGGTGATTAGCAAAATTAAACTATTTATAACTAGGGATCCTAAGAGATAAAAAGTTAGCAACGAAGAAGAGTAGCAAGATGAGTTAAATAAGCTAAGAATTGAGCCAAGTAGAAGTAAGAGTTAAAATAAATTCTTGAAAAACTAGCTTTTTTTTAAAAAAATGAAGGTATATTTTAATTAATAATTGAGGGAACTAAAGAAAAAATAGTTGCACTAATATAAGATATAGAATAGAAAAAATGACCAAAAGATGATTAGTGAATGATGGTAAGACATGACCACCAAGTCTAAGAAAATTACAAAAGAATTTTAAGAGCAATTGAAGGGGAAAAAAGAGAGGCAAATACGGTGATTTGGTGAACAAGAAGGTGATGCTACATTCTAATAAAGAATTGATAGTTCAAGGAAGGAAAAATATAATAATAAAATGAGATTGAAAGGTGAAAAAGAAAGAATAGATTGGTTAATCTTAACATTAGAAAATAAAGAAGCCTAAATGTTTAGTATAAAGGCCACGTTGGCGATGAAAGAAAGGCCAAAAGGGTAACCAAATCAGACATAAAAGGGTACTTAGATAGAGGGGAGAACAAATCATCTTAATGAGTCTAAACTAGAGATATAAAAGGAAGAATTGAGGAAGCCGAAAGGGTTATATTTTTAGGTCAAGGGATAGTTGAGACAAAAGTTCAAGGAATGACAAGACCACATCAACAAATTTGATGTGAGGATGAATATGTATATAATCAAGCTTGACATTGAAAAAGAAGACATTCAAAGGGCTAGTATCCATATTCAACACTGTAATAATCCAATTTTGGAGCAAAACAAAACAAGTAATTAAGAATCTCAAGAATTTTTTAGGATTGACTGAGATTGGTATTGAAATTTTGGCGGAGTCCTCCCTTTATTAAGAAGTCCCTAGTTATCAACTAAATTACATTACACTCCTAGTATTATTATTTCATATCCCGATCCAATCATCTTGGATCTCAACAATCATACCATCATCAACTCAACACACCATATTCAATATCTTAATACAATGTAGTTTTCATATAATATCATCACATAGACCACCTCATATATAATAACATCATAAAATAAAATTCAAGTAAAAGGTTTGATTTCAACTAACAACATGCATGTTTGATGGGTACTTAAAATTTTGAATCCTAGTTTAAGTCATACATCCAAGTGTATATATAAATACTACATATTTGAGTTTTTAGGGAATAAGTATCTCAAATTATAAAATAGTTTCATAGCTAAGAGCAAAATATGACTAATTAAGTTTGCCTTGGCATGACCCTGATGTACCTGAAAATAACAAAATAACATGCATATATAAATATAAAAAGATGACAAAAATGAATTCCTAAATTTGACAAACAATACTTTTTTTGGTATTTTACTTAACACATGAGGTTCATCAAAATCCCCCACTACATTCATATTTCATCTAATAGTTTAACCAATTTTTGAGACAAACTTTGTCTTGAAAGTCTCAACATTAAATATTCCTAGACATCATCTTCTGGTTTTTTCTTAGATTTTTATATGAATTATCAATGTATACCAATTTAATTTTCCCTTGATATCATTAACTTATCCTATTCTTTGAAAAGAAATTATTGATACTAATGAATTTAATTAGTATCATAAGTCTTTGAATATCGAGTTAGCTAAACAGTTCTATTTAAATATTGATATCAATATAATTGAATGATGTTATTAACTATTTTTTCCTTGTAATAGTTAATCAAGTCTTATCCACATTTGGTTTACCATTTAAGTTGTTGATGTCAAAAACCCTTGACGTCATTGGCTTCCTTACCTAGAGTAGTTAATCACACTAAAAGTGGTTGTCAATACCACTGTGATCCATTAATATGATTAACTATTCTGAACTCAGAATATTTAATTGATTTATCTTTTTTCATTGACCAAGAGTTACCATGTCGATGCTAGTAATCTTTACTAACATTATTAGTCACCCCAATATTCAGGTTTGATTAATCATTTAGAAAATGTCGACACCAATGAAATCTTATTGATACCATTAGCTATATCCAAACTCTAATTTACATGAACATAAGCTACCATATATATTAACTACCAAATTCAATTGTTAACATATCTAACAATTTAAAATGGTTTAGGATTTAAAAGTTTATGCACCTACCAGCTGTAAAAGCTTAATAAGTAGTCCTCAACAAAGCTGTAGACTTTTTTTCTCCTACTGCATTAACAAACATATCATATGATTACTCATGAGCATTTATTCCTTCTATATATAAAAAAAAATCTATATAACTCCTCTTTAACCTTTTGATTCATCATCATCCCCATTTCTTAAAATTTATATCGCATATTCCTATCTACTCTTTTTCCTAAAGTTCTTTAACAAAAAATGATGCAAACCTTGTGATCATGTGGACACGCAACCCACAACCAAGAATGAGATCTGATCCCGGAGAGCCGAAATAGGTTTGATAGGAGTGTGACACAATGGAAACCTGCCCCAAGACACCAGCACTATTGGAATGAGTAAAATGACACCACGAAGCCATTTAATCTTCGATAAGTCAGATTCAGTTCGTTTGAGAACTAAAGAATCACTCTCACACATAAACTGAAAAGTTCAGAATTAAAATTAATCAATGGTTGCCGAAATTTAGCTAACATGAGTTTAAATAGTTTTTTAAAAACTAACCCTAATAGACCTCTTATGTGGATTTAAAAGAGGTCCACTAAAAACTAACCCAAAATCCTAAATTGAAAAGCCCATGACTTAATCCAAGCAAGCCTTGGATCCTAGCTGAAAACAAAGTCTTAATTAAGCCCAAACAAGCCTTAGGCTGTATCTAACTAACTTAAATAAAGCCCATAAGGTTTATTTATTCTCTTCCATCCAACCCATCAATCCCATATTTCCAAGTTGTAGTAGGATTCTTTTAGCTCCTTTGTTGTCCTCACTTCATGGCCCAAATAAGGTTGTATTGGACTCCTCCTGCACATGGATAAGATGTACTAGGGTCTCCTCTTTATACTCCAATGGTCCTTGCAATTCTGACCTGGTTGAAACGTTCAAAACCAATGCATTCATAGTCTCTTTCAATGCCTTTGTCCTAAACCGCGTCATTGGACCATTTGGAACATGTAATGGGTCCTTGCTGGTGTTTATGGACTGGTCCGCAAAAAAAACACAACCTATATTAAAATTAATGAATTTTACTTATTCTAGCATTGTTTGGAATTTTAGAGGACCAAATATAATTTCTACAAATTCAATTGGGAAAAAATAGGGATAAAATTGCAAGAATAACAAAGCTTTAGGGTCCATTAAGTATAAAATTGAAGAATTTTAATACCAATAACCAGCTTGTACAAGGCATGAAAACTTAGGGGTTAAAATAAGTGAAATAAAGGGTCAAAATAAAGAAAATTAAAAGTTAAATGGTCAATTAAGGATTCATTTACATAAGTTAGAAATCAAGGACTAAAATAGAAAAGACATTGAAATCAGGGGAAGCTTTTGAGACTTGGTAGGGACCAAATTGAATTGGTTCTTATAATCAAAATTCAATTAAGAATGTATTTGAATAATTTGAAAAATCGAGCACTAAGATAAAAAAGAGAGCGTTTATAAACCTAAATTAGCCTTAAACACCGAAACAATAATGTTTTTATTTAAATGAAATGATGGGATTTGGTGTTGTTTTGACCAAATCGATGTCATTGTGATAAATAAAAAGTAAAAATCAAAATAGTATTAGATGACATGTCTCTTCACCTTTTTTAGCATAAACTATAAATTGCACCCTCCTCTTCTCATTTTCTAATAAAAACCATAACTACCATCCAACAAGAATACCCCTAGGCCTGCCCAATCACTCATCACCGGCGCAATAATCATTGACAGTCACAACTCCTCAACCACCTTGAGTATACACAATCATAACAACAACGCTATCTATAGCTAATAGCACCATTGTGGTCTTCATGAAGTAGCTAACTACACACCCTCAACCTAGTCATGAGCACTTTTTCCACATCATGTCCAGCTTGTCGATAGTGACATCACCCCTAAATTTCAATCTCTTATACCAATAACAACAAAAACAGTGCTCTCTAGACATGTAAGTTTTATTCTCTCCCTTTTCTCTTTTGCTTATTTTATTGTACAAGCTTGCAGAATGTGAATTATAATTCATGTTTTGCAAACTTTGTTACATAACTTGGTCACTCAGTTGGGCTAGTGACCAAGTTATTTGGGTTGAATACTCAGTCCAGACACAACTAGTTTGGGTCTAACCATTCTTAAAAGAAATTAAAATGAGTTGGGCTGGGCTCATGGGCTTGGCTTAAAACTTAATAGATTAGCCCATGTGGTTGGTCCAAGCCCACACCTATCTTTAAGGGTGTATTTGGCCCAACATGTTTTTTCTTAAACAATTAGTCTTTGTTTGTCTCTTAAGAACATATTTGTCAAACACACCCTTAAGTTATCTTTAATGCTTTTGGTTTTAGGCTGAGAATGTGTTTGACAAATACATGATAATTCATTTTTTACCTTTATTTTGTTTATAATTGCATATTTACCCAAACAAACAATTAAATATTAAAAAAAAACTTAGGACCATCTTAAAAATACCTATTTGTCTGACATGAAAAGGGATTTTTATTCAAATACCTATTTGTTTGACATGAAAAGGCATTTTTATTCAAATACCTATTTGTCTGACATGAAAAATACCTATTGGCACTTTTGTTTTTGTGCATGTAAATCAAATCATAAAGCTTTTTCATGCATATTTTCTATAATATAAAATCACATTTCATATTTTAAAAATACAAAATAGAGGAACCACTTTAAAATAATCCATTAGAATTTAGCAAAAATACCATAAATCGAATAACAATTAATTTGTTTAATTAGTATTAAGAGTATTGGGGTTTAATTGTAGACTTTAATATTTGGTGATATAAAATTAAATTATAAAGTATACCCTTAAGTATTAAAGATACAAATTAGAAAACAAATTGATGTGTACTAACCCAAAAACACCAGCAAGGACACATTACATTTTCCAAATGGTCCAATGACCTGATCTAAGACAAAGTTATTGAAAGAGGCATTGAATGCACTAGGTTTAAAGGTTTCAACCAAGTTAGAATTGCAAGAACCATTGAAGTATCAAAAAGAAACTCTGTACATCTTATCCATGTGTAGGAGGGGTCCAATACAACCTTATTGGGTCATGAAGTGACGACAACAAAGGAGGCAAAATAATTCTACTACAACTTGGAAACAACAGGGGTGGCTACCTTTTTCTTTTGTTTATTGGATTAAGGGGCTGGATGGAAGGCTATAAATAAGCCTTATATCAGCTCTGTAATATTTTACTTCTCTTCTCATGGCAGAACATGGATTTAATTTTGTTAGCTACAGCTCAAGTCTTATTAGGGCTTAATTAATGCTTTGTTTTCAGTTAGGATCCAAGACTTGTTTGGATTAAGTCATGGGCGTTCCAACTTAAGGTTTTGGGTCAATTTTAAGTAGACCTCATTTAAGTCCACATAAGGGGTCCATCAGGGTTAATTTTTCAAGAACTATCTAAACTCATGAAAGCTGAATTTTTGCAGCCATTGATGAATATTAATTATGAACTTTTCAGTTTTATATGTGAGAGTGATTCTTGCATTCTTTAGTTCTTGAAAGAACTAAATCCAACTTATCGAAGATTAGCTGCCTTTGTGGCGTCATTTTACTCATTCCAATAGTGTTGGTGTCTTGAGGTAGGTTTCTATTATGTCACACTCCTATCATACCTATTTTAGCTTTCCGGGGATCAAATCTCATTCTTGGTTGTGGGTTGTGTGATCACGAGGTCCCAACTTAGAGTAAAGACTTCTTCTCAAAGGAAGATCTACTTTAAACCTAAAATGAGACTAACAAAGAAAAACATGATTTTGTAAAAGAATCCATCAACAATCCAACTTACCTTAGTTAGGGTGCACTATTGGCAACACATCTTCTCCCAGCATAAGTATTCCCCTTACCCAAACTCTCATAGACCATTGTTTTTTGTAGTGATCATAACACTAGGTGATGACTCCTGAATTCTATACTCATAACTTTATGATTAAAACCCAAAACCCTTTTTTTACACCAAGAGGCAGCTTCACTATTTAATGTTATGCACATCACATGGGTCAAATAGATCTATTACAAAATCTAGGGCAAAGAGACTTAAAGAGGCATTTAATGTGTTAGTTTAGCATACATCAAGTAAGATGGAATTAGAGAGATAAATGATAGTTACCTTGATTTGGCTGATGTGTTAGGCCTTAAATCAACCTTGATTTGGACTTATTTTTTGTAAACTTATATGGAGTCGAAGTCGGCATATTATGCTCCTAAAGAAACAAAGAAGTTCTTTCATATTACATCCTAAAGAATGAAGGGTTTTTTTCATTCAAAACATGTTTTCTAATTTACAAAGGAAGCTAATGAGCTGTCTAGGAAGGAAATGTAAAAGTCAGCAACATTGAAGACTAAATCAGACTTATTTTGTCTTATTTATATGATAACAACTTGAAGTTTTTATTTTAAATTTGTATTTTGTGTTTTAGGGTTAGTGAACATCAATTGGGCTTAGATAGGGATTCGAGTCTGATTGTAAGTGAGCTATATATAATCTTTGGGTATTATAGGGTCTAGCTTAGGTTAAAAACACATATGTCACTTAAGTTTTATATTATGTTTTTTTTAATGATATTTAGTTTATGGTTGCAGCTTTGTGTACTTATGAAGGTGAGAATTCTCTCTTTGTTGGTTCTCTAAAAGATTGAAAACAACTTATTACAGTTCAACTAACTTCATGACATCAGTTCATACTTCTTATTCATGATTTTCTATTTGCTTAGTGGGGTTCAAATCCAATAGTATTGGTGCCTAGATACAAGTAATATTTGTGTCACACTCATATTAAACCTGATTTACATGGGTTTCTAGGAGTTGAATAGTTTGGGTGTGGGTTGCTTGACCATATGATTAAAAGGTCCATATTATTTGGTATGAGAGCTTAGCTCCATTAATTAGGTTATATCCTTCAAAAAAAATTTGTTTCTTGTTGATTCCACAAAAATTCCTTAATGTCTAGTTTCTTTTCCTCCTTCAAATTAGAGTATAAAAGAAAATATATTAATAGCATAAAAAAGAAAGTCACTCAAAGATGTTTATTGGTTTCTATTGTAGAATACTCAACAAAGGAAAATTAGGTCAATCAATTTGGAATTATTGGGGTCCTATTCGCACCACATATTAATTTTAGGGTCCATTGAATATCATTTGGGTTTTGAATTTCAGGTTGAATCAGGTTTGATTAATAAATTTTTTGAATTAACATATCAAAGTGTATAATAAAATGCTAAAATTTAATATAAAACCTTACAAATTTTATCTTAATTAGACATCATTTACCTTAAGTTCTAGATTTGTACTTAACTTGTTAATAAGCCTGTTTTTTTCATGAGCTTTGAAATTCATTTTGTTTATGTTATTTTTATTTATTACAACATATCTAACATATTAGGGTGTCGTTTTATTGTTTTGTATACTCATTTTCTAAGATTGTCATTGGAGTTTTGTTTTGCTAGTTTTCTATTTTTTTATTGCTTCTTGAGTAATATACATTTATTTGGGTTATGATATGAAGTTGGTTGTAATTGGTATTGATTTCAGTTATGCAAGAAGGTGTAAGAATATGAGAGCATTAATAGTGGTTGCATAAAACATGAAACTTAAAGATATTTTTTTACCATTAACCAATTTATGAAAGTAATATCAGATCAGGACAACACCCCCTCACGAGAAAAACTTAACAATAGAAAAAAGTTGATAAATCAACAAGGGAAAATAATATCAAAGCTTATATTTAAAGATTTATGCTTGTATGAGCATGATTGGCTGCTTTGATTTTTTATTTTCTCAAGTTGTGTTGCTGGGTTTTTGTTTATGCAAGTGTTTATTACCTTAATAGGTGAAGATTGTAGAGCTAGTGTTTGGAATGACATTTTTTTGTTAGAATGATGATGATGATGGATGTTCGATTCATTTAAACGTGTTGACTAGCAAAAGAAGACAATGAGATTTTCACATGTTAGGATGCATGAGGTGACTTGCCCACGCACTGCGCTAGGCTTTTTTCTATGTAGAAAACTAATTGATTTCTTATATACTGTAATTGGTTATCTTAATATTTAATTAATAAAATTGTAATAGATAAAATCTGATAAAAATGACTTTTTTTTTTGCATTCAAGGAACATTATAATCAAAACACAAGGGAAGTCGTTCATATATTTTTTTAAACTTGGGCAAATTTGTCTACCCATTTTATTAATGTGTTGGCTCATAATTGTTTTTTTGTTTATATCATATTAGATCTGAAATTTTATACATAAAAATATTGCAAAAACTATTTTCTTAACTAAAACAACCTAAAATCTAAGGATTGTAAATATTGTTTATGTATATTATTTCAAATATGAAATATTATAAATATTGTTTAATAATTATTATTTTAAACGCAATTTCCATGATAAATGAATATATAAAAACCTAATATATGATAATAATTATAATTATTATTGTAAATATTTTTGCTATAGTAAGAACCAAAAGTTTTGTAGGCTGATTATTTTACTCACATATATAGTATTATAAAAAAAATCTAAGACCATTAATATTTTTTTGCATTTTAAAAAAAATATTTATGGCTACAGCTAAGTAGAGGGCAATTGGCTCTTATATTTTTTCATTGTAGATGATTTCCCCAATTTT
Source organism: Salix brachista (assembly GCA_009078335.1). Lineage (NCBI taxonomy): Eukaryota > Viridiplantae > Streptophyta > Magnoliopsida > Malpighiales > Salicaceae > Salix > Salix brachista. Next base: position 11,583,080 of record CM018576.1, read on the forward strand.
TCTGTTTGTTTTGGCTATATGTGACTTCCTATATTTTTTGTTTATGTGATATTAGATATGAAATATCATACATAAAAAGTCACAAAGTCAACCTCTCTGAAAAATAACATCAACTGATGAATTATTTCGGTTATTATTGTCATTGTTATTATCATGATTGTTAAATTGTCATAATTATTATAGTTGTTATTATAAATATTATTATAAATAATTCATATTCTAATTATTATTGTTCATACTATCGATGACACCATAATTATTGTTAGATAAAGAAATTAAACTATTTTTTTGTTTTATAAGATTTATTCTTCATATTAATTTATTAAAAGTATTTCGGAACACTACTCTTAATTTTTTTCTTAAAAAAATCCAGGTCATTTATTTATATTAAGGCGCTAATATTAAATAAATATAAAAATATATAGTTAGTCTCACATATTTATAACAAAAAAAAACTTACAAATAATCATTATCATTATTTTGAATGTCTTATCTATAATAATTAGAAATTTCAACACCTAACAATATTAACAAAATACAATTAAAAAACAAAATAATTGACAAAAAAATATATATTATTAGATTTTAAAAAATTATTTGACCTGAAGAATATATAAAAAAAGAGAAATTAATAAATATCAATTTCAAATGATCAGCAACACAAATTAAAACTTAAACATCGCATTAAAAAAACTTAATAACAATGGAAATAATATAAATTAGAAACAAAATTAAGAGCATGTACATATAAACATAGACACAAATAGGAACCATTTAAGAAATATATATATAAAAGAATTAAAATAAAATCCAAGATTAAAAGTATAAGGGCTGAAATACTTTGATTAAAATACATATAATAAATTTAATTTAAAGGAAAAAATTGAAACAAATCAAAACTTTGATATCGAAAAAATCGAAGAATTCAACACAAAACCAGAAATACTTTTAATATATTAATATGCTGACTTGGAAATTAAAAGACTAAGGACCAAAATGAAACTACAACATATAATCTATTGCAATTGAAGGACCAAATTGAAACAAATCAAAACTTATATAATAGAAATAAGGACCATACAAAACAATCGGAAGATTAGGGAGTACAATGAAAAGTCAAAAACAGCGGGGGTTGACAGGTACTTTCGCGCGTATGAGAGAGAAAAGGGGGGGAACTTCAACCGACAACTGAAACATCTTCGGCCATCTTAGACCCACACGCGCCGCACCATAAGGAAGAGAACATGACAGAGAATAATTCTAGACACCGGTAGGATATTTTTGCACTCTGGAAACTGCCCACGCGCTGGCCAAAACTAGCTTGGGCACGAAAACGAACGGCGTGTCCGGTGATGCGCCAACAGTACCTCGTCAGAATATATATTAAAAAATGATCAATTATCGTAACACCCCTGCAACCAACCCTTGGATTTTATCTTATATGGGGGTATATACATATTTGGCTATTTAAAAAAAATCATGCAGCTACTGTTCTAACCCCTGGGTTTACTATGCACTTTTGTCTTATTAAGGGTATTTCCGTATGTAGTCATTTAAAAAAAAAGTGCAATAACTTTAATGCCCTTGGCAGTAACAATGTTGTTTAGTCTTATTCATGGGTACTATGGTTATTTTACTATGCACAGGAAGACAAAAAATCGAAAATACTCCCGGACCCAAGACTGAAAAACATAGTGAATGGAGAGGCAAAATAATAATTTTATTATTCTAATCCATAGTGTCTCTACGTCTAGATGAACAATGTAAAATTGCGTCCTCTTTTAGCTTTTGTATAATGTAACACGAATGGCCCTCCACCTTGTTCTGAAGCTAAACCATCCACTAGCTTTTGGAAGCCTTTTCACAATTGAGATTCAAAATCTATGTTTTATTTCATCTTTTAAAATTAAATATATTTCCATTTTATGTCTTTTGTTATCAAGGGGAAAAAATATAAATTATTGATCAACTAGCGAAGGACACATACTGAACGTAACAAAAGAGATATGTTCAATTAATTAATTTAAATTTAACAATTTTTTTTTAGTTTAGAGGTACACGAGTTGACTTGCCCATGCGTTTTGCTAGGTTTTGTTTATGTAGCAAACTAATTAATTGTTATGCATGTTTTCATTGATTAAATAAAATTTTAATTAGTTAAGTTATCATCAATAAAATCCGTTTTGTGTATTGAAGCTATTGAATGTTTGGATAATTATTTAATCGGTAGATTGTCTATGTGCATCGAAGTGCTTGTAAATAATTTGACTCAACTTTCCTACCCGTTTTGTCTATATTTGGTTTAGTATATTTTTTGGTTACATGATATTAAATCTGATATATTATACATAAAAAAGTCATGAAAGTCAATTTTGAACAAAAACAACATCAACTAATGAATTATTTTCATTGTTATTATATTTGAATCATCATGATTTTTAAATTATCATAATTATTATAGCTTCTATTATAATAATTATTGTAAATAATTAATATTATGATTATTACTAACAATATTGTTATAATCGTTGTAATTCTTATGACAATAATCATAACAATAACCAACATCGTTGTTTTTCTGAATATTATTTTAATTATAATTAGTATTATTATCATTATTATAATTCTTTTTGTCATTATTGATATTTTTATATTATTTTATGAGTTGTTATTATTACCATCAAAATCATCATTAGTTATATCATAACCACCATAACTATTAGAATAAATTATAATCATTATTATCATGATAATTTATAATGTTACTATTATCATCAAGATTACAACACCTTAAATTATTATTAGTAGTATTGTTAAAATAATAAAAATTATTAACTTATCCTGAAGAATAAAAAAATTAAAAAGTTTAACAAAATAGTAAGCAAGAAAAAACACATCTCTAATTATTATTATTATTGCATAGATAATAAAAAGAAAAAATGACCTTAAAGAATAACAAATACTAAAAAATATTAAAAAAAACAAAAAAAAATCAGAAAAGAGAAATTAATATTATTAGCCTTAACAAAATCATTTGAAAAAAACATTTCAAATGATTACTATTATTATTGCATAAATAATGAAAAAAAAACGAAATTACCTTGAGGAATCAAGAAAAAAAAATAACAAAAGAGTACGCAAAAAAAAAAAAACATTATTGACAAAACAAAAAAATATTATTAGCCTTAAAATAATATTTTCAAAAAAACATATAAAATAATTCTTATTAGTAATTTTAAAAAATTACCTCGAAGAATAAAAAAAAATCATCATTATTACAAAAGGGGAAGAAGAAAAATAAAATAAATGACAAAAAAATATTAAATATTATTAGCTTTAAAACATAATTGATGTGGAAAAAAAAGAAAAAATAATAATTTTGAAATGATCACTAACACAAATTAAATTTTAAGGACTAAATAAAAAAAGAGGCAACCCCAACAAAACAGAAAATTTTAAAAATAATTCTTACTATTATTGCATAAATAAATAAAAATTAACCTCAAAGGGAAAAAAATCAAAATTATAACAAAAGAATAAGCAAACAAATAAAATAAATGACAAAACAAAAATAAATATTATGAGCCTTAAAAAACATGACTTTTTTTATGAAAAAAATATGAATTTTCAAGTGATTACTACCACAATTTAAAATTTAAAGACTAAATAAAAAAAAATACAACCCCAACAAAAGAGAAAAAAAAAAAGGATTCAAAACTAAAACAAAAAACATATACACATAAACATTTACAATAATAGGGATTAATGCTTAAATATATAAATAATAATAAATGAATTAAATTCCAATAGAACAATTAAAAGTATAAGAGTCAAAATAAAAATAAAATATATAATTGATTTCAAGTGAAGGATTAAATTGACAACAATTCATACTTCTATACCAAAAATATTAAGGAATTTAAAGCAAAACCAAAATTCAAAGAATAAGGACCGAAATAAAAATGAAATATTTAATGAATTTCAACTGAAGAACATAATTGAAAATAATACAAATTGAAACAAAATCTAAAATTAAAAGGATTGATATGCAAACGAATTATATAATCAATTTCAATTGAAGGAGCAAATTGAAACACATCAAAACTTCTATTACAGAAGTCAGAACCATACAAAACAATCAAAAGTCAAGGGACGGAAATGAATCCACCATAAATTGGAAGTGTAAATTAGTATTAAAGAGAGAGAAAAGGGTACAATAACATTCAATTGACCTTCTGCGCCTCTCCGGACATCATGGTAAGCCACGTGCAACTCCATTCGACTAAGGACATGGTGGTGCATCTTCTAAGATGCTGAATGGACAATTTTAACTATCGTATGATGCCACACGCGCTACCAGCAATGAGATTGAGGAAGAAATGCCCTGACACACAAACAGTGCCGCCAAGAAAAAAATATTAAAAAAGAGTCAATTACCCAAACATCCCTAAATCTAATTCGTTACTTTTGTCTTTTCAGGGGTTATATACATAATAACACATTTTCAATTTTTGTGCAATGTCTGGAAAACCCTCATCAGCTGTTTTGTTTATTTGTCTTATTGGAGGGCTATATCGTTATTTCACTGTACACATCTTTAGAAAATCAAAATTACATCCGGTTTAGTTACTGTTCAATGCGTGCAGGGAGGGGTAAACCAATATTTTGATTGTGTAAAAATACATGACAAAGAGTAAAATACCCCCAAACAATCTTGTAATATCAACTAGTCCCGTGAAAAATTCAAAAATACCTCTAATCCCAAGTCAAAATCTAAGACATATTGAAGGATAAAATAATAATTACACTATTAGAATCCACAGTGAATCGTCTCTACAGTAAACAGCTAAGCTCCTTTAGGTTTTTTTTCTAATTTTCTCTAACTTGATAAAAAAAAAAAAATCAAAGACATCGCCCTAATCCAAGCACTTGCATCCGAACACGAGAAACGATTAATAATACGTAAACAAAAATAGGCACCAAAGAAATTGTAGTTTCATGATAATTCTGTCACATTTCATGAGTATATATCATCTTCTTAGCAGATTAAATAAAATGAACAATTACCGCATAAAAATACATTATCAAATAACAACGTTGTAACTTGACAAAGTTGATGGTTACACGAGTGGTGTTCAGTCTTCCACAGTAAACAAGACTCGCATCCTTTCTTGCTGAAATCCACCTCTACAAATAACCACCTCTACAACCTCATTGAATAAGCAGCTTTGAGTCGCATGCCACTATTTTAACCCGCCCAACATTCTCCTGCGTATCCTCATTCTTAAACACCGCATCCTGTAAAATGAAGGTCCAGACATTGTCGCAGAATCTGTAGGTATGCAAATGTCCCTGTCGCACCCACAATCAGAAAAATAATAAGTCATTTCAGTTGCTACACTAACACAAAATACAATCCTTATCCAGGAAAATTAAGACAGGAATTCCCATGTTAATGAACCCAAGTTCTACAGATTATAAACATGAACTCCATTTACCAGAGTGGAAAGGAAGAATAAGACACAAAAGTCCAGAATAAACAAGCAAAATCGTACACAATTAGTTTTTTTCTTTTTTCCCTACACAAATTATAAAAAGGAACCTCGCTGAACTTTCACCCTAGAGGGAATATAAGAGCAAGTTAGGAAGAAAGGCAAAGGCAAAAAACTTCAAATGGACATGACATTCAATTTCCAGCGACCTGCATAACATATGATAATCTCCAAAATACAGAAATGCAATTAGCAACAATCACCAAGATATCCCTCCCTCCCAATGATGAAGTACCATCATCAGAGCAGCATAAAGCAAGTCATTTTTTAAATTGTCTACTCAATGCACAACCTCACCCATCATTTTATTGTCTCACTCTACCACCAAGTCACACAGCTAAAGCTGCAACATGTGATACTCAATCATTCAACCGCGATGCTCCTTTTCAGATTCAATTTGTTCTGAAGGCTATGCCAACAACCACTGCTCACCACAAAAGATTAATAAAAAAACGCACCATGTTAAGGTAATTACAAGGACTAGTTCTTTTTTTCTCCCGAAGGCCCAATCCAAAACAAAATCATATATTCTTCTTACCATCAGTTCAGCTATAGTGCTCTGTAAATGCAAAAATCTGCAAGCCCTACCACATATAGTTGGCTGCATAGAAAGCTTCTAGCATAATATGGCAGTTAATACAGAAAAATGCATCAACAACAGATGCACAAAGAAGCACCGGAGGCTCCATTAGGTCTCTACACAGCAAGTATTTGGGGGAGAGAGTGAAATAGAAAGAAGATAACAAGGTTGAGAGTTACAATTGTCAGTCCAAAGCTATATAAAAAGTTCCAACATTAATCATCTCTAGAATTTCCTTGTAAAACTGAAGGAATTCATACCAGCCCCAAAAACGAACATAGAAGAAAGTTTTTGTACAAGTAAAAGCTAATGAAGCTTTCAAAGTGCCAATTTCAATTGCCTAAGAAGCTACTCAAGAAATAACCACTGACCAATGATGCAATGCTCATAGATGGTTAAACTTATCCAATACGTTTATTTGCATCAGTTGTGACTTTGAGCATTCAAACATCCAAAAGTGCCTTGAGTACATGACATTTCCCAGCAAGCATACACTTAAGCTGTCCTTAAACCAATAAAATCCACTACCCATGTGCAGAGCAATAGACTGGTTTAATTGATAGGAAGGCATGTTTGTCATCAAGATTTCGACAAACAAAAGACTCCTAATGTTGATAACTTTTATTTTTTTAAGAAGACTCCAATCTCATCGTTCATCAATCAAGGTAATTCAAAACTTCTTTATAATCCAAGTTAACCGCATGGAGTTAAGCTCAGCATTAAGATCAAAATTGTGGTTCAAATCAACATTTACAATGCTAAATTGTAGAAACGGTAATTAATAATCCAGAGATGTTGCTGTTTGGTTGTTCAGCAGAAGGTGCCCTATTTATGATACATAGGTTCCTCATCTTCACATGACCCATGATTGGAATAAAGAGCTGATGAAAACGATTTCACATCTTCCGAAAAATAATCAAGTGAATCACAAGCATGCAGGAACACATGTCACACAACACTTTCAGAAACTGTTTTGACTTTCGAGTCATTACATATTTTTTGGCCAAAATCAACAGGGATTTCAAAGAGCACACATACATGGAAGACGTTGACTGGAATCACAGTCAATAATAAGAGGCCACATCAGCATTCAAAAATTTAGTAGCATTTTTCATTGTTAACTAAACTAGTAGTAAAATAGTACAAAAGATTTAGTTCAGATCCAATTAACAACCATAAAACTCGTTATCCCGATTTGCTTTTAAGCGATGATCAAAGAAAATTACCTTAATTGAGACTTTGCTCTTCACTTGTGCTTCCAAAGCTTCAGTCATGGACTAAAATTGAAAAGACAACAACAAAAAAAAATAATTAAAAAGAGAGCCCAGAGTGGTTAGTTATCAAACTGGATTAGGTGTGATTTACATGTACCTTATCAAACTGAACAAGAACCTGGAAGGCTAGCTCAGGACTGAGAGTACCGTTTTGAACCATGTCATCAAGAGTCTCCGTCAAGCACATCCCGATCGTCGATCTTCTATACAGCTCAAACGTCGCCATTCCTAGAGATCTGTAAATCAAACACAAAGAAGCTACTGTAGATTTGTGCAGAAACGTGAATCTGTGCTAGAGAGATTGAAATTACCGATTGGAGGAGTTGATGCTTTGTTGTGGGTTTAATTTAACGTTTATTCGAGGGAAGAATTTTTTGGGCGGAGAGGATTTGAAGCCTTTTATACCCTAGTTTTTGAGGATGGGGGATTTTATACTCGCCGATTGATATGGAAGGTACGAATTGCCTGTTTTGACTTATGTTTAGCTTCTCTCTCCTAAGTTCATTATTTTATTATTATTGTTGTTGCTGCCTTAAAACACGTAAGATGTGTTATTACGGTTACTGTTGTATTTAAAATAATATTATTTTTATATCAACATATCAAATAATTTTAAAAAAAAATAAAAAATATTTAATTTAAAAAAATATTTTTTTCTCAAAAATATTTAAACCAAAAAAATAATCATGTTTATAAAGTTGGGCCACAAAACTAAAATATTATATTAAATAAGCTTTTGGTATAGTGTTTTTCAATTACAAGTTGCTTGCAAGGCTCTAACATTGATATTTTGTACTATTCAGGAAGTGTTCAAAAATATAATAATGGTTGTTTTATAAATAAAAAATTATTATTTTCTTAAAAAAAAATTACAGCAATACATTAAAAAATGATTCAAAAACATAAAAAAATTAAAGTAAAAACAAAATTTAGAAAAAATTGTTTAGAACACAGTTCTAAATAACCTATTATTTGTTGAAATGATTGCATTTATAAGGTCCTATTTTTTAAAAGTGGTTTTAATATAAAATAGATTCTTGAAAAGGAAATTATTTTTTTTGATATTTGGCAATGTTATAGAAAATAAGCTGGAAAATATTTTTTAATATTTGATTTACCATGTAAAATCAGTAGAAAAATAATCTAAAATGCTTTAGTTTTTTTCAAGTTTATTTAAAGACTAAAAACTGGATTTTATTTTTATTAACATATGAAGAAGTTGAAAGAGGATGAAATTTGAATAATAAAACTGAAATTTCATAAATTATTTCAAATAAAACAAATAGTAATAAGAAAACAGAGATCAAATCTCATATATATAAAAGTTAAATGATAATTAAGTTAAACAAAATAAATAGCAATCAGAAGAATAAGAATCAAATATGATAGATCAAAAAGTTAAAAGAGGATGAAAGTTTTTCAAAATTAGTTTCATAAATTATCTCAAATAAAATAAATAGTAATTAAAAGAATGAGCAACAAATCTGATAGGTAAAAAATCAATTAAAGAAAAAAATAAGAGAAAAACAAAATATATAACAATCAACTAAGAAAAATTTGATATAATCAACAAATAACAAATATTTATTTTGAATTGTTTTGTAACTTTTAGAAAGTATATTCTGTCCAAAATAAAAGGAAAATGCTTTCTTGAAAATCAAAACAATTTTTCTTTAACCGAAAAGTTTTTTTTGTTGACCAATTTTTCTAATACTAATTATTAATGGAAATTTTTAGAAATAATGCTTTTCAAAAAATCACTTTCCTTAAAGCAAATGGAGCCTAAAAAGTAAGCTTATCAACATTATTAATTCTTTTAGATTAGTTAGGCCTAATTTAATTTATAGTTATTTTAATGTTTTTATATGTTTTAAGTGACTAATAAGCTACTCCTTTTCTTTTATTCTCACTCTTAAACTTCACAAGATATTAGTAATGTAGTAAAATAAAAAAGATTTAATTTCCTAGTTATTGATGATAAAACGAATTGTTTATCTATTATAATTATAATATGTTTATATATGTCAAACTTTGATCCCCTTTCTCTCTATACTCTTTAATTTTTTTATATTAATTTCATTTCATTCCAACCCCTTTTTTTATTAAATGAATTCACGACTTATTTCTTCACAAAACCTGTTTAGTGGTAGAATTCATGTGTCATCGTAGCAAAATCTTTTTTGATGAAAGTTGGTACACTTATAGGCCTTCAGGAATCCAACAAAATTGAGTTTGCAATAAATGGACTTCTATAGCTCAAGATATTCAAGTCAGAATGGTCATATCGATGTTAACTTTCTAATTCCACTAGAATCACTTCATTTTAACCTTCATATCTCAAGTTCTGCACAAAACATTGATTGATAGTCAAATCTGTCAAATTCCTCCAATTTACTCATTTTCAAATCTTTCATCCAAAAATACCTTCAAAACATAAAATATAGAATATTAAGGTACTTTATATATAAAACAAAGACAAAACACTAGATAAATGTTGCTAAAACTATCAAATAACATGGTTGCATCGAATATCCCACATTTAGCTTTCGGTTGTCCTTGAAAAAATAGAGATAAAATCAAATTTAAATTATATTAAATAAAACCACTATGATTAATATTGATGCGGACCAGCCCAAAAACACTAGCAAGGACCCATTACATGTTCCAAATGGTCCAATGACGCGGTCTATGACAAAGGCATTGAAAGATGCAATGAATGCATTGGTTTTGAAGGTTTCAACCAGGTCAGAATTGCAAGGACCATTGGAGTATCAAGAGGAGACCCTAGTACATCTTATTCATGTGTATGAGAGGTCCAATACAACCTTATTTGGGCCATGAAGTGAGGATAACAAAGGAGCCAAAAGAATCCTACTACAACTTGGAAACATGGGATTGATGGGCTGGATGGAAGAGAATAAATAAACCTTATAGGCTTTATTTAAGTTAGTTAGCTACAACTCAAGGCTTGTTTGGGCTTAATTAAGATTTTGTTTTCAGCTAGGATCCAAGGCTTGCTTGGATTAAGTCATGGGCTTTTCAATTTAGGATTTTGGGTCAGTTTTGAGTGGACCTCATTTAAGTCCACATAAGGGGTCCATTAGAGTTAGTTTTTAAAAGACTATTTAAACTCATGTAAGCTAAATTTTGGCAGCCATTGATGAATATTACATCAGATCTTTTTTTCTAGTTTATGTATAAGAGTGATTCTTGCATTCTTTAGTTCTTGAACGAACTGAATCAGACTTATCGAAGATTAACTGGCTTCGTGACGTCATTCTACTCATTCCAATAGTGCTGGTGCCTTGGGGTAGGTTTCCATTGTGTCACACTCCTATCAGACCTATTTCGACTTTCCAGGATTAGATCTCATTCTTGGTTGTGGGTTGCGTGACCACGAGGTTCGCATCAAATATCTTAATCTCTTATCAATGTCCAAGATATATATGCATTATAAACAAGAATTCATTCAAGAAGGATAAAGAGTATAAAGTTTTATGAATTTATTTACATGCAAACTTCTAAAATAGAAAAGAAAGCAAAGAATTCTAAAATTCTAATCTTTTGGAACAACATATATCCCATCAAAGCACACAAATATATATATCTTTCATGACCATTTTTTTCTTTTCACATAATTTCCAATCATAATCCTATGAGATACACTCTCCTAATCCTTGGGTAGGGGAAAAGGAACACAAACGTTAAAACTTACACATGAATAAAAAAAAAAGATAAACAAGCTCAAAGGGGGCTCACTAAGATACTATGCTTTAAGTAGTCTTTTTGGTTCAAGTGGTTAAAATTTCTAAAGCCTTTATCATCATCATGTACATATATAATGTGAATGTAATCTTAACAAGATATAAAGGCTGTTTGGTTAAAAACTAACAAATTTAACAAACCAGTCACTTACCGGTTAATCCAAACACTTACAGTAACCAGAAAACAACAACTATCATTTTGAGGACAATCATAAAACAATCCACCACTGTAAATGTCACATCCATATTAACTAAAATACACTCGAGCGCACTCTAACAAAAGCCCCTCCCTTGCTTCCTGCCTTCCTTTCCCTTTCTAGTCTGGTTTCGCGAACTTGATAAATGATAAGCAAACAACCAAACTGACGGTTAGGGCAAGTCCAATGGTAAGAGCTATTTTGAATAGCTAAATCTTTAAAATAGTTTTTTGAATAGTGTATATATGACTTTTTTGTTTATGTATACTCCAATGGTAAAAACCATTTTGGAGAGCTATTTTTTTATATTATTTTAAATATATTGCAATTATTTTTATAGTTTAATTATGCAATTAATTATATAATTAATAGGAATAAGTTATAAAATTAAATAATTACTTTTAAAAAACCATCCAACATTATTTTAAACAATATTTCTTTGTTTTTATATACCATTAAAATCTTTTTGTGTATGAACTAAAAAACATATCTTTTTTTTTATATATATATATTTTTATTCAAGTACTTGAAACCAAAAGTAATAAAATAAAGAAAAACAAAAAAACCCACACATTATCTTTTTATTATTTTATTTGCTACATAACTTTACGGTGAGTCACCATCTCTTGCAATTTGCAAAAAAAAAAAAACACATGAAACAAAACCACAACACAAAATCAATTTTTTTTTCCTCTATTGCTTTCAAGTTTGCTCCTTTTCTTCTCAATTTGTCTCTCCTTTACCATCCTTTAGATGACGAGTGGCTTGGGAGCAGAGTAGGCAGTTGAAGATCGGTCAAGAAAGAAGAAGGAAAGAGTGGGGAGCTACTATGGAGGAGCTTGGTCTGTTGGTTTCTGAATGGGAAAAGGGAGATGATTTGTTGGGGCTGGCGGGTGAGAAAAGGGAGATGATTTGTTGTCTCTCCTTTCCCTCCTCTCTGCCTTGCTCGCCTGTGCTCTCGCTCAGTTCCTCAAAATCTCATCACCGAAGTCCGAACACCTTAAACTCGTAAATTGGATCGATCCGGTCCGATTTTACGAGTCGAACCGATTTTAAACGGGTTTGACCGAGTTTGACCGGATTCGAGTTTTCTTCCCGAGTTAACCCGTCTTCATGAGTTGACTCGTAAAATCGTACGATTTTGCGAGTCAACTTGCGTTTTTGATTACTATGATCACGCACAAACCGTGTATAGAAGCTAGCTAAGCCGTGAAAACTCCTCACTTGGCTGATTGTTGTAGGTGTTGGCCACTCTTTGATTGCCTTAACCTTTTCCTCGTCCACCTCAATTCCTTTGTTACTAACAACAAAACCAAGAAACACAAGTTTATCCGTGCAAAAGGTGCACTTCTTGAGATTAGTAAACAAGTTTTCTTTCCTTAGAATTTCCAAGACATATTTCAAATGCATTACATGTTCTTTCATGTTTTTGCTATAAATTAGGATATCATCAAAATACACAACGACAAATCTGCTAATAAATGCACGCAAGACATGGTTCATCAAACATATAAATGTACTTGGAGCATTAGTTAAACCGAAAGGCATCACTAACCACTCATATAAACTGTATTTAGTCTTAAAAGCAGTTTTCCATTCATCACCTTCCTTCATCCTAATCTGATGATATCCACTCTTAAGATCCACTTTTGTAAAGACACAAGAACCATGCAATTCATCCAGCATATCGTCTAATCTAGGAATAGGATGATGATACTTTACCGTTATGTTGTTGATGGCTCGACAGTCAACAACATCCTCCATGTTCCATCGTAGGAACTAATAGCACCAGAATTGCACAAGGACTCATGCTTTCACGCACATACCCCTTCTCTAATAATTCACCTACTTGCCTCTAAAGCTCCTTCGTATCCTTGGGATTACTCCTATAAGCAGGTCGCTTTGGAATTGACGCACCTGATATGAAATCAATCTGATGTTCAATCCCTCGGAGTGGAGGTAATCCATAAGGTACCTCTACAGGAAGGACATCTTCAAACTCTTGCAAAAGAGAAACAATATCGCTCGGCAAGCACTGACGAGATCATTAGTACATAAAAGAGCCTCCTTGTACATGAGTACAATAAGGGGCTGGTGTGATTATAATGCTCTCTTGATCTCATTTTTTTTTGCAATGTAATTGAATTTTTCCTCTTTCACTATGGCCGAAATCCCTTCTCTTTCTTTTTCTCTATGATCAATGTTTTTCTGTCTTTTTTTTGAAAATCTTTTTTTTTCATTTTCGGCCTTCATTTCTTTTTCTTTCTTTTGTTCACTTGATCTTTGTAACTTTAATTGGTCCTCCCTAACCTGTTCTGGATTCAATGGCAAAAGAATAATAGGTTGCTTTCTATAAGTGAAAGAATACCTATTTTTGAATCCATCATGCGTAACCCTCCGATCGTACTGCCATGGTCTTCCCAATAGTAAATGGCATGCATGCATAGTCACCACATCACAAAGCACCTCATCCTCATATTTACCAATAGATAATGCCACCAATACTTGCCTTGTCATGTTGATTTCGCCACATTCATTTAGCCACTGAAGCCGATAAGGGTGAGGATGTTTCAAGGTAGTTAAGGCCAATTTATCCACCAAATAAGTGCTGGCTACATTAGTGCAACTCCCTCCATCGATAATGACACTACAAACTTTGTTTTTCACAAAGCACCGAGTATCAAACAAGTTCTCCCTTTGGTTACTTTCTGCCTCCTTAACCTGCATATTGAGAACTCGCCTTGCTACCAATAAATCTCCAACCACAGCACTTTGCTCATCATCAGCATCCTCCAGAGGTGGCATGTCATTATCATCTACTTCTTCCTCATTCTCCGACTCTAGCTCTCCTTGAGTGTTTATCACCATCACCCTTTTGTTTACACACTGGCTGGCTATGTGTCCCCGCCCCTGGCATTTTAAACACTTAATATCACGTGTTTTAGAACTTGAAGTTTCGGTGTTACCTAAAGTAGCAACGGTCATTGGTTTGGAATTCTTAGAGGATTCAAATTTTGGCCTATGCTGTAGCTGCTCATCCCTTTTCAGAGTTGTCTTCCATGGGTTGGTGTTAGCCATAGGTTGTCCCCTCCTACCCGATCCTTTTCGTTTGAGTTGTTCCTCCACCTTTATGGCTTGATGCACCATATCTGTCAACTCAACATAGTGTTGCATCTCAACTATATCCGTAATCTCACGATTTAAACCAGCAAGAACCTAGCCATAGTGGCTTCCCGGTCCTCTTCCACATTAGCTCGGATCATAGCTACCTCCATCTCCCTGTAATATTCTTCTACACTCTTGGAACCTTGATTTAACCTTTGCAACTTTTGATACAATCCCCTATAATAGTGGCTGGGTACAAAACGCTTTCTCATAAGCATTTTCATCTCCTTTCAAGTGTCCACGGGTGGCTCTCTATTCCTTCTCCTATTAATTAGTAATTGATCCCACCAAACAATGGCGTAATCAGTGAATTCAATTGCATCCAACTTAACCTTCTTTATCTCTGAGTAGTTGTGACAATCAAACACCATCTCCATTTTAGTTTCCCACTCCAAATAAACTTCAGGATCACTTTTACCTTGAAAATATGGGATATTAGTCTTTATGTTTCGCAAATCATTATCCCTCCTAGGCCTACCCATCCTAGCTTCTCGATTCTCATTCCCACACTGAAACCTGCCCCGGTTTAAATATGGCTCATCAAACTCCTCCGACTCCGCCTCTTCCTCAACATTCCGCGACGGATTACGCCCACCTTGCTGCCTATTGGGGCTGTCTTGTTGATGTCCCTTAGGAGCCTCTGCTTCTACCCTGTCCAACCTATAATGAATAGGTTCTAATTCAGCCCTCAACATACGCCTCATCTCCCCTAATAAGGCTTGCATTTGGAGGTTCGGAACTCTAGGTTGTCGAACTTCTTCGGTTGTATCTTCTTAATTATTGGACATATTTAAAATCTGCAAAACAAGGTTAGAATCCTCACAAGCACTCCCTCACGTGTTTCACTCAAGAATTGATACACTTGCGCTCGTGTTTTCACACTAGACGGTTTTTACCCTCTTATGGTCTCACACACTCTTGCCTTTTTTTTCCACTCTTTTGTGTCTTCTTTAGTTCTTAATTAAACTTCCAAAAACTAATTCAAAATAATCCCACAGCAATTCAAAAATGAGAAACAACAAAAACTAACCAAAAGGTAAAGATCTTGAATAAGATGAGATACAAGATTGATAAGAGGAAGTTTTTTTTTTTTACTGGAATCGTGTATTGAAACAAAGTTTTCCTACTGCAATCGTGTACTTTTTTTATGATTTTTTCTGAACTTGAATATGGTGAGAAACAAGATTGAAAACAACAAGCTTTCTTACTGGAATCGTGTACCTTTCTTTTTCTTTGTTTTTTTTTGACGATTTATTTTTCTACAAGAGGTAACAGTATATAAAAGAAAAAAAATGAAAGATAGTCAAACTTGTCTTAGAACCAAAGCTCTGATACCAAATGATATGAACTTCATCAACAATTGTGATGAAACCCAATAAGAATGCTGGTTTAGAACCCCAAGATCGTGTAGACAAGATTGGTTGAGCCTTGACCCGTCACCTAACAAGATGAAAACCAAGACTACGAAAGATTAAAACCCCACACCTAGAAAACCTGAGAATCTCTCAACAATCAAGGTGATAAATTTGGTTGTTTGAACGTCACAAGATTAACTTGATAAGTTCTAGGAGTTCTTTTAAGAACGAAGAGGAACACAAGACCTCACAAATATGATAATTTTCTAAAAACATAATTTGTTTATTCATTTCGAAATACTCATTTATATACTTGGAACAACCCTCCAAGAATAAGGAAAAGTCATAACTAAAGCTTTAAAAGAGCTTAAACAATAACATAAACAAGTCCCCATGTTTTTAGGTCTCTTGGACTTCTAGAGGCTACAATAAATAGCTAAATGACTAAATTCAATGTATTTAACATAACCATTCAAGACCAAATTCATTCCTCTATTTAATACCCTTGGAACTCATCAAATTCATGCCCTTTGATGGTCAGATCATGCTGAAATATTTTTGCATAATTATTACCCTCTTCAATTGCTTTGATGATGTGGACTAAGCCTTGATTATTATTTAATCCCATCTTGGTGTTTTTAGAATTAGCCCAAATCTCTTGGATTAGCCCATTTAGTGCTTCCTTGAAACGTTTGGCTCTAAGTCTTGTAATTGGACCACTTGGAAGTGACAAAGGGTCTTGTGCAAATTCGGATGCATCCCCGAGTGTATGATCAACATGTCCAGCTCGGTTTGCATCATGCTAAACCATATAGATTGCAATGGCTGAATGATAGCTGTGAAGTGAAAGTGACTAAACAGGTTGTGGTTCCATTTTCGATTGGGAAATATGTTGATGAAGTTCTGTGGAATATTCATTTGACATTATTGTCTATTTTACTAACTCTGACTTTTGGTTTAGGGTTGTACACCACATTCAAATCTTCAAGAAAATATCTTCACAAAAAGGAAAGTTCATTACACATGGATTTTTCATAATGCTCTCTAACTATTTTTTTCTATGTTCTCTGATGTAAGATATGAATTATGCACAAGATGTTTACAGCACAACAAACTTGTTGATGACATGCTTACAGGACCTGCTTCTTCCAAGCACTCTCATAGGTTTTCTATTGTGATCAACAATTATTTGTCAATGGCATTACGACAAGAATTCATGGTAGGTTTATCTGCTCTTGGTTCGAAACCTTGCTCTTTTCATGTAGTTGGCCATGTGTCCACTTCTGTTTATTTACAGTAAGTTTTTCAAGAATGATTTCATGTTAGGAAACACACAATTTTAAGCTGGATGGCTGAGGGTTGGAAACGATGCCAACCTCGTGATCATGCAACCCACAACCAAGAATGAGATCTAATCCCAGAAAGCTGAAATAGGTCTGATAAGAGTGTGACACAATGAAAAGTTGCCCCAAGGCATCAATTCTATTGCTGATGCGAACCTCATAATCATGCAACCCACAACTAAAAATGAAATCTGATCCCGGAAAGCCGAAATAGGTCTGATAGAAGTGTGACACAATGGAAACCCGCCCCAAGGCACCAGCACTATTGGAATGAGTAGAATGACACCACGAAGCTAGTTAATCTTCAATAAGTTGATTTCAGTTCGTTCAAGAACTAAAGAATGCAAGAATCACTCACATAAACTAAAAAGTTCATAATTAAAATTCATTATTGGTTGCCAAAATTTAGCTAACATGAGTTTAAATAGTCTTTGAAAAATTAACCCTAATGGACCCCTTATGTGGACTTAAATGAGATCCACTCAAAACTGATCCAAAATCCTAAATTGAAAAGCCCATGACTTAATCCAAACAAGCCTTGGATCTTAGCTGAAAACATAGTATTAATTATGCCCCAACAAGTCTTGGGCTGTAGCTAACAAAATTAAATAAAGCCCATAAGGTTTATTTATTGACTTCCATTTAGCCCATCAATCACATGTTTCCAAGTTGTAGTAGGATTATTTTGGCTCCTTTGTTGTCCTCACTTCATGGCCCAAATAAAGTTGGGCTAGACCCCTCCTACACATAGATAAGATGTACTCTCCTCTTGATACTTCAATGGTCCTTGCAATTCTGACTTCATTGAAACCTTCCAAACCACGTATCAAGCCCTTAAACATGTAATGGGTCTTTTTTGTTGTTTCTGGGCCAGTTCGTATCAATTGGAATTAGTAGAATGACGCCACAAAGCCAGATAATCTTCGATAAGTTAAATTCAGTTCGTTCAAGAACTAAAGAATACAAGAATCATTCTCACACATAAAACTGAAAAGTTCAGAAATAATATTCATCAATGGCTACCGAAATTTAGCTAACATGAGTTTAAATAGTTCTTGAAAGAGTAACCCTAATGGACCCCTTATGTGGACTTAAATGAGGTCCACTCAAAACTGACTCAAAACCCTAAGTTGGAAAGCTCATGACTTAATCCAAACAAGCCTTGGATTCTAGCTGAAAACAAAGTATTAATTAAACTCAAACAAGCCTTGGATTCTAGCTGAAAACAAAGTATTAATTAAACTCAAACAAGCCTTAGGTTGTAGCTAACAAAATTAAATAAAGCCCATAAGGCTTATTTATAGCCTTGCATCCAACCCCTTAATTCTATAAACAAAAGGAAAAGGTAGTCACCTATATTGTGTAAAGACCCGGATTTTTTTTTTCCGCCAATGGTCAGAGAATTTGATTCCTCACGTCATCCAATACGATCCAAACAATTCACATTTCAGTTAAAAGTAATTTTTTTCTTAAAGACATACTATTATTTGCATAATGAGAAGTGCATATTACAATTGTACTTATATTTACATAAGTTTACATTCATATCCCTTCAGCAACTATAAGGGATTTACACAAAAGGATTTACTAAACATTATACATTTAATACATTGATTAATACAAAATACATTGAGATTTAGCATGTATCTACATGGTCCCTTGCAAAAGTAGGTTCCCGGGTATCGGGTTCCCTAGACATCTCGTGGATGTGACGTCCCTGCTGCAGTACAAAACATTTAAGGGAATATAATTACTTGTTAATAATAGTAATTGAATGATTTGGCAGTTAAATGAAACTTTTATAGTTATCTTTTCTTTATGTTCATAGTATATAGATGGCAATCACCATAAATCTTCACTCGGCTATCCTCTTAAGGCATCAGTAGCCGAGGTTAACCGTTCACTCACCCCAGTCATCCTTTTGGTTGACATTAGCTGAAGCAAATTAATTATTTATCCCGGCCATCCCTTCGGATGCCATTAGCCGAAGCTAATCAATTCTTTGTTCCGGCCATCCGTTCGGATGCCATTAGCCGAAGCTAATCATTTCTTTATCCCGGCCATCCATTTGGATACCATTAGCCGAAGCTAATCAATTCTTTGTTCCGGCCATCCGTTCGGATGCCATTAGCCGAAGCTAATCAATTCTTTATCCCGGCCATCCATTTGGATGCCATTAGCCGAAGCTAATCAATTCTCATTTGATCGTCTCATATCGGTTTTATCATCACATGTAAATATTCATGCTAAGGTATTGCATTGGTAAAAAGAAATGAGGCATAAGTAGCCTACCTGCTCTGTCTGTGGGTTGTTCTTGTCTTGATGATGGTCCAATCCCAATTGCACCACCTGTAACATCAATGATCACACATCAATAGATTTGTATTTTGAATCACATTCGTCACCACACTTATTTCAAATTTCAGATGTTCACATGCAAGGGTTCCCCCTTTTTCACCATCATCCTATGAATTTGTTACTAGCATTTAATTCACCCCTATATATGTTTATGTCAGAAATCAGCAGCGAAACTGGTTCGCTGGAGGCTGCCACTTTGGCAGCGAAACAGCTTCGCGAAACTGATTCGCGAGGACTGATTCGCGAGGACTGATTCGCGATCACAGCTTCCCGAAAACTGGTTCGCGAACCTGTTTCGCGCTGCAGACATCATCATTTCGGCACACAATCCTTCAACAATTTCAGCCCAAAACACACACGAATTTCCAGCCAACGCACACATAATTTCCAGCACATAAACACATGAATTTCCAGCCAACACGCACATATTTTCCAGCACCTAAACACATGAATTTCCAGCCTATAAACACGTGAATTTCCAGCACCTAAACACATGAATTTCCAGCCAACACACACATATTTTCCAGCACCTAAACACATGAATTTCCAGCCTATAAACACATATTTTCCAGCACATAAACACATGAATTTCCAGCACATAAACACATATTTTCCAGCACCTAAACACATGAACTTCCGGCACATAAACACATGAACTTCCAGCACCTAAACACATGAATTTCCAGCACATAAACACATGAATTTCCAGCCAACACACACATATTTTCCAGCACCTTTAGCTTGGGTCTTAGGTTAATTTTCCCTAGGGTTTTTCTTCTACATTTTGTTTCATGTCTTAAGAAGAAAAAGAAAAGAGTTTCATGACTCTTACCTCTTGTATCTCACAAGGGTTTTTAGAAAATTGAAACTCTTCTTTCTCTTCTCTTGTTGCCTCTTTTTCTTTTTCTTCCCTTTCTTCTTCCTCTCGGCAAGTGTCCCCTTTTCTCCCTAGGTCTCACTTCTCACACACTTTCACAAGGTTTTCTCCCCCAAATTTTGGTGTAAGGTTCGGCTATGTAGAGAGAATATGGAGAATGGCGGAAAGAAAGAAAATAACCCCTCACTCCCTCTCTCCTCCTTGTATTTATACACCTCATGAAATGAGGTGGTTGTTTGGGGTTTGGGTTAAATGTGTCCTAACCTTGTTTTGCTCTATCTAAAACCGGTTTTGCTTTTTTTTTTTTAAACAGAATTTGTCTTCATTTCATATATATATATATATATATATATATATATATATGTGTGTGTGTGTGTGTGTGTGTGTGTGTTTCTCTTGGGTGTTTACATTCTCCCCCTCTAAAATATGAATTTCATCCTCGAAATTTAAGGGGTTTAACACTCCATACCTTGTGGTTTAAATAAATTGGGATATTTTTTCCTCATCTCAGCCTCCCTTTCCCAAGTTTCCTCTTCTATTTGAGCATTTCGCCATAATATTCTGACGATGGGGATCTTTTTGTTCCGTAATACCTTCTCCCCCTGATCTAGTATCCTTATGGGCCTCATTTCCAATGTTAAGTCTTCCTTGACTTCTACTGGAACCTGGGGTAGAATTCGTGTGGGATCCACATCAGCCTTCCTTAATAGGGATACGTGGAACACATCATGGACCTTGGCTAATTGTGGGGGCAAGTCCACTTTGTAGGCTACTAGTCCTACTCGCTGTAAGATCTCGAAGGGTCCAATGTAGCGGGGAGTTAGCTTCCTTTTCAATCCAAACCGTAACATATTCTTCCATGGGGCTACCTTCAGGAACACCTGGTCCCCCGTCCTGAACTCAAGGGGTCTTCTCCTCACATCAGCATACTTCTTCTGTCTATCCTGTGCAGCTTTGATATGATCCTTGATAAATCTCACTTTCTCCGTAGTGACTTGGACCAAATCCCCACCATATAACTTTCGATCCCCAGTTTCCTCCCAACACAAAGGAGTTCTGCACCTCCTACCATACAAGGCTTCATATGGGGCCATCCCTATTGTGGCTTGGTGACTATTGTTATACGTGAATTCCACCAATGCCATGTGTTCCTCCCAGTTTCCTCCAAATTCAAGCACACAGGCCCGTAATAGGTCTTCTAAGACTTGGATAACTCTTTCCGATTGACCATCCGTTTGAGGGTGAAACGCAGTGCTCATATCCAATCTTGTCCCCAAGGCATGTTGTATGCTCGGCCAAAGTCGAGAGGTAAACCTGGGATCTCGATCCGATACAATGGACACCGGAATCCCATGTAAACGTACCACCTCATTTATGTAGATCTTGGCAAGTTTGTCTACTGAATCAGTCATCTTTATAGGCAAGAATAGTGCGGATTTTGTCAACCGATCCACAACGACCCATATCGCGTCATTACCTTTCTTCCCTTTGGGAAATCCTGACACGAAATCCATGGTGATCATCTCCCACTTCCATTCTGGAATTTGTAATGGTTGCAATGGTCCCGTAGGCCTTTGGTGTTCAACCTTGACTTGTTGGCATATACCACACTTTGACACATACTCCGCTATTTCCCTTTTCATATTAGGCCACCAATAGAGGTGCTTCAAGTCTCGATACATCTTAGTACTGCCAGGGTGCATGGAGAACTTGGACTCATGTGCTTCTTGTAGAACCATTCGTTTGATTGTTTCGTCATTAGGCACATACAACCGTTGTCCCATCATCAAAGTTCCATCATTCGCAAATCGAAATCTCTTTTCCACCCCGGCTTCCACACTCTTCCTAATCTTGAACCCCACCTTGTCATGAAATTGGGCTTGCAGTATCTGTTCCCGATACATTGGCCGTACCAATAATTGGGCCACTAACCCTCCTCCAGCATTAATGTTCAATTTTGTACCCATCTCTTTCAATTCCGCCAATTGTCGCTCCTTTCCCACTGTTACCCTTCCCAAGGTGGCTTTATTTTTACGACTAAGGGCATCAGCCACCACGTTTGCTTTTCCCGGGTGGTATTCTATAGTGCAATCATAGTCTTTAATGAGCTATATCCACCTTCTTTGTCGCATGTTCAACTCCTTTTGCGACATCAGATATTTCAAGCTCTTATGATCAGTAAAAATTTGAGTTCGAGACCCATACAAATAGTGTCTCCATATCCTCAAGGCAAATACCACAGCCGCCAACTCCAGGTCATGCACTGGGTAGTTCATCTCATGAGTCTTTAATTGTCTTGATGCATAGGCGATCACCTTCCCATGTTGCATCAGAACGCACCCTAATCCCTTCCCTGAAGCATCACTATATACCACAAAACCCTCGATCCCTGAAGGAAGGGTTAACACTGGAGCAGTGGTGAGTCTCTTCTTCAATTCTTGGAAGCTTTTTTCACACTCTTCCGACCACACCCAGTTCTTATTCTTCCTAGTTAGCTGGGTCAAAGGGGTTGCAATCAGAGAAAAATCTTCAATAAACCTTCGATAGTACCTTGCAAGTCCCAGGAAACTACGTATTTCGGTGACTGTAGTCGGTCTTGCCCATTTCAAGACTGCTTCAACTTTTTAGGGGTCTACAAAAATACCTTCGGCTGAAATGACGTGTCCTAGAAAAGTTACTTTCTTCAGCCAAAATTCACATTTACCTAGTTTTGCGTATAATTGGTGATCTCTCAAGGTTTGTAGAGTTTGCCTCAAGTGTCCCTCATGTTCCTCAAAAGAATCCGAGTACACCAATATATCATCAATGAATACCAAAACCGCGAAACCCCGAACCGCGAAACCCCTAATTGCTAAACCTCGTAGCGCGTAACCCCGAACCATGAAACCCCGAACCTCGAAACCCCGAAACCGCGAACCTGAAACCCCAAACCGCGAAACCCCCAACCCTAAACCTTGAACGAAAAACACAAAACCCCAGAACCCCTAAACTGCGAAACCCCGAACCCCAAACCGAGACACACCGAACTGTGAAACCCCGAAACTAAAACCCCGAACCCTGAAACCCCTAACCCGAAACCCTGAACCGCGAAACCCTGAACCCTCCAAACCCCGACCCGCAACCTCGAACTCGCAAACCTCGAACCCCTCACCGCGAAACCCGAACCTTGAAACCCCAAAACCCCGAACCCTAAACACCACACGCGAAACCCAGAAAACACAGAACCCCCAACTCGACACCCGTAACCCCAACCACGAAACCCCGAACCTCGAAATACCAAAACGCGAAACCTGAACCTCGAAACCCCGAACCCTAAGCCCTGAAACCTCGAACGCAAAACCCCGAAAACCCTGAATCCCCGAACCCCGAACCGCGAAACCCCGAACCTCGAAACCCCGAACCCGCAAACTGTGAACCCCAAAACCTTGACCACGAAACCTCGAACCGAGAAACACTAAACCGCGAAACCCGAACCCTGACCCTCGAAACCACGAAACCCCGAACCCTAAACCCGAACGCGAAACCCCGAACGCGAAACCCCAAAACCTGGAACCGCGAAACCCCTAACCCCGAACCGCGACACAACGAACCGCGAACCCTGAAACCCCTAACCCGAAACCCTGAACCGCGAAACCCCGAACCCTCCAAACCCCGACCCGCAACCTCGAACCCGCAAACCCCGAACCCCTCACCGCGAAACCCTGAACCTCGAAACCCCAAAACCCCGAACATGAAACCACGAAAACCCGAACCCTGAACCCCACACGGGAAACCCGAAAACCCTGAATCCCCGAACCCCGAACCGAGAAACCCCCAACCTCGAAACCCCGAACCCGCAAACAGTGAACCCGAAACCTTGACCACAAAACCTCGAACCGAGAAACACTAAACCGCGAAACCCGAGCCCCGACCCTCGAAACCACGAAACCCCGAACCCTAAACCCGAACGCGAAACCCCGAACGCGAAACCCCAAAACCTGGAACCGCGAAACCCCTAACCCCGAACCGCGACACAACGAACCGCGAACCCTGAAACCCCTAACCCGAAACCCTGAACCGCGAAACCCCGAACCCTCCAAACCCCGACCCGCAACCTCGAACCCGCAAACCCCGAACCCCTCACCGCGAAACCCTGAACCTCGAAACCCCAAAACCCCGAACATGAAACCCCGAAAACCCGAACCCTGAACCCCACACGGGAAACCCGAAAACCCTGAATCCCCGAACCCCGAACCCCGAACCAAGAAACCCCCAACCTCGAAACCCCGAACCCGCAAACAGTGAACCCGAAACCTTGACCACAAAACCTCGAACCGAGAAACACTAAACCGCGAAACCCGAACCCCGACCCTCGAAACCACGAAACCCCGAACCCTAAACCCGAATCGCGAAACCCCGAACGCGAAACCCCAAAACCTGGAACCGCGAAACCCCTAACCCCAAACCGCGACACAACGAACCACGAAACCCCGAACCCTGAAACCCCTAACCCGAAACCCTGAACCGCGAAACCCCGAACCCTCAAAACCCCGACCCGCAACCTCGAACCCGCAAACCCCGAACCCCTCACCGCGAAACCCCGAACCTCGAAACCCCAAAACCCCGAACATGAAACCCCGAAAACCCGAACCCTGAACCCCACACGGGAAACCCCGAAAACCCTGAATCCCCGAACCCCGAACCGCGAAACCCCCAACCTCGAAACCCCGAACCCGCAAACAGTGAACCCGAAACCTTGACCACAAAACCTCGAACCGAGAAACACTAAACCGCGAAACCCGAACCCCGAACCTCGAAACCACGAAACCCCGAACCCTAAACCCGAATCGCGAAACCCCGAACGCGAAACCCCAAAACCTGGAACCGCGAAACCCCTAACCCCGAACCGCGACACAACGAACCGCGAAACCCCGAACCTGAAACCCCGAACCCTAAAACCTCTAACCCGAAACCCTGAACCGCGAAACCCCGAACCCTCCAAACCCCGACCCGCAACCTCGAACCTGCAATTCCCGAACCCCTCACCTTGAAACCCCGAACCGAGAAAAACCAAAACGCGAAACCCGAACCTCGAAACCCCGAACCCTAAGCCCCGAAACCTCGAACACGAAACCCCGAAAACCGTGAATCCCCGAACCCCGAACCGCGAAACCTCCAACCTCGAAACCCTGAACCCGCAAACCGGGAACCCAAAACCTTGACCACGAAACCTCGAACCGAGAAACACTAAACCGCCAAACCCGAACCCCGAACCTCGAAACCGCGAAACCCCGAACCCTAAGCCCGAATCGCGAAACCCCGAACGCGAAACCCCACAACCTGGAACCGCAAAACCCCGAACCTCAAAACCTCGAACCCCGAAAAGCCCAAACCCTAAACCTGACCCCAAAACCCTGAACTGCGAAAATCTGAACCCGACAAACCCCGAAACCCCAAACCTCCAACCCCCGAACCCCGAACCGCGAAACCCCAAACCCGCAAATCGTGAAACCCCGAACCCGCCAACCGTGAACCGCGAAACCCGGAACCCCTCACCACGAAACCCCAAAACCCGTAACCGCGAAACCCCGAAAAACCTCGAACCCCGCAAAGTCCAAACCCTAAACCCGAAACCCTAAACCCGACCCCCAAACCTCGAACTGTGAAATCCAGAACCGCAAAAATCCGAACCCAATAAACCCCGAAACCCCAAACCTCGAACCCCCGAACCCTGAACCGCGAAACCCTGAACTCGCCAACCGTGAACCGCGAAACCCTGAACCCGCAAACCCAAACCCTGAACAACAAAATCCACAACCGCGAAACCCCGAACCCCGAACCGTGAACCGAGAAACCCCGAACCGTGAACCGCGAAACCACTAACCCTGAACCGCAAAACCCCGAACCCGAAACCGCGAAACTGTGAACCCGAAACCCCAAAACCGCAAACATTAAACCCCGAACCCCAAACGCGAAACCGTAAAATCCAGAACCGCGAAACCCCGAACCCGAAAACGCAAACCCGAAAACCCGAACCGCGAAACCCCGAACCTCGAAACCCCGAAGCCGCAAACCTTTAACCGCGAAACCCCATACCCTGAACCTCGAAACT
Organism: Salix brachista; assembly: GCA_009078335.1. NCBI lineage: Eukaryota > Viridiplantae > Streptophyta > Magnoliopsida > Malpighiales > Salicaceae > Salix > Salix brachista. Next base: position 11,609,636 of record CM018576.1, read on the forward strand.
CCGAACCCCGAACGCGAAACCGTAAAATCCAGAACCGCGAAACCCCGAACCCGAAAACGCAAACCCGAAAACCCGAACCACGAAACCCCGAACCTCGAAACCCCGAACCCACCCTACCCTGAACCTCGAAACTCCAAACCACGAAACCCCGAACCCGCAAACCCGAACTGCGAAACCCCGAAACCCCGAATGCGAAACCCAAAACCCGGCACCGCGAAACCCTGAACCCAAAAACCTCGAACCCGAAAAGCCCAAACCCTAAACCCGACCCCAAAACCCCGAACCGCAAAAATTCGAACCCCACAAACCCTGAAACCCCAAACCACCAACCCCCGAACCTCGAAATGCGAAACCCCGAACCCGCAAACCGTGAAACCCTGAACCTCGAAACCTCGAAATCCCAAAAAGCCCAAACCCTAAACCCTAAACCCGAAAAGCCCAAACCCTAAACCCCAACCGTGAAACCTCGAACCCGCCAACCATGAACCGCGAAAAACCCTAAGACCTAAACCCGACCCCGAAACCACAACAGCGAAATCCAGAACCGCGAAACCTCGAACGCGAAACCCCGAACCCAAAACCTTGAACACCCAAACCCCGAACCGCGAAACCCCGAAACCGCCAACCCTGAACCGCGAAACCCAGAACCCGCAAACCCAAACGGCGAAACCCCGAAACCTAAACCCGACCCCGAAACCACGAACAGCGAAATCCAGAACTGCGAAACCTCAAACCCGAAACCTTGAACCGCTAAACCTCATTCCGCGAAACCCCGAAACCCCTAACGCGTAACCCCGAACCAGAAACCCCGAACCACAAAATCCAGAACCGCGAACCGCGAAACCCCGAACCCTGAACCGCAAAACCCCGAACCCGCAAACTCGAACCGCGAAACCCCGAAACCTCGAACATGAAACCCCAAAACACGGAACCGCGAAACCCTGAACCTCAAAACCTCGAACCTCGGAAAGCCCAAACCCTAAACCCGACCCCAAACCCTAAACCCCAACCGTGAAAACCCGAACCCGCCAAACGTGAACCGTGAAACCCCGAACCCCTCACCGCGAAACCCCGAACCTCGAAACCCTGAAAACCCGAACCCTGAACCCCACACGGGAAACCCCGAAAACCCTGAATCCCCGAACCCCGAACCGCGAAACCCCCAACCTCGAAACCTCAAACCCAGAAAAGCCCAAACCCTAAACCCTAAATCCGAAAAGCCCAAACCCTAAACCCCAACCGTGAAACCCTGAACCCGCCAACCGTGAACCGCGAAACCCCGAACCGTGAACCGCAAAACCCCGAACCCGCAAACCCGAACCGCGAAATCCCGAAACCCTGAGACCTAAACCCGACCCCGAAACCACAACAGCGAAATCCATAACCTCGAAACCCCGAACCCTGAACCGCAAAACCCCGAACCCGCAAACCCGAACCGCGAAATCCCGAAACCCTGAGACCTAAACCCGACCCCGAAACCACAACAGCGAAATCCATAACCTCGAAACCCCGAAACCGCGAACCTGAAAGCCTGAACCGTGAAACCCGAAACATCGAACTCCGAACAGCGAAACCCCGACCCTAAAACCCCAAACCACGAAACCCCGAACCGCAAAACCTCGAACCGTGAAACCCCGAACCATAAATCCTAAACCCGACCCCAAAACCCCGAATCGTGAAAAACAGAACCGCGAAAATCCAAAACCGACAAACCCCGAAACCCCAAACCTCGAACCCCCGAACCCTGAACCGCGAAACCCTGAACCCGCCAACCGTGAACCGCAAAACCCTGAACCCGCAAACCCAAACCGCGAAATCCCGAAACCTGAACCCGACCCAAAAAACCACGAACAGCGAAATCCAGAGCCACGAAACCCCGAACCCGAAACCACGAATGCGAAACCCCGAACCGAACCGCGAACACGAAACCCCGAATTCAAAACCCCAAACCGCTAAACCCCTGTAGCGCGAAACCCCGAACCCCGAACCTCGAAACCCCGAAACCACGAACCTGAAACCCCTAACCGCGAAACCCCCAACCCTAAACCCTGAACGAAAAACACATAACCCAAGAACCCCTAAACCGCAAAACACCTAACCCCGAACCGCGACACACCGAACCGCGAAACCCCGAACCCTGAAACTTCTAACCCGAAACCCCGAACCGCGACACACCGAAACCGCGAAACCTCGAACCCTGAAACCTCTAACCCGAAACCCTGAACCGCGAAACCCCGAACCCTCCAAACCCCGACCCGCAACCTCGAACCCGCAAACCTCGAACCCCGAAAACCCCAACCCTAAACCCTAAACCCGACCCCAAAACCCCGAATCGCGAAAAACTGAAAATCGAAATTACGAACCCGACAAACCCCGAAACCCCAAACCTCGACCCCGAACCGCGAAACCCTGAACCCGCCGACCATAAACCGCGAAACCCTGAACCGCGAAACACAGAACCCGCAAACACAAACCGCGAAACCCCGAAACCTAAACCCGACGCTAAAACCACGAACAAAAAAATCCAGAACCGCGAAACCGCGAACCCGAAACCGCGAATGCGAAACCCCGAACTGAAACCGCGAACGCGAAACTCTGAACCCTAAACGCCAAATTCCTAAACCTCGTTCCGCGAAACCCCGAAACCCCTAACGCGTAACCCCGAACCAAGAAACCCCGAACCGCAAAATCAAGAACCGCGAAAATCCGAACACGACAAACACCGAAACCCCAAACCACGAACCCCCATACCGTGAACCGCGAAACCCCGAACCCTGAACCGCAAAACCCCGAACCCGCAAACCCGAACCGCCAAACCCCAAAACCTCGAACGCGAACTGCCAAAACCCGGAACCGCGAAACCCCGAACCTCAAAACCTCAAACCCTGAAAAGCCCAAACCCTAAACCCGACCCCAAAACCCGAACCGCAAAAATCCGAACTCAACAAACCTCGAAACCCTAAACCTCCAACCCCCGAACACCGAACCGCGAAACCCCAAACCCGCAAACCGTGAAACCCTGAACACTGAACCCACAAACCCGAACCGCAAACTGCGAAACCTCAAACCCTTAAAAGCCCAAACCCTAAACCCTAAACCCTAAACCCGAAAAGCCTAAACACTAAACCCCAAACCCGAACTGCGAAACCCCAAAACCCTAAGACCTAAACCCGACCCCGAAACCACAACAGCGAAATCCAAAACCGCGAAACCCCGAACCGCGAAACCCCTAATTGCTAAACCTCGTAGCGCGTAACCCCGAACCATGAAACCCCGAACCTCGAAACCACGAACCTGAAACCCCGAACCGCGAAACCCCCAACCCTAAACCTTGAACGAAAAACACAAAACCCCAGAACCCCTAAACCGCGAAACCCCGAACCCTGAACCGAGACACACCGAACTGTGAAACCCCGAAACTAAAACCCCGAACCCTGAAACCCCTAACCCGAAACCCTGAACCGCGAAACCCCGAACCCTCCAAACCCCGACCCGCAACCTTGAACTCGCAAACCTCGAAATCCTCATCGCGAAACCCCGAGCCTCGAAACCCCAAAACCCCGAACCCTGAACACCACACGTGAAACCCAGAAAACACAGAACCCCCAACTCGACACCCGTAACCCCAACAACGAAACCCCGAACCTCGAAACACCAAAACGCGAAACCTGAACCTCGAAACCCCGAACCCTAAGCCCTGAAACCTCGAACGCAAAACCCCGAAAACCCTGAATCCCCGAAACCCCGAACCGCGAAACCCCCAACCTCGAAACCCCGAACCCGCAAACTGTGAACCCAAAACCTTGACCACGAAACCTCGAACCGAGAAACACTAAACCGCGAAACCCGAACCCCGAATCTCGAAACCACGAAACCCCGAACCCTAAACCCGAATTGCAAAACCCCGAACGCGAAACCCCAAACCTGGAACCGCGAAACCCCGAACCTCAAAACCTCAAACCTTGAAAAGCCCAAACCCTAAACCCGACCCCAAAACCCCGTACCGCGAAAATCCTGAACATGCAAACCGTGAAACCCTGAACCCGCAAACCGTGAAACCCTAAACCCGCAAACCCGAACCGCGAAACCCCGAACCTCGAAATCCCAAAAAGTCCAAACCCTAAACCCTAAACCCAAAAAGCCCAAACCCTAAACCCCTACCGCGAAACCCCGAACCTGCCAACCGTGAACCGTGAAAAAACCTAAGACTTAAACCCGACCCCGAAACCACAACAGCGAAACCGCGAACCTGAAACCACGAACGGGAAACCCCAAACCCGAAACCGCGAACGCGAAACCCCGAACCCGAAACCCCTAACGTGTAACCCCAAACCGCGAAATCCAGAACCGCGAAAATCCGAACTCTGAACCGCGAAACCCCGAACCTGAAACCGAGAAAACCCTGAACACGAAACTCCGGAACTGCAAACGTGAAACCTCGAACCTCGAACGCGAAACCCCGAATCACTAAAACCTAAACCCGACCCCAAAACGCGAAATCTAGAACCGCAAAACCCCGAACTCGAAACCTCGAACTTGAAAACCCGAACCGCAAAATCCAGAACCGCGAAACCCCGCACCTGCAAACCCGAACCGCAAAACCCCGAAACCCTGAACGCGAAACCCCAAAACCCATAACCGCGAAACCCCGAACCTCAAAACCTCGAACCCCGAAAAGCCCAAACCCTAAACCCGACCCCAAAACCCCGAACCGTGAAAATCTGAACCTGAAAAACCGTGAAACCCTGAACCCTGAACACACAAACCCGAACCGCGAAACCCCCAACCTCGAAACCCCGAACCCGCAAACCGTGAACCCGAAACCTTGACCACGAAACCTCGAACCGAGAAACACTAAACCGCGAAACCCGAACCCGCAAACCGTGAACCCAAAACCTTGACCACGAAACCTCAAACCGAGAAACACTAAACCGCGAAATCCGAACCCCGAACCTCGAAACCATGAAACCCCGAACCCTACACCCGAATCGCGAAACCCCGAACGCGAAACCCCAAACCTGGAACCGCGAAACCCCGAACCTCAAAACCTCGAACCCCGAAAAGCCCAAACCCTAAACCCAAACCTCAAAAAAACCCCGAACCGCGAAAATCTGAACCCGACAAACCCCGAAACCCCAAACCACAAACCCCCGAACCCCGAACCGCCAAACCCCGAACCCGCCAACCGTGAACCGCGAAACCCCAAATCGTGAACCACGAAACCACGAACCCTGAACCCGAAACCCCGAACCCGAAACCGCGAAACCTTGAACCCGAAACCCCGGAACCGCAAACGTGAAACCCCGAACCCCGAACACGAAACTGCGAAACCCCGAACCTCGAAACACTGAACATGCAAACTGTGAACCTGCGAAACCCCATACCCTGAACCTCGAACCTCCAAACCGCGAAACCCCGAAATCACGGATGTGAAACCCAAAACCCTAAACCGCGAAACCCCGAACCTCAAAACCTCAAACCCTAAACCCGACCCCAAAACCCATAATCGCGAAAATCTGAACTCGACAAACCCTGAAACCCCAAACCTCCAACCCCTGAATCCCGAACCGCGAAACCCCGAACCCGCAAACCGTGAAACCCTGAACCCGCAAACCCGAACCGCGAAACCCCGAACCTCGAAACCTCGAACCTCAAAACCTCGAACCCCAAAAAGCCCAAACCCTAAACCTGACCCCAAAACCCCCAACCCGCAAAAATCTGACCCGACAAACCATGAAACCCTGAACCCACAAACCCGAACCGCGAAACCCCCAACCCGCAAAACGTGAACCCGAAACCTTGACCACGAAACCCCGAACCTCGAAACCTCAAACCCTGAAAAGCCCAAACCCTAAACCCCAACCGTGAAACCCCGAACCTTGAACCGCGAAACCCCGAACCCGCAAACCTGAACTGTGAAATCCAGAAACCCTAAGACCTAAACACGACCCCGAAACCACAACAGCGAAATCCAGAACCGCGAAACACCGAACCCGAAACCTCGAACGCGAAACCCCGAACACGAAACCCTGAACTGCGAAACTCCGTACCGCGAAACCCTTAACCCGAAACCACTAACCCAAAACCCCGAACCGCGAAAGCCCAAACCCCGAACCTCGAAACCCCGAAACCGCGAACCTGGAAGCCCGAACCGTGAAACCCGAAACATCGAAC